>JAJJWX010002670.1:0-394910 GCA_023529315.1 Papaver bracteatum | reverse complement strand
CGTATTTTTGAGTGCAATTATCATAAAACCCTTTTAAGTGAGGCAGAAGTCGAGGCGAAATGCTTATTGATCGTTTCTCAAACACGTGTTCTCTCATTATGGTGTGGTTATTTCTCACTCAACATTTAAGAATGAGAATATGTTCTTTAGTATTTCTAACTTCTCATTACTAGCATGCAGAAACTCTATGTCTTCATAACTCTTAGGATGCTTGGGAATCTAGAACGCTTTGAAGTTGTAAGTTTGATTTGCTTGAGGACTAGCAAAGTCTAAGTGTGGGGGAATTTGATAGGTGTAGAATACACCTAATTTACTATCTAAGAGTTTATGCTTTCTTTGCTATTTTTCTTGTAAATTATGTATTTTACGTGTGTTTTTGAGTTATTAGGTACTCTGGAGTCGCACGGAGGAAAAGGAGAAGAAATCGTTCAATTTGAGCTAAAAGGGCAAAAAGGTCATTTCATAGGGCGAGCACTATCTAGAGTCCAGTCACGGTTAAGGGGAAACTCTCTTAGAGGAGCATTAAAGACAGCCTGGCCAAGTATAAGGGCCACCCTAAAAATATTGCTAAAGGCAGACGCTGAATTGATAAGGGCACCCAATCTGAGGGTGGTTCTTATGTGGGGTGCACTAATCTGTCCCTTCCTTAAAGCCTAAATCGAGATTAGGTTTTCTTCTTTCCCAAATATTATTCTACAGCGAGATTGGATCTGAGAACTCGCTGCCATTGAAACTGAATCACGAGAAATAGGAGAAGAAATTCGTCTACTGTTGAACTCAAGATATGGAAGAATGGATGCTGATGAGAGATGGGTTTGCCTCAAAATTACTGTGTTGCTCAAATCGAATCAAGAAATTGGAGTTGAATTTGCAGCCATGGATGTTGCGGTCGAGTTTCAGTTAGAAGAACGAGATGGGTTTTTGATTGAAGGTTCAAATCGGGAATTTGATGATGCCGATAGGTTTTTGGAACTGAGATTGAGAGATGACGAGTTGAGATGGGTCCGAATTGATGAAATTAATGGATGTATCTGTTGTTGTTAAGTATGGGTTCGATCTGTTGAGAACTCGGCAAGACCTGATGCTGAATTCGATAGAAAAAGGAGTTGGGTTTCAGAGATATTGAGTTGATTGGCAGCGAAGAACTGGGTTGATTGAATTCATTTGTTGGTGGTTACAAATGAATGAGATATTGAATCTCGAGAGTTACAGGGAGATGGTCTTTGCTTTCGAACTGTGATTCAACTGTGTATGATGATGTGAATGAAAAGAAATTGGGTTGTGACCTGAGATGATTCGAAGCTCTGTTAATGTGTTCTTGAATCGAATTGAGAAGGCAGGGTTCTGATGCAATGGATGATGAGCAATGGTGAGCTGATGAAATGAGTATGGAGAAACTCAGTTGCAGTGCAGTGAATGGAATGAATGAATGAAAAAATAGATGTATGTTATGCTTCTTAGCAGGTGAAGATAATGGCCTGAAATTGGCCTGAGGAAAGTCCTGTAACTAAACAGAACTCGGCCAAATTTCCCCTCCGGCGAGTCAACTCGCAACGGCGATGAACCGATTCAACTCAATAACTCAGACGAGTAAGACTAGTCAGCTAAGTTAGATGCTGAATAAGAAGCTGACTAACTTCCTTCCTTTGACCAATGACTAACAGTTGACTGACGGTTGACCTCTTTGACCGTTAGTCTTAACGGCTGACTAGCAGAATATACCTTGACCGGGGGAGAATTTCAGGTGGCCGGCGGCAACGGATTCCGGCCTATTTCCGGCCAAAAACCCAGTTTTCCGGCGAGCAAAAGTTGCAGAATTTTGTGTGGATTTCTCTCATGGGATGTGAAGAGTTGGAATTGGAATTGAATGAAGAATTCGGCTTGGATTTGGAAAGAGGAGATGAAAGATTTGAGAAAGGCTTAGATTTGGAAATTGAGCTACAAAAGGAAAGGGATTCTATTCCTTAGAAGATATGGAGAACATTGAAGCCTATAAATAGGGAAGAACTTCTACACTTCCATACACATTGACACATTGATACACACACAACACTTCTCTTTTCTTTATTCTTTGTGTGAACTTTTTAAGCATGAGTAACTAATTTTATTGATTGAGGATGAATTCCTAGTTCTTAACATGTTTTGAGTTTTGTTTTAAATCTACTTTGAAGTTTTCACATAATTATCGTTTGTTTTTACTAATAGGAATGTTTATACATTCATGATTGATTGATAGATTGTTTAGGTGCGCAACTAAATTGATTTTTTAATTTGATCTATAGCTAGTGAAAGTTAGGGGATAAGTAATCGTTTCTTGACTCTTTACATAAGTAGCAAACACGAGACCTTGCGGAGGGATTCCGTGGAGCAATTGTGTGTAAAAACAACGTTAGCAAGTGGACCTTGATCTAAGAGTTTAACTACTAATATCAACCTAATAAATTCGTAAATCTTAATGCGTTTAACTAAATTACATCTTGAGTGATCTACTACTAGGTGGTTTGGTGAATAGAATCCGGTAGTCGAGAACTTCCGTATCCGGTGATATAAGGGATTTTGGGGTTAGCACTGATCTAGCTGCTATACCTACGGTTGGTGATAATTTGTGACTAATAAAAAGTGGAAAAGAACATAACTTTAATCATTGTTTTGCAGCGAAAAAGGATTCCTTGATCTAATCTCTCTTATTGATTTCTCTTATCTTTTTAATTGCTTTGTTTATTTTATTTACTTTCTCAAATTCTTAATCAATACCCCCCTTTGTGTGACAAATTTACAACTAGAATCTCGTGCTCCTCGTGGGCTCGACCTTGACTACCCTATATTACTTGTTAATTAGGTAGTAAAGTATTAATTAATTTGTTGTGGTTACGACACGCATACACCAGATCAGTTTCCTTGCAATTGTACAACAGCATCAACTCCATTCTTGCTTAACTGTACCTAGATTACATCCATGTATCCACCTTCTGCAATTGAGCTGCTTCATTCCATAATCTCACCAGACGACCACCAACGCTTCGTCTTGCAGTCACATAACTAGACACCGCAATACACAGCACCAAACTCCAGCTCCATGACAGTTCATCGCCATCTCCTTGTAATATCTTTGAACAGCTGCACCTGCAGTTTCCAACTACCCCAGCTCATCTGCATTTCTTCCTAGCGCCACCAGCTCATGCTCCCTTCTCCACTGCGCTTCACTTGCTCCTGAAATACCCCTGCAATGCCAACATCACCAGTCCACTGCTGTAGCTTAGCTCCCACAAGCACCAGCACCTTCCATTCACCAGTGCCTTCTCCAATTGCTGCCACAACACCTGCAATATTAGTTCATTGCAGCATCTCCCATATTTGCTCCCTGTGAACCTTTCTAAACGAGACAATCTCGTTTTGTTCTCTCACTCGGACTCCACTGCGCTATTGAGTTTTCGAACTGCCATCTCCAGCTGCAAAGTTCACTGCCATTGATTCCCTTTCCTCACAGTCCAGATGAACCTCCATTTGACAGCTACAGCTCCAAGGCCACCATTTGAGCTTTCCCAGCCATAGTGTCCCTTTACAGCTTCACTGATTTTGCTCCATTCCAGCCCTTCCTCCACTTCATTGCAGCAGCTAATCTACAATCATCTCTGCATCACTGACCAGAAACCTCTTGTAACAGCACCAATACAAGCACCAGCAGCCTGCGAAATCCCATTCCAGGTCAAAGATCCTGTTGTAGCTCAACAGAAATTAATCAACATTACAGCTTCTGACTGCAACTGATTCAAACCTCCATCTCCTTGGCCATCCGCTACCAGCTTACTCGCAGCGAACACAGCTCCAATTAATCTGCAGCTTCACCTCAGTCACTGACTGCCCCAGATCATCTGCATTCCATAGCAAACCCATTGAAACAGCACCATCAACCTTAATCTCTGCTTCCATACATTCCATCTCAACCCGTCTCACCAGAGCTTCGTCTATTTCCATCTCTGCTACCAGCTACACCTGCAATGCAACTCAGTCATGAATCAACACAAACCTGTCCACTGCATCTCAGCTCATGCTCCCTGCAACACTGCTTCTTTCGTAATTTCGGCACCACCATTTGAACTCTACTTCAGCTGCAACATTCTTCTCAACCACTAACCTGTAGCTTGATGCTTTTAACTCAGTCCAAATCCCTCTAGACTCTCCAAGATTCGAGTACAAAGACCCTGACAAACTTGGAGTAGGCGGTGGAATGCTTCTGGTACCCGCCGGAAACTAATGAACTTCAGCTGAGTTGTGACGGTGCGGCCAGAGGTAGTCCAGGAGTGGCGGGTGCTGGAGTAGTTGCTAGAGTTGAAAGTGGTGAGGTTATTGGGGCCCTGTCAGTGGGCTTGGGCACAACAACAAACTACTTAGCTGAAATCTATAGCATCCTGGTGGGATTGGAATGGGCTACTAGATGGGGTTACAATAGAGTTTCTATCAGATCAGATTCAATTTCGGTGGTCCATTCTTTCAAAGAAAACACCTTACCCTGGTTTGCTAAACCGAGGTGGCTGGAAATCCAACAAAATTATGTAAACATAAATTTCGTTCACACATTCAGGGAAGTTAACTTCTCGGCGGATAACATGGCGAAAAAAGCTTGCTTACTTCAAAACGAGGTGGGAATTCATTACGAGGGAAGACCAATTTTTTTAAAAACTGTTGAAAAGCCGTATGTGGCATATTATAGATTCAAGTAATGATTTGTAGGCTCTTGGGGTTTTCTGCCAGGGCTCAGTTATAACTGTTCTTGTAACTTTTGCTATTTATTAATACATTTTTGACTTAACAAAAAAAAAAAGCGGTTGGTCATGGTTGATTTTGCAGAGACAAATTTCTCATTCAAGAATTCTGTCAAACAGTTGCTATGCACGGCCTGGTGATGCTGTTATTTGTTGTAGCTTGATTCTAATATGAGCTCAACTCCTTCCCTGTAATTTCATTTCAACAACCCATTCACCCAAATCATTCACATGCATTAAATCACCATCAATCTTCTTAAACTTATGTTCCAACCAAATGTCTCAAAGCAAAACTGAATCCAACCCCACCATGTTCACCATCTCAGATTCAATTTGAAATCAGTTTCTGACCATTACCCATCTTCAATCTTCTCAAATTAATGATACATCTCCTCCATTTACTCAGGAATTTAATGGCAGCAACACACAGCTCTAACCTATCTCGGCATGAAACTGACCTAGTTATGGCTTGTCATGAACCTTGGATGCAGTGAGGACTAGTAGCTCTTCAGGTATGCAGAGTTGCAAGAACTGGTCGTGAAACACACTGCTCTTCCATGACAATCACCCCACAGCAGCAGTTATCACACCCCTTTTCTATAGCTCACCACTGGGTTTTAAATGTCGTCATTGGTTTCAGGTGGAGAGGAATAAAAGCTAATGATAGGGAAACTAATTCTTAGGTTCTCTGATTTTTAGGTTTATTGTAGGAAATAAAATGGATATATCCACCCAGGTGATATAGATAAGGGGTAGTATCTCTTCTATGGCTTATCGATTTCAGATAATCGACAGCCTAATTTCTTTGTTTCTCAACCGTAGCTAGCTTTTATCTCCTGTGAATTGGTCCTTTGTGCTCCTTTTCGCTCCAAATGAACGCCTTTTCCTTCCTAGAAATCTTCTGCCAACAACAGCTCGTCTCTTACTTCTCATATTCACTTCTTCTCTTCAATGAGAGTCATCACTAAAGTTGTCGTTCTTTTCAGACAGAAAAGTTGCATCACTAAAGACAACATACTTTTCAGACAGAGATGAAAAAATAAAAGAAAATAATGAGAAATAGTTAGTCTCCAACATCATTTGCACATGAGATGAGATTTCTGCGCAGTTTCTTCTTCTTTTGTTCCAAGTCACTCCAAAGTACCTAAATATTCAAAAGCAAACATAAGATACATAATTTACAAGAAAACTAAGCAAAGAAAGCATAAACAATAGATAAATATATAGGTGTTTTAGACACCTATCAAATTCCCCCACACTTAGACTTTGCTAGTCCTCGAGCAAATCAAACAAAATAATTCTAAAAGATACATACAACTCCGTCACATCGAGGCTACGGTCACTTTAAGCATAAATAACAAGCCTTTGAACCCCTAGGTGTCCCTAGTGGACGAGTTTTAGTCTCGTGAAGGTTTACAATAGGTTTGCCTACAAAACCAATATTTCCAACTCCGTCTATTTGTGACAAAACAATGAACGAATCCAAAATGACTACAGGAGGAGGTACCTTGTGCAAATTCAGTTCATATTGATAGGTGTAGAATACACCTAATTTACTATATAGTAGTTTATGCTTTCTTTGCTATTTTTCTTGTAAATTATGTATTTTACACGTGTTTTTGAGTTATTAGGTACTCTGGAGTCACACGGAGAAAAGAAGAAGAAATCGCTCAATTTGAGCCGAAAGGGCATAATTGTCATTTCATAGGGCAAACACTATTGGGAGACGAGCCACGGTTAAAGGGAAACTCTCTCAGAGGAGGATTAAAAACAGGCCAGCCCATGTTAGGGGCAACTTGCTTTTGGAAGAATTATAAAGAGCAACCAGCTACGGTTAAGGGGTTTCATTTGGGGTACCCCTTATCAATTATTAGAGTTGTACATATCCTGGGTGGATGCATATGTGGGGCGCAAATATCTATCCCAGTTCTGTTCTAAACCTAAATCAAGTTATCATTCTCAATCGTTCACCACATGAAACAGAAATATCGGCAGCTGCTGTGATTGAGGGATATGTTGAAATCAAGGGAGATTTGTGATGAAATCAAGAAAATTCATAGTTAAATTTCATTGCCGCAGGTGACTGAGAGTTGCAGTGAGAAAAGAAGATGAACGAGATAGTTGAACTCAGAGTTAGGGTTTTAATTGCTCAATAATCATATGGGTTGAACGGTGAAAGAAGAGAAATCGAGAGAAGCTTATGGGTTTGAGCTTTTGAATGACAGGAGGATGTTGGTGTTCATGGGTGAAGAACTACTAAGAAGAAATTGAATCATAAATTGAAAATGAGATCTGTGTCAAATGAATGGAATCAATTCAGAGAATCTGGTAGTGCAATTTTGATGGGTTTAATCGAAGAAGATTGTTGTTACTGATGGTGTTGAATGAATCAAGACAAAGAGAAGGTAATTGGGTTTGCTGGAAATGGTGAGAAATCATCAACAACAGGTGGAAGTCTAAATAGTGAGCTGCTGGTGCTGTTGCAATACAGAAATGGAGGAAGAATTGCTGTGGAAAATTCAGATTGAATTGAGTAGCATAAGAATGATGCTGTTGAGCTCATGATGTAAGTACTGGTGATTGGAAACTGGTGTTGGTTTTGCAGAATAAAGATGGAAAAGATGATAAAATGAAGAAGCTGCAGCCATGAAGTGTGTGTGGCAGGAATGGTGAAGTGTGGGTACAATGAATTGGTGAAATGAAGTTAGTTCTGGCAAGTACAACTGAAGTTGGGATTATGAAGAAGCTCAGTTGGTTCAGGATGGTTGAAATTACAGCTACAGTTCATGAGAATCATGTGGGCTGTGGCAGTGAAGGAATCAGTTGGTAGATTTATGAGATTGGGTCTGTGCTGCTATCAACAGTGAGAATGGATAGATGTATGTTAGGGAATTGATGTGCAGGTGGCGGCAGATTAAAATCAAGAAGGAATTACATGGATTTGTGGAGCTGGTTGTGAGATAGAAGGCAGTGGTGGCATTTCAGTTGTGCTTTGGTGGTGTTGTTTAGAGCATCAACTGAATTCTGAGATGCACATATGGGAGTTACAGGGAAGGAATTGGGATGCTGCTACTTGAATTGAAATGGAAATACATGGGACTGAACTTGGTTCGACTTGAGGGAAGAATGCAGAGATGAGTTGCAAGGATTACAGAGTTGGCGTAGAAATATGGAGCTACTAAAAAGGAATGGAATGCTTAGCCATCATGGATGAGACAGTTCTGGCCTGGCAAGATGGCCTGCAAAATAGCAAGGTTATGACCAGTCAGCTGAGTTAGCTAGCTGACTCGGTTCTGACTCGGTCCAACTCAGCCCCTTGACCTTGACCCTTGACTAACTGTTTGACTTACGATTGACCCCTTTGACCGTTAGTCATAACGGTTGACTGACGGAATTTACCTTGACCGGAGGAGAATCTCAGGTTGCCGGCGGCGACGGATTCCGGCCTATTTTCGGCCAAAAACCCAGTTTTCCGGCGAGCAAAAGTTGCAGAATTTTGTGTGGATTTCTCTCATGGGATGTGAAGAGTTGGACTTGGAATTGAATGAAGAATTTGGTTGGAATATGGAAAGAGGAGATGGAAGATTTGAGAAAGGCTTGGATTTGGAAATTGAGCTACAAAAGGAAAGGGATTCTATTCCTTAGAAGATATGGAGAACATTGAAGCCTATAAATAGAGAAGAACTTCCACACTTCCATACATATAGATGCACTTAGATACACACATCTTTTACAATACTTTTGCACACTTTTACACACACAACACTTCTCTTTTCTTTATTCTTTGTGTGAACTCTTTAATATGAGTAACTAATTTGATTGGGGATGAATTCCTAGTTCTTAACATGTTTTGAGTTTGTTTTAAATCTACTTTGAAGTTTTCACATGATTATCGTTTGTTTTTACTAATAGGAGTGATCTTAAAGACATTCATGATTGATTGATAGATTATCTAGGTGTACAACTAGATTGATTTGTTAGTCTAATCTAAAGCTAGTGTAAGTTAGGGGATAAGTAATCGTTTCTTGACTTTTCACATAAGTAGCAAACAAAAGACCTTGCGGAGGGATTCCGTGGAGCAATTGTGTGTAAAAACAATGTTAGCAAGTGGACCTTGATCTAAGAGTTTAACTACTAATATCAACCTAATAAATTCATAAATCTTAATGCGTTTAACTAAATTACATCTTGAGTGATCTACTACTAGGTGGTTTGGTGAATAGAATCCGGTAGTCGAGAACTTCCGTATCCGGTGATATAAGGGATTTTGGGGTTAGCACTGATCTAGCTGCTATACCTACGGTTGGTGATAATTTTTGACTAATAAGAAGTGGAAAAGAACATAACTTTAATCATTGTTTTGCAGCGAAGAAGGATTCCTTGATCTATTCTCTCTTATCGATTTCTTTTTAATTACTTTGTTTATTTTTTTTGCTTTATAAATTTTACAACCAATACCCCCTTTTTGTGACAATTTTACAACTAGAATCTCGTGCTCCTCGTGGGATCGACCTTGACTACCCTATATTACTTGTTAATTAGGTAGTAAAGTATTAATTAATTTGTTGTGGTAACGACACGCATACACATATATAAGTGCATAAAGTTTTTCTTAGAAAGTCGAACAAACCACAATACTCGGAATCTGACTAACCACAATCACAATGAAAAGATTAAGAAGATGAATAAAGAGGTAGATGTGGCGAATATTCACAAGTGATCGATGTATCCCATATCTGTCTGAAGGTCACCGCCAAGATGAACCTATGCATCCTATTGGATTGAGCTACTGGTCTGAATTCTAGTGTTAACACACTGGCATATACAAGGGAACCAGTGGTCAACAATCTTATTTCTACATCAACTCACTGGCATATACAAGGGAACCAGGAGTGACTTTATTCAACACAATAATAATATCTTTCTTTTCTTTTCTTTTCTTTTTCACTTTTTTTTTAGACGACATGATTAGATCTTTTGGATCCAAGCGCATGCTTCTTGTCAGCAAGTACGTGATAGTTGCCTTGGATCCTGCATTCCACGCTTGTTTAGGCGACGGAGACAGGGAATACGTTTCACACATACTGCTATTCTCAAGTGTCATTTTTATTCCGTTTGGTCTAATTGGTCGGTTTTTTTTTTTTTTTTTCTTAGCAACTCAATCTCTCTATTTCATCCTAGTAGTAATAACAACTTGATTTTTAGTGACCCACCAAAGCACTTAGAGAACAATAGATAAATATGGAAAAATAAAAATAGAATGTGATATGGTGATAAACAACTAACATATAATTTATAATTTCTGAGCGATGTTCGTCTTTGTTAATTAATGGGTTCCTCAACTCCTTCAATCACAATGGTTACATCCACTAATAGTGTCATCCTAAAGGGATAAATTTCTAGATTTCGGAGTTCAAAAAGCACAATTTTTTCTTTGTTTTTCTATTTTTCTGATTTTTTTTTTAAAAGGCATAAAACAAAGCATCAAATAAACTATACAAACATATAAATGATCCCCCACACTTAAACTTTACATTGTCCTCAATGAAAAATTGAATCGTCCAAAGAAAGTTCAAGGTGGGAAATTTCGCAAATGATATGCAAAAACAAAGAAAACAAAGATAAAATGCTGAAAAATAAAAAGATAAAGGTAAAGATACAAAACCGGTGGGTTGCCTCCCACTAAGCGCTTGGTTTAACGTCGTCAGCCCGACGTTCAGCTCCAATTACTCCTCCAGAGGGAGTGGATCACTCAATGTGATCATATCCTGATTCTCCGTCACAAAATGCTCGTAGTATGGTTTCAAACGATGGTCGTTGACCTTGGAAATCAGCCCTGTTTTGGGACTAGTAATCTCAACTGCACCATGCGCAAACACATTAGTAACAACAAATGGTCCAACCCATCTGGACCTAAGTATACCCGGAAACAATTTAAGACGAGAATGGAATAAAAGAACTTTCTGCCCTACTTCAAAACTCTTTCGGGAAATCATTTTATCATTGAAAGCCTTGGTATTTTCTTTATAAATGCGTGAACTTTCATATGCATCATTTTGTATCTCTTCTAACTCATTGAGTTGAAGTTTCCTATGTTCACCAGCTGCATCTAATTCCATATTACATACCTTGATAGCCTAATAAGCTTTGTGTTCAAGTTCGACGGGAAGATGACAAGGTTTTCCATAGACAAGCCTAAAAGGAGACATACCAATTTGTGTCTTATAAGCTGTCATATACTCCCAAAAAGCGTCATTGAGTCTATAACTCCAATCCTTCCTTGTAACGTTCACCATCTTCTCTAAGATGGTCTTAATCTCCCGGTTGGAAATTTCAGCTTGACCGCTCGTTTGTGGATGATACGGTGTTCCAACTTTATGAGAAATGTTGTACTTCTTTAGAAGAGCGTGAAAGAATCTCTTGAAGTGCGAGCCTCCATCACTAATCACCACTCGAGGTGTACCAAACCTAGAAAAGATATGTTCCTTCACAAACTCACAAACAACATGAGAATCATTGGTGGGAGTGGATTTAGCTTCCACCCACTTAGAAACATAATCTACAGCAAGAAGTATAAAAAATTTCACATTGGAATTCACAAAAGGCCCCATAAAGTCCATACCCCAAACATCAAAAATCTCAACAGCGAGAATTGGTGTTTGCGGCATTTGGTTTCTAGCACCAAGGTTGCCTGTCCTTTGACACCTATCACAAGCCTTGTAAAATAAATATGCATCCTTAAACAATGTAGGCCAATAAAAACCACTTTCGAGAACCTTGAGGGATGTCCTCTTGGCTCCGAAATGGCCACCACAAGCATATGAGTGACAAAAATTCAGAATTGATTGAAACTCGGATTCAAGTATGCACCTGCGGATCATTTGATCGGAGCAATGCTTCCACAAATAAGGTTCATCCCATATATATTGCTTGGCAATCTTCTTGAGCTTGTGTTTTTGAAATGTAGATATGGAACTAGGTACTTGTCCCGTCACCAAGAAGTTAACAATATCAGCGTACCATGGAGTTGTGCCACCAACTGACGAGGTGTCGAATCTCGCAAAAATAATATTTCTCTACTTTTACACTAGCAAGTAGTATAATATAAGCAGGATCGTCCCAAGGGAGGAATGAAGTCTAAGTTGTTATGCAAATACTCTTAGCAAAGATGATTGTGTTGTAGAAAATCTGAAAATTGTAAAATGTATTCAAATATGAGATGGAATTGATTAAATGTTCATTCTAGACCACGGAATACAAATAAAATTGATATATAGCCAAGTTCGTTGCATTATCATGTTACTAACAACCCTAGAATAATTAGTACGCTCAACTATTCCGTTATTATCTCCTAGCTCACCGGATACGGAAGCGCTCGACTACCGGTTCCTACTTGTCAAGTTTCCTAGAGGTACGCTTACTAGGTTTGACTTAAACAAATGCTCTAAGTTCTGTGAGATAAGGTTGCTCCTAGTGATGAACTCAAAAGCATGAATCACCTACTAGTGTTGATTTCTACATATGGACAACTAACAAAGTCCCATCATCAGTACCCACATATTGCTACTTGTGTTTATATTCTCTAGACAATTACGGGTCAAAGAAAATCTAAACTAGCAAATAGATTAAGAATTAATGATTCAATTTCGAACTTAAACCCTTAACAAATAATCCATAGACAATATTAGAATAGTAGAAAATCAATCAATAACATAAATGAATGCAAGTGAACAAGTTATTTCATATCAAATATAGATTCATATTTCGGGCTTCGAAATCGCCCTTAATCGAGAAGAGTTTTAGTTACTCATAATATTGGAGTTCATCATCAAATATAGTAAATGAAATAATAAAGATGAAAATAACAGGGAAGCAAACCCTAGTTCCATCTCTCTGCCAAAACTCCATGTAGAATAGAAAATACGTGATATCTTTTATGTGGAGAAGGGTTTCCTTTTATATCACCCAAAACTAGGCTTTCCAAATCACAGTCATATTTCAAAGTTGTCCAGCCCAGTAGCCTATACGCACAACTCCCATTCAAGCCTTAACCAAAGCCCATAAATGAAGCACCATCAACATATCCAATCGTACCGGGTTGCTTAGTCATACCGAGTTAGACCGGTAATACTGAGTCGACTCACTATGAAAGAATCTCACCTGTTTCTGGCTATTCTCCTAGCCAATTTTCAAGCCATTTCTTTGTTTCCCTGCATATAATTCTTCTGACATTCATTCCCTAAAACATTCATCCATACCCTTTTTAACATCAACCCAATCTTGAATGAGCAGCAACATAAACTCAGTTCAACTTGTTATCTTTAAACAGCAACAGATTCAACCTCCTCTTTGCAGCTCACAACTATACCCAGCTTAATCACCAATTCTTGGGCCAACACATCATTACTCCATCAACAAATCACCCCAGCAGCACAAGCAACTTGCAATCAACTGAGATATTGCAGTTGAACAGCTGCAACAGCAACACTCCCCTATCGCTTCCGTCAATCCAACAGCTGCACTTCTTCCTAGCGCCACCACCTCATGCTCCCTGCAATTCATGTTGCCAGAACTCCACTGCAATGCAGCTCAGTTGCACGGCTTCCATCCTGTAGCTCCACTTTGCAACTGCAGCTGCAACAGCTCCCTTTCCAACTTGCTAATCTCCAGTTCCATGCCATGGCTCCACTTATCCCCATGTTGCAGATCCTTGTATCGTCTTGAGTTACGCTTCCATGAACATCCAACAACGTGAACTGATACATCCTTTAAGCAACAACACCATACTCTAGTCCTGCACTTTCACCACAGCTCGATATTAATCTCCCCAGTTCATCAAACCACCACTTCAGTTTCCACTGCATCCTTGTAGCTACCAGCTACAACTCATCTGAACTCCACAAAGCTCATTGTCCCTATACAGCAATAGCTCCTATTGCAACATACATACAACACCATCTTGACTTGCTGCCAACCTCTATTTATAGCTTCACTGCTTTCCTGCAACTGATTGTACCCAGTCACCTCCACAGCTTCATCACTAATCACCAGACTCCAACCTATAAGCACCAGATCAAGGCAAATCTGTAGAAGCAACAGAAAACCGCACCTGTTGTAGCTTTATCTCTTGCCATCTCTACTACCAGCTACACCTTCAACTGCAGTTTCACAAACAACACCACTACACAGCAGCTGCAGTTCACTAATAGCATACCAGCAAGTTTACAATTGGGTCAAGCTCAGGGAATGCAACAACAGATAAAGCAGCAAATGGCACATCAGCCAGTGCATAGCGTGCCACAACAATAAGCATCACAGTAACTCGCACAGCATCAAACACCTTCTTTGCACTCTGCTGATGATACATGTTTGAACTCGCTGGTGAAATTCCTAAGGCCATTGCATCTCCTTTCCTGTAACAATTACATTCATACACAAAACCCATTCTCCCGAATCATTCAGAAGCATCAAATCACAGGCCTTCATCCCTTTTCTCAATGGCAGAAATTCTAGTTGTTTCTCGGCTGAAAGTTACACAACACCAAGTCGTTAACTTCTACATTCTCGACTGAGAGTTTGAATCAGCAAGCCCATTCGTTCAAATCTCTGAAACAACTGGAAATCTCGTTTATTCATCGAGTCAAACAACAACAGCATCACCGTATCATCGAACCCCCTGTCCCTGAAGTTACTCCATCGTTTACCATGCTAAAATTCAAGCAGCGCCATCTGTTCCGATCCCTGGTAGTTGAACACTGCCAACATCGACTAATTGAGCTGATGAGCTACCATTGTTATCGAATTCAAGTGGAGTAAGATAGGCAGCTAATGATAAGAAAGAGTTATTTCTTCTCTGAATTTTAAGGTTGTGTAGTAAGTGAACTGGATATAACCACCCAGATACAGTAGATAAGGGGTGAACACCGAGAATGACTATATGTATCCCTGAATAGGATAAGGCCCAACCAACCGGTAGCCCACTAACTTTCCTTTGAGATAGAACAGCGACCCACTATTGTTGGTTTGACTCCACATAGCACACGCGGATGAACGCTTTCGCCCTCCTTGCTCCAAATGAATGCTCTTTTCTTTCTGGAATTTTTCCACCAGCAGTAGTCGTCCCCTATTTCTCAGATTCACTTCTCCTCTTCAATGAGAGTCATCACTAAAGTTGTCGTGCTTTTCAGACAGAAAAGTTGCATCACTAAAGCCGACATACTTTTCAGACACGGATGAAGAAATAAAAGTAATTTGTGAGAAATAATCTGCCTCCAAAATCATTTGCACATGAGATGAGATTTTCGCGCCGTTTCTTCTTCTTTTATTCCAAGTGACTCCAAAGTACCTAAATATTAAAAAGCAAACATAAGATACATAATTTGCAAGAAAACTAAGCAAAGAAAGCATAACCAATAGATAAATATATAGGTGTTTTAGACACCCATCAAATTCCCCCACACTTAAACTTTACATTGTCCTCAATGTAAAATTTAGTCATTCAAAGTAAAGTTCAAGGTGGGAAATCACAAATGATATGCAAAAACAAAGAAAATAAAGATAAAATGCTGAAAAATAAAAAGATAAAGGATAAAGATACAAAACCGGTGGGTTGCCTCCCACTTAGCGCTTGGTTTAACGTCGTCAGCCCGACGTTCAGCTCCAATTACTCCTCTAGAGGGAGTGGGTCACTCAATGTGATCATATCCTGATTCTCCGCCACAAACTGCTCATAGTATGGTTTCAAGCGATGGCCGTTAACCTTGGAAATCATCCCTGTTTTGGGACTAGTAATCTCAACTGCACCATGCGCAAACACATTAGTAACAACAAATGGTCCAACCCATCTGGACCCAAGTTTACCCGGAAACAATTTAAGACAAGAATGGAATAAAAGAACTTTCTGCCCTACTTCAAAACTCTTTCGGGAAATCATCTTATCATGGAAAGCTTTGGTCTTATCTTTATAAATGCGTAAACTTTCATATGCATCATTTCGTATCTCTTCTAACTCATTGAGTTGAAGTTTCCTATGTTCACCAGCTGCATCTAATTCCATATTACATACCTTGATAGCCCAATAAGCTTTGTGTTCAAGTTCGACGGGAATATGGCAAGGTTTGCCATAGACAAGCCTAAAAGGAGACATACCGATGGGTGTCTTATAAGCTGTCCTATACGCCCACAAAGCGTCATTGAGTCTATAACTCCAATCCTTCCTTGTAACGTTCACCGTCTTCTCTAAGATGGTCTTAATCTCCCGGTTGGAAATTTCATCTTGTCCACTCGTTTGTGGATGATATGGTGTGCCAACTTTATGAGAAATGTTGTACTTCTTTAGAAGAGATTGAAAGGATCTCTTAAAGTGCGAGCCTCCATCACTAATCACCACTCGAGGTGTACCAAACCTAGAAAAGATATGTTCCTTCACAAACTCACAAATAACATGAGAATCATTGGTGGGAGTGGCTTTAGCTTCCACCCACTTAGAAACATAATCTACAGCAAGAAGTATAAAAAATTTCACATTGGAATTCACAAAAGGCCCCATAAAGTCTATACCCCAAATATCAAAAATCTCAACAGCGAGAATTGGTGTTTGCGGAATTCGGTTTCTAGCACCAAGGTTGCCTGTCCTTTGACACCTATCACAAGCCTTACAAAATAAATATACATCCTTAAGCAATGTAGGCCAATAAAAACCACTTTCGAGAACCTTGAGGGCTGTCCTCTTGGCTCCGAAATGGCCACCACAAGCATATGAGTGACAAAAATTCAGAATTGATTGGAACTCGGATTCAAGTACGCACCTGCCAAACATTTGATCAGAGCAGTGCTTCCACAAATAAGGTTCATCCCATATATATTGCTTGGCAATCTTCTTGAGCTTGTGTTTTTGAAATGTAGACATGGAACTAGGTACTTGTCCCGTCACCAAGAAGTTGACAATATCAACGTACCATGGAGTTGTGTCACCAACCGCAAAGAGTTGCTCATCCGGGAAGCTATCATGCAAAGGAATCGCTTCTTCGGACACAACCAATCTGCTTAGATGATCCTCTACGGTATTCTCGCTGCCCTTCTTGTCCTTGATTTGCATGTTGAACTCTTGAAGAAGGAGTATCCACCTTATGAGCCTTGGCTTAGCATCCTTATTTGTTAGCAAGTATCGAAGTGCAGTATGGTCGGAGAAAACAACCACCTTTGTACCCACTAAATAGGATCGAAACTTCTCAAGTGCAAACACTATAGCCAAAAGCTCCTTTTCAGTTGTGGAGTAGTTGATTTGTGCTCCGTTGAGAGTTCGAGAAGCATAATAAATGGCATATGGAACTTTACCATCTCGCTGTCCCAACACGGCTCCAACGGCATAATCACTTGCATCGCACATCAACTCGAATGGCTTGATCCAGTCCGGTGGTTTGATAATGTGGTTTGATAATTGGTGCGATAGTTAACAACTATTTCAAGGTGTCAAAAGCTTCCTTGCACTCCTTGTCACAATCAAAGGCCACATCTTTTTGCAAAAGTCTACACAGGGGCATTGCAATCTTGGAGAAATCCTTGATGAATCTCCTATAAAATCCTGCATGACCAAGAAAAGAGCGAACCTCCCTCACATTTGTGGGGTATTATAAGTTCCGAATCAAATATATCTTAGCCTTGTCAACCTCTAACCCCTTAGAGGATACAACATGGCATAGCACAATCCCATGAGTGACCATAAAGTGACATTTTTCCCAATTAAGCACAAGATTAGTTTCTACGCATCTTTTAAGAATAAGTGCAAGGTTATCTAAGCATTTGTCAAAAGAATCACCATACACGCTAAAATCATCCATAAACACTTCTATGATGCTTTCCACATAATCTGAAAAAATGCTTACCATACAACGTTGAAAAGTGGCTGGAGCATTGCACAATCCAAATGGCATACGTCTATACGCAAAAGTGCCAAAAGGACAAGTAAATGTCGTCTTTTCTTGATCTTCCGGAGCTATTACAAGCTGGTTATAACCTGAAAAACCATCAAGGAAGCAATAGTAAGCACGTCTAGCCAACCTTTCAAGCATTTGATCAATGAATGGCAAAGGGAAATGATCCTGTCGGGTGGTAGAGTTGAGTTTTCGGTAATCAATGCAAACTCTCCAACCGGTCTGGATTCTAGTTGGAACCAAGTCATTATCTTCGTTTTTCACCACCGTGATGCCGGACTTCTTTGGAACGACTTGAATCGGGCTCACCCATTTGATATCGGATATGGGATAGATAATCCCAGCATCTAACAACTTCAGGATTTCTTTCTTGACTACTTCCATCATTGGAGGGTTCAAGCGACGTTGAGATTCTCTTGTTGGTTTTTCCCCCTCCTCAAGAAATTTTCGGTGCATACATGTGGAAGGACTGATTCCTTTGATATCGGAAATGGTCCATCCAATGGCAGATTTGTGCTCTCTTAGCACTCGAATAAGCTTGTCCTCTTGCACATCGGTGAGGTTGTTGGCAATGATCACCGGTAACTCTTCATTGTCGCCCAAATATACATATTTAAGGTGATCCGGAAGAGGTTTCAACTCAAGAGTAGGTGCCTGCACAATCGAGGGTAAAAGTTTCTCATTAGTAAGAGGCAAAGAAACATAAGACGCATTATACTTTGGTGGAACTTCTTGTAATGAGTTAAGAGATAAAACAGCCTCTTTAAGCTCATCACAAATAGACAATTCACTTTCAATGTCTTTGTATTTCCCATAACCTAAACCTTCAACTATGGTGTTCTCTAAAGCATCATCACTATTCAATTCAAACATCTTTTGAGCTAGAGAATCAATAATATCAATAGAAAAACATGAATTCACGTCACTAGGATATCTCATAGCCTCAAAGATATTGAAACTTATGATCTCATCATCAAATTCCATAGTTAAAGCGCCCTTGAAAACATCTATGTTGGTTCTTGCGGTTCTCATGAATGGTCTACCCAACAGCAAGGGGGTAGTCGATGGTGAATCCTCATCCATCATGTCAAGAACATAGAAATCAGCCGGAAATATGAGTTGATTAACCTGCACCAAAACATCTTCAATAACCCCTTTCAGGTAAGAATTATACCTATCAGCAAGTTGTATAACAATACCGGTATCTTTAAGAGGTCCAAGTTTCAAAGATTCATAAACGGAGGCAGGCATAACATTAATGGATGCTCCTAAATCTATCATAGCACGCTCAAACCTGACTTTACCAATAGTACATGGTATAGTGAAGCTACCGGGATCTTTCAACTTAGGTGGGAGTTTCTTTTGAAGATATGCCGAAGCATTTTCCCCCACACTCATCACCTCATTACCGGTCAATTTGTGCTTGTTAGTGCACAATTCCTTCAAGAATTTTGCCCAGCGCGGAACTTGCCTTATCGCCTCAATAAGTGGAATGTTTACTTCAATCTTTTTAAAGATTTCCAAAAGCTCTTGATACAATGTCTCCATTCAAATCCTTCCAGCGTCACTACTCATTGCTGCCATCCACCACCAACTGCCATCGTCCACAGCTCCCATGCTCCGTATTTACAACAGCCACAGCCATGCATGCCATCGACCGGCAGCATCTTCATTAATTCCTCCTTCCGTCTCGTTGCATGAATAACACAGCAGTAATAACATTCCATGCCTTATCTGTACGTCACTGACTCACCATGCAGCACCATTTCGTCCTCCATCTCAGTGCCAACCAACTCGAGCTTCTCCATATATTACTTGCACAGTTCTATCTCGTCCCTGTAAGCTCGATATTCTTTCTTCTCGTAACTTCCTGTTTTTTTCTCTCGGCTACCTCCAATGACCTTTCAATAGGGTGGTCTCCGTCAAGTAGAATTTCAGGTTCCACTATTGGCACCAAACCATTGTCCGCAGCATAACGAGAAAGTCCCCATCTTCTCATCGACTATCAACGTCATTAGCTATAGACAGCAATCATCCAAGCTCCATTTTGACCAACCAACAACACACCATTAGCCCCAGTAGACTCAACTCCATGCTGTCGTCACTATGGAAACAACCATGCATATACTCCCATGAGCTTTAACGGTCCCATGCAATGATACTTCCGTCTCTATTTTGGCAAATTGGACGACTCTTTGTTCTTTTCGGGAATAAGCTCCAAAATTCCCATAAAATATAAAAAGAAAAATAATAATACAATTTCACACGAAAACTAGCTAAGAAAGCATAACCAATCGATACTTAGAAAGGTGTTTTTACACACCTATCAAATTCCCCCACACCCAAACTTTGCTAGTCCTCGAGCAAACAAAACGAAGAAAAAATATAATACAACTCCATGTCGTGAGGATACGGTTACTCTTAGCATGAATAACAGGCCTTTAAACCCCTAGGTGTCCCTAGTGGACGAGTTATAGTCTCGTGAGGGCTTATGAGAGATATACCCACAAAACCTTTACGCCAAAAAGAATAACATACCAATTAACAATTACTCCCCGGAAACGGCGCCAATTTTGGTGAGCGTCGTTTACTCAACAAAATAAAAAGATATCTCCCACTAATTAAATATAATATAGCGGTAGTAAGAGATCGTTCCCACGAAGAGTAATGCAATTGTTATGTTATCTAAATCGGCGAAAATAATAAAGAAGGATAAAAAGAAAAAGATATTGAAGAAATCCTTCGCAGTTACTAACCGTTGACTCAACATTGTACCCTTATATTTCTTGTTAGAAGCAATTGTCACCAACCGTAGGAAAGCAGGTACGCTTATCAATCCCCAAAAACTCCTTGTATCACCGGATACGGAAGCGCTTGACTACCGAATTCTATTCAAAAGAACCACCTTGACACGGAAGAGCTCGACTACAAGATGTAATTCCCAGAACGCATTAATATTTGTGAATTTAGGTTTGATCCCAGTAGTAAAACTCGGTACGCTCGGTCCACTTACTGGTGTTGTCTTTACTCGCAATTACTCCACAGAATCCCTCCGTAAGGTCTTGCGATTTCTACTTGTGTAGGAGATAAGAGACAATTACGGGTCGACTCACCTCTCTACTAGCATTAGAATTATTAATAAACTAATCTGGTTGCGCACCCAAACCAATCTAAGAACCAATCATAAACCTTCGATATGGTAAAAACAATCCACAATGAATCAATTTAAAACTTGAAACAAACTTGCAAAATAATTGAGCTTCACAATTAGAACTTTGAATTCATCCTTAAAATATAAAAGAGATAGTTCTCCCCCCTAAGGGGGAGAAAAACGGTGAAAAGAAGATATGTGTAGAGAAGATATTATGATCTATAAAATTGTGCTTAGGGTTCCCTATATATAGAGTTTTGTAACCTCCTCCTAAAGAAAACTAGAAAACCTAGCAAAAATAGGAGAGTGCACCTCCTCTTGAAGAAAACTAGAAAACCTAGAAAAAATAGGAGAGTATCCCGTGCATAACGCCCGGTCAAGGTAGGTTCCAAAAATCCTTAGCACACTCACGGCTGAACCCTTATATTTGTTCGTGTAAAATTTCCATTCAGTCCAATGGGCCACGCAGCTTGACATAAGCCCAGTATATTTCCTGTTCGCATATATTGGCTGAAATAACCAAGTGGGTTTGCATCTGATTCTGGCCCATTATCTCGCTGTTTACTTCACGTCCAGCCCAAGTCTTCATCTCGGACACACTAACTTCAGGAACTCATGGATATTTTTCCCTGGATTTTGAACCACAGCCATTCAACTTCATGGCAACAGCAACCGAATACTATCATTCGAACATCACCTGCAATTCGCTGTTCTACAACTAACTCATCTCCTTTAGATCCATAGTTCGAGTTACGTCTCTGCCAGCATCAATCACTCCTATGAAAGCCATCATCATTAAACCACATCATGCAGTCTTCAGCTGCTTTCAATGTACAGGTTCTACCCAAAACCATCATAACCTGGCTACCTTTTATTCACTGCTAACAACGTTTCGAACTAAAGTTCTGTAGCTCTCACTGCCAACAGTCCATGCATTCCATCGTTACAGTTCACAACTTCATTGCCACTCGTACCAATGCATTCTCTATTATCGCTGGAAGCAGCTCCATTCAACTCCTTCCAGCGTCACTACTCATTGCTGCCATCCACCACCAACTGCCATCGTCTACAGCTCCCATGCTCCGTATTTACAATAGCCACAGCCATGCATGCCATCGACCGGCAGCATCTTCATTAATTCCTCCTTCCGTCTCGTTGCATGAATAACACAGCAGTAATAACATTGCATGCTTATCTGTACGTCACTGACTCACCATGTAGCACCATTTCGTCCTCCATCTCAGTGCCAACCAACTCGAGCTTCTCCACATATTACTTGTATAGTTCTATCTCGTCCCTGTAAGCTCGATATTCTTTCTTCTCGTCACGTCCTATTTTGTTCTCTCGGCTACCTCCAATGACCTTTCAATAGGGTGGTCTCCGTCAATTAGAATTTCAGGTTCCACTATTGGCACCAAACCATTGTCCGCACCATAACGAGAAAGTCCCCATCTTCTCATCGACTATCTACGTCATTAGCTATAGACAGCAATCATCCAAGCTCCATTTTGACCAACCAACAACACACCATTAGCCCCAGCAGACTCAACTCCATGCTGTCGTCACTATGGCAGCAGCCATGCATATACTCCCATGAGCTTTAACGGTCCAATGCAATGATACTTCCGTCTCTCTTTTGGCAAATTGGACGACTCTTTGTTCTTTTCGGGAATAAGCTCCAAAATTCCCATAAAATATAAAAATAAAGATAATAATACAATTTCATACGAAAACTAGCTAAGAAAGCTTAACCAATCGATACTTAGAAAGGTGTTTTTACACACCTATCAATAACCAGTCGATAATAAATTAACATCATGAGTTTACCGATTGTACAAACAGAGAAATTCAAAATACCATTGATTTTTGAAAATTTTGAATTTGGGGCTACTCCCACAATCGGTAGAAAATTGACATCACGAGATTACTATTTTAACTACCGATTATAATAAACTAGCGATTGTAGTATATATTGTCTACCGAATATGGAGGATATTTTAGACATTTCGAAAAATCTGAGATAAGGGGTGGATTTATTTTAGTATAAGGTGACCATATTTTGTCTTATTAGTTGCCGCTAATTCTTTCAGGGTCGCCCCTAATGACGCCAGATAAATAATCTGTACAAAATTCACACGCATTAGCGACACATCCAACAACTGGCAAATCTCTAAAATAAAGTAATGGTGGCGCTAATTTTTTTTTTTGGAACCAAATTTCCCTCCCATCCGACCGCCTAAAATTTCATCACGTATTCCAAAGTTGCATTTGGTCCCGTGTCTGGAAAGCTCCAATATTTTTTAGTAATTTCTTTTCCCGACCTCATACACTACTCTCAAGGATTTTACATTTTTTCTTCTTTTTCTCCGTATGCATCTCTCTCCCAGCATGACTAAACCATATCTTTTTTTAATTTTTTTTTCGATTTAAAACCAATTTCATCTATTATCTTGATTTCGATTATAGTTGGAAGTAATTTCTTTCTATCTCCGAAGATCAGATAATTGATTTTCCGGAATTGAAGAGATAGATAAAAATGGAGGTAGGTATAACCTAAAAACAGTAGAACAAGTATTTGGAGATTCTCAGGGTAGAAGAGCTGGAATGATTAGAGCTCCTGCTTATAGTTAGTATTCAGTTTCTTCTACTCATCTCCAATTTCTTAATTAATTTTGAATTTTTTCTTCTTCAAATTTTAGGGTTTATGGGTTTTGGTTCTATTTTTATTTTTGTTTTTGTTTTTTGTGGGTTGTATATGTGGATGAATTTTTGAGGCAGTGCGACTCTGGTGAGGATATTTCTTCTCCTTCTATCAATATTTCTATTTATTCCATTTTTTAAATTTTGGGCTATTTTATTTTGAATTTTTATGGTTTTTCTCTCTCGATTTTTAGTTATCAATGTTGCTATGATTAGTAGATTAGGGTTGATTTGAGGGGTTTTTCTTGTTAGGGCTTTTGTTATCTTGATCTTTTGATGTACTGATTTGACCGAATTAAAGAACTTGATTTGATTTTGATTCAAGAATTGTTAGTGTTTGAAGAGGATTTAAGTTTGGAGTTTCAAATTGTGTGACGGTATGTTGGGTTAGATTCTGAATTTGTAGTTAAATTCTGGGATTGTTGCTCAAATGGAGTTGTAGTGACTTATGGGTTGATGCTCAAACTGGGTTTAGGTTTAGATTTTTATCATTAGATCTTCCCCAATTTTAATGGATGCTGAATTTATTAAAGATTGTGGTTTTAGATTTATGTTTCGATAAATTTATGTACTTTTGGGTGTGAATTTGTTAGGTATTGAATGGGAAATTGGTTCATTGCAACTTAAGGTATGTTATAGTTTGTTTTCTTGGGGATATCTTGAGTGTATGTGTATGATTCTATATTCTTATACCTGGCATGTATTTTTCAGGAGACAAAATTGGTTAGGGATATAAAAAAGATGCAAAATCTGGAAACGAGGCAAGTTCGTTTAAGATGTTTATCTGTTTGTTCCTTAGTTTGATTGAATTCCACCATATATGCATATGATATCAATCTAATGGGATGTGTAAGACAAATAACTTTGTTTGGGTAATCGTACTACGCATGCTTCAACTTGTTTGTTTGAATGTACATACATC
Source organism: Papaver bracteatum (assembly GCA_023529315.1). NCBI lineage: Eukaryota > Viridiplantae > Streptophyta > Magnoliopsida > Ranunculales > Papaveraceae > Papaver > Papaver bracteatum. The sequence continues at coordinate 370,442 of JAJJWX010002670.1, read as the reverse complement.
CGTTATATGATGCGTATGGGATGCTCATGCATATGAATGGTCAATGGGAATGGACTTTTGCACCTGGGGTGTCTCTTTCCCCTAGGTATCAACATTCAACGGTAATCAAGAATTGCAAGACCAATATTTGTTCGTTTGAACCATAATCTTTTCCCACTGACTGCTGTTCTTCCATCATCCTTGCCGAATTCTCAGTGATGAACTTTTACATTGATAATTGCAAGTCTTCGTTGGTGCTTGATTACATGTTATTGGTGGTGCCTTAAGGGGCGGCCGAGCAATAGATGGCGAAGATTCTATTGCAGGTAACGTTTTTTCTTAATCTATGACTATCACATTGCTGATCCTTTTGTAAAGAATATGAATTTTATTCTCTCACCTTTATTTGTCGTGGGTAGATCAGAATGGGGTCTTGACTTCATCTCGAGCAAACAAAGGTGTCGCTGATTTTGATGCCACTATTGAGCTTATGCATCGTTGCCGTCATGCATCTGCATCTGTCTGGGTTCAAATTTACATCTTCCGTGGCCTCAAAGGAGGTAAACACTCTTGACTAGAGGATTTATATTGCTTCAGTTTATTTAGTTATATTAGGTATACATATGCAGCTTACATAATAGAGGTGGCTAACAATTAATGCTGGGCAACAATTTTAAACGAATTGCAGACTTGCAACTGCCACAATATATACTATGGAAGTTGTATGTGTGAAGGTTGGCATCACGTTCTTTAAGTAAGAAAAGTTCAAATATGACGGAAGGAGATGTCATCATTTAATGTTGAGCTGTGATTGTAAATAAATTATAGATCTGCAGTTGCAAGAATATATATATGTACTTCAGAAGTATTACAACTCTCATGTTCAGTAGTTAATATCAAATACATAGGGGAGAAGTTCAAAAATAATTCTGATTAGTGGTGACTGTGTAAGACATAGCAATGATCTAATCAGTGGAGTTGATTTTTTTTTAATGTTTCTATGTTTATATTTGTTATTGCATAGGCAGAAGTAAACCGGATATGTCTACTGCTACAAGAGGTAATAAAATAGGGGGTGGGGGGTGGGTTCGCTTTGCGGTCTTAATTTTGTTAATTAGAATGGTAAAACTAGTATATATGGATTGATTTGATTGAATAACAACTGTCTTACTTCTACAATTATGTGTGATACAAAATGTGCAACCTATCTTTGCTTGCATTCTGAATTGGCTATTTTTTATGTTGTAAATGATACCAGATGATATGAAATTCCAGGCTGGAGATGCCCAAAACTTTTTGGGTGCATGATGGGTTAGGTTAATGTTCAATGCCGAAATGAAGAAAGATAAGTGATACAATTTTAGGTGATGCGACTAAGAGGACTTCTGGAGTTCTAGAATGACTAGAAAGGTTGGGTTTGATTCCAACTCGAAGTTTCTGTGATTAGTTTTTGTGGATGAAAGGCTGTTGCTGCTGCCGTGGTTTTAGGGGATGAAGGACTGTGATTATTGATTTTTAGAATATGATAATTCTTGGGAAGAATTGGTTTCAATACAATTTGACTTTGCAGGTTCAGAGTTATATAAAAAGAGGTCTCAAGAACACAAGTAAATCGCCCATCAACACCAAAGAGCCTGCACCCCAACTGTTTGTGAAAAATTTTCAGAGAGGGGACCTTTAGCTCCTATCCAACCTTCACAACCACCATCAGTAGCAACAATATTGAGTTAAGTTCTCCACCTTTCATCCATCAACCATCAACTCTTCCATTTCACTTAGCAACTCATAGTCATTAGATGCATACCACCTTCACCACCAGCTCAAGAATCACCGGCTGCTTCCCAGGTTTGTCCTTAAACTACCACTTACTTGACTAGTATATTTGTTTGGTGGCTAGTGTGTATCATACCTTTTTATACTTCTAATTTGGGTGATTATAATTGTAGGTGAATTCACAATGATTTAACTTTCCTAGACAATGAAAGAGGTCAGCTATTCTTGAACTCAGCCTAGTAGATTGATATTTTATATTCATCTCTAAGTAAATGAATCTGACAATCTGACTAACTTGAAAACTAAGGTTGCAGCTAATTAATCAAGACGTGAAGATCAAGAATGTGGAAAACACACCAGATGATCCGCGCCAGAGGAAGCCATAGCACCTGAATTACCCATTCACGAATTTTCTTTTGGTTTCTTAATGTCCTTCGTGCCATTGCTGGTGTTGAGAAGGAACCTTTTGAGATTTGTCCTTTATAGGGGGTTTGATTCAGTCGCAGAGTTTCGAAACCCTGTGTGTCTTTCACCTTAGAAAATGTGATTTACAGGTAAAAAACAAAGTAAATACTGATGTTATTTTATAGATACTTTGAAGATCATGGTTGTTCTTACAGTATCATTAAGTTGTTAGCTGGTGGTTGTCAAGATCTGATTAAGTTGGGTCACTTCACCTAAACCTAAGTCAAATTTTGTTCACCAACCCATAATACGCTAAAGAACTCAGTCATGGTTGGCTGTCTTGAACTGTATTAATTAGCAAGCAGAGACATATTAGTTACATTATGACTGACTAACGCGCTGTGAGTCTGTGACCTGTATAGTTCGTCATTATTTTTTCTTTTTGTTTATTTTAATTACATATAGGAAGTATAAACTTTCGTACTCTTGAGTATCCGTTAACAGGTTTTAATTTTTTATTTTTTGCAAAAAAAAAAAAATTATTGCACTAGTGGTTGAGGAAATTTCCTACTCTAGCAAGATGAGTTGGGAAACTTAAGATGTAGTTTTACCCCAATGGACCGATATGGATTGTTAGAAATGAGAGTAGCTTCGTGTTCTTTTCACTTAATTACTCGGGCGATTTCTGATTCTCTGAGTGAAAAACTGTGGAAGTGATTGTTGAGTTAAAATTGAATTTTGGTCAAAATCGGATAATTTGGTTTGTGACCAGATGATCCAGTAACTGTCTGATTATGTCATACTAAGTTCATATTTTCTTCTCAAGCCTTAATTATGGCATACTAAGTTTGAATAAGAAACTGTTTGATTAATGTGCTTGTTTCTCTGTGCAGGATATTAAGATGGGTTAGAGAGGAGGAATAATGGATTCTAACAAGAAACTATGTTCAAGTCACTTTTATAGAGACTTGGTGGGTTCTTTCTAGCCTAATTTTGATTGATAGAGTTCATTGGATAGACAAATCCAAGTCTTGCTAGGTCATTCTATATTGTCAAGTACCTACCTCAATTTCCGTGGGGATTTATCTTGTCTTATCTTGATTGATTTCTATACCATATTCTCAGTTGGTGTTACTTTATGTAGTTTATCAACATGATCAGAGTTGTTTTCAAAAAATTATAGGATAAAGAGAATGGAGGAATGCTACATAGTCCAGATGATGCTCTTGGTTTTTTCCACACATATTTTGATGTCGATGGTAATGCTACCTCGGACCCCTCTATTTGATGTTATCAATGCTAGTTATTTTATTACATACCCACTAGCTTAAGTATCACATCACTGAAATATAGAGAATACCATCTCTATTTGCCCACTGTTGCATACATCGCAGGATAACATTTTCTTCTTCTTATGGGCTCAAGCCTGTTATAGTGCTATTTTCTTGAACATTGATGATGGTAATTATATGGAACACAAGAGTATGAAATCCTGCTATCTACCTTTTACCACCACCATATTTATTGTATCATCCCTTTGTTAATCTAAAGCCGAAGGTCTTTACGGAAGTAGTCTGTGCTGAGAATCTTGAATTGTGATGAGAAATTCTCACATTACTTAACCTTCAGATACAAGTTCTTGTTTTATAAGATTCGGTATCAATTTATTTTCTACTGTTTCAGCTATTGTGTTATCAATAGTGATAAGGATCCAAAATTTTGTATGTTATCCTGCTTCTCTTGGTATTGTTATTTTCTCATTGGGTATTCTTGTTGTCTGTATGCTTTGATATTCATTTGCAATATAAGGAAGCTGAATCTTCGTCTACCCGTGAAGGTTCATATCCTGAGACACCAGGCACACCAAGGCAAGGATAGTGGAACCTTCTTCTGTATACCGATGTGGAGCCTATGTGGCAACCAAATTTATAGTGTCATGATTTTTAAAAATGAGGGTCACCGACATTAACAACTATGAGTCATGATTTTAGGCTAGCTATGTCACTGACATCAAAAAGTAAAAATGTAAGTTATTTACCAAAAAAACCTATTTTTCCTTGAAGTCATGACTCAGGAGTAATATTGGTAGTTCAGTTTTGCAGGAACTGCTTATGAGAGTTTGGATAACCCTAAACTGACAGACATTTAGTGACAATCTGAAGTTGATAGTTGGCATTAACAAGATTTTTAAGTGTAGCTTTTGGCCTCCCAGTTAGTTATTGCTCTGTTTTTCTTTCATTTCATCTATTAGACAGTCGCAAGAAAAGCATCCCATTCTCATGCTCTCCTTGTTGGTTGAGTTGACACAAATATTGGCAAACAATTTGACACTTGGAATGCAGGGGTTCTTGGTCCAGTCACATTGACGGGTCTCAATGACAAACATAAATATTTAACATGGCAAAAATGGCCCTACAAGGTTTTCCTTCTGTCTATTCCCTGCTTTGATTTCAGGACGTTGCCATAAAAATATTAAGATCTCCAAATTTGTGCCCTTGCAGGTTGGTTTTCCTGGTGAAGCTTTTGAATCCTAATTTTCTTAGTGAAAGTTCCTCGAAGGATCTTTGATAGCTCAAAATCAACTCCTAACATAGTACAAGGTGAATTTGGGTGGCCATACATAGAAAGCAGGTCCCAGATATCCAAATATGTAGTTCTCCCTGGGCTTAAAGTATCTTATGCTGGTAATAATTTATATTAAGAATTTCATTGTAATGTTGTTGTTATAAACTTAAAAAGTAAGCCTCATTCAAGTTTTTTCTATTGTGTAAGCTGAAACATACTTGAACCCGTTGCAAACTCTCTACGGATTTGGATGTTTGGAAAAATCGTGAGTTTTTATTAGGGATAACTTCTCTTTAGAAATATAGTGGCTTTGATGAACTTGTTAAAATCTTATTCTTTTTTGGATGGATTAACACAGATGCAAGATTAGAAAGTATGAAACTGCCAGGCTTTTGTTCTGCTTGTAATTGATGAGTATATACCAATAGGTGATAGACTTTTTGACGAAATATAAAACTCAGCGAAAACAACGCTAGTAATATAATAAGAATGCTAAGAATGCAGCTCAACATTAAGTTCCAGGCTATATAAAACCGTGTCACAGTACTGATATGGTGTTTTTCAGTTCTATACATTTCACTCCTTGACTTATTTCTTCACTAGACTATATCCAGGTTCAGGAGGAGAGTTTCAATGTTTATATTACTTCCAGTCGTACAGTGTCTTACATGGCACTAGGGCCCTACTCATTCTGCATAGATACGACTTTTAGGTCTAGTATCTTTAGTTTCTTTTATTAGATTATTTAGTAATCCTAAATAAATCAACAGTTGGCGCATTTTTAACAAAGACAGGTACATAGATTGCATAGTAGCGACACACATTAGAATACTACAGTGACTAGTTCTACTTATCTGTACTCTCATGTACATTGAAGAATCTTATGATGTGCGTTGTTGGTTTGAAGGTTATCTACACATTATGTATTTTTATGTCTGTTTTATTTGCATACCTTTTGTCCTTACTCTTACAATGTACTTGCATTTTCTTTTATATCACACCAGGTGCTCCACATCTAAGTATTATTTGATTATCTCGAGGCACATTACACAAGAATGTTTGGACAATTATGATGAAATCATGTACATTAACAACCATACAGCTCATTAAACTTCATGATGGACTGATCACTGGTACTATTTCATTATCTTTTATACAAGTTGCCAAGTTATTTCACTTGAATTCATGGTCACATTGTTCACATTCTTCTACTTCAGTTTGCTATTAATTTTTCCATTGTATTCATCTTACATAATGAACTTGTATGAAATCTGTAAGGTTATTCATATCCATTTTGCATGTAATTAGGATGTTCAATATTGTTGCTTAGTTTCGTAGCAAAATGTAACCAAGTTCTTTTGTTGCGCCCACTATGGACTATCCAAGGAATGGCTATTTAGTGAGGATTATCTCAGAATTCCTTCTTAACGGGCCTCGTAGTTTGGAAGTTTTAACCTTGTATAATTTCACATATTTTCAAAAAAAATTCTGAAGAACAATGCAATATACTTTGAGAGCCTTCATATGTTGCCTAATCGAGTACCCTTCATACGCAACTTCATTGAGTACCCCAACTTCCATAATAAACCACTATTATATTTTAGGAGGCTTCCTTTTATCAAATGACAATGGAAGCTATTGTTGTATTGTTTGAATACCATAAACTTCAAATGATGGACCAGAGTTTCGTGCTGTGAAATCGCCAAGAGCTTGTGTAGTTGCAGGAAATCCTACAACTACACCCTCAGTAGAATTTGTAAAACTTTAAGAAGTTCTTGATGAAGAATGACAATTTTGATTAATATTCTCAACTGATTACAAAGAAATATGTTAATGGAGATTAGAACAGTTGCAACTTTCTCTGTTCTCTCTCCTAAGACTTTTTCTAATACTCATTTAAAGAACCTTCGCAATTTAACATTTGAACTACTATTTATAGTGAAATCTGTACAACTATATATAACCTGCGAAGCATCGCAACCTCTGATCGTAAATTTATTCTATATTCGCAAACTCTTCACACTTATCCCGTGTTTCTTCTATTATTGCATTATCTTGCGACACTTTTCTCTTTTATTTGTTACTATGTTCGTAACCTTATATGTTGCGATATTCTGTCCCTACATCTTGCCTCTTCTCATGTCAGTTCTGCGAAGAAGAAATGTCATGAGAATCATTATTCTCGCAAATTTAATATAGTTATCATCACCTGTTATGTTCGCAATACGTGTTTTATCTTCCATTAAATCTTCGACACGTTTTTTCGTAACAGTCCTTCTTAACCACTCACGTCTAATCGCATTGATGAATTTCTATCTTCATCAAACTCTTTTCTTTATAAATATTATCTTTAATTCCTCCTTTTATTCTTTTATGTTTTTCATCTTCCTCACTACGTCTGCTTCTACTGCTATTTATTTCCTTTTTTATTTATTTTCTTCTCTGTTTTCTATCCTTCATCTAATGGCTCCGAAGAAGAAAACTGTGGAACAACTTAATGCAGAGCTTGCTGATAGAGATCTCGTTCTTTCTGAAATTGATGGTTATACCAATAAATCCCATCTCTGTATGGAACTATTTACTGATCTCCATTAGGATGATCAAATAGTTTTAATCTCACGAAGCCAAATCCTTGCAGGTCTTCCTCTTCCTCTTTACGATGTCAATCTTCCTTTATTCTATGAGATTATTTCTCACCCAAATTTCTCACGAGCCATTTATCAATTGACTAGGGATTACATTCGCATTCTAGTTGAATTCGCAAACTGTGTTGCTACTGGAAAATCTTTATACCCAATTGAACTTAGGAAACCTATATTTAGAGATGTGGAGATTATCGCTGCAAATTACACAGTCGATAATTTCTTTAAAAATTACACATTAATTCCTGCGAAGAGGGAAGATAAGCGTTGGGGTGTGCGTCTTCATCGTAAAACTGATGTCGCAGAAGCTGATCTTCTTATGCATGATATTGATTATGCTTCTGGAAATAATCGAACCCCTCGCCATTCTCATGATGAAGATTGGTACAATTATCCTCGAGCATTATCGGGTTCTTACATCTCTGGGATAGTAGATCTTCCTGCGAATCTTCGTGATCGTAACTATCAACTTGGGTCTTTTCTTGGCCTAATAGAGATAAAGATGTATGTATCTCCATCTTCTTATCTTCTTGTTATTTTTCTTCTTTTACTAATCCTTTTGCAATATTTTTCAGGTGAATGAACTTAAGGAAAGTTACCTTAAAATTGGGAAATCCAGTACTCGCGAGGCTTTCCAATTGTTTTCTAATGAGGTAAGAAACATTCTTATATGTGTTTTAAACAATATATTGTTGCCTCTGTTTCTTATCCTTATTTGAATTTGTAGGTTCTTTCTGACTTCCCTGGGGCTGTCTTGAGTGAGAATAAGAATTCAACTTCTTCTGAAGCGTTAACTTCAAGACAAAGAACACTTCGCTCTGCGAAGTACACCAAGATTTCTGGTAATAAAGAAGATGTTCTTCGCAAAGAAAAAGGGAAGCTTGAGGATATTATTTCTGCGAAGAAGAGGAAGAGACTCCCACCCAGTGCTTACTCCAATGTGATCTCCTCTAGCAAGGATGTTGACGAAGAACAAAGTGATAAAGATGATAGACTTTTTGAGAAGGATCTTAATTCTAATTCTGATAATGAATCTGATAGGAGGAATGATGATGAAGAGGATGAAGACTACAGCAATGCGGAAACTTTTGAGTCTGCAATGACTCGATTGTCTGAGGATTTTCTCAACTCTTCTCGTGGATTAGGAAACTCTTTTACTGCGAATGCTTATAGGCATATTGCGAAGGCTTGCAAAGTTCCCACTGTAATCAACAATAATTCCCTTAATGGAATTTCAAGATTTATTTCTCCTATTACATTATAATCTTTGGGGAGTATGGTAAGTTTCTCTTCTATTTCTTGTTAATTTCCCCTACTTCATTGATTTCTAATCCTTTTTATTTGCTCAGGTTGGGAGGGTTAGCTATGCTGCTGCTTCAGATTGGGAAAGACGTCATGCAATTGCTGAGAAGAAAACTTTAAGTCGTTGTAACAAACAGGAGGTTGAGAATACAAAACTTCTCCAGAAAATAGAGGATTTGAATATTGATAATGCAGAGTTAAAATCCTGTTGCGAAGATAATGCGCAATCTGCGAGTATCGTAACTGAAAATTCTTCTCTCCTTGAGAAGAATAATCAACTGGAGCTTGAAGTCACTTCTCTTCGTAATGATAAGAAGCAATTAGAAGGTAAATTCGCAAATCTTGATCACTTTAACTCTACAATTTGCTAATTATTTCCTTAATTTATTCCCTTATTCTTTATTCTCTTATCTCTTACTTATCCTTTTTCTTTGTAAATGCTGAAGAAAATTATACGAAGAGGATTGAAGAGCTGGAAGCTACTCTTGTTGCGCGTAATCAGAAGATTTCTGATTTAAAGTCTCAACATCAAATTTCTCAAAACAACCATGGCTTAAACATCAAACGCTTCCGAGCTATGATGACTCGCAAAATTTGTGAAGACAATCAAATTCCTCTCACTAAGTATCAAACGCTCCTTTCTGAAGAAATCCTTGATGATACCCCAGATTTGGATATCTCTGATAGTGAAGCTGAAGATGATATCTCCGAAGAAGAAAGAGAAGATCATTTTGATGAAGATAAATCTCCCACAGAGTAGCTTTATTCCTTCTTGTATATTTGCTTTAGTTCTTTTCGTCTTGTTTGTTTGAGTACAATCTTTTCTTCTTTCCTGCACTTTTAATCAACCAGCAATTTCTTTTCGCAACTTAATTAGTATCAATGTCTTAATTTGCGATGATGAGTTGATCTTTCTTTAATTGAATACTTTCCTTACTTGCATAACTTGATCATATGAAGAGAAATAATATATTTTGAAGACCTAGCTTAGTATCCTTTTCCCCTTATTATTGCTCTTCAGGTGATCAATTGTTGTTGTAAGTATTAGAATATCTGCCTCCGTTTAAGTTGCGAAGTTTCAGGTTGTTGAGAAGTAAATAAAAAATCTCCCCCTTGAAGTATAGGAAGTATGAAACCTCCTTAAAGAATTATGAAACATCCTTGAAGAAGTATGAAAATTATGAAATATCGTTGAAGAAGTATAAGAATTATGAAACATCGTTGAAGAAGTATAAGAATTATGGAACATCCTTGAAGAAGTATAAGAATTATGAAACACCCTTGAAGAAGTATAAGAATTATGAAACATCCTTGAAGAAGTATAAGAAGTGTTCCATCCTTGAAGAATTTAATGAGTATGAAATATCCGTCCTTGATTGCGAATAAAATTGCCTCTTTTGGTAGGAATTCTTGATACATATTCTTGTTGAGAATATAAAGAATCTCCAATGACATTGACGGAATTGACTTCATTAGTTTCTGTGGTCTTATCATGCCTTCCTAAGTAAAGGTCTTACTTTGCCACCTCTTTTGCGATAAAGTCGCAGGACGTTGATGCACTCGCATGCCTCAACCCCTTGACTTTATCTTAACAATATTTTTGTGTTTGCGATAATATGACAAGTCTGAATATGCTTGCGAATATACGGCCTTGTGACATTATCGTCTTGCGATGAAATCGCAGGACGTTATCGCACTTTCATGTAATAACCCATTTATCTCATCTTAACTTCTTTGTATTTAATTCTGCGAGTATATATATATATATATATATATTTTACTCGCAGAAATACGATTGTTGCACAAATATGACAAGCCTTTATGTTCTTGCGAACAAAAAGCCTCGTGACATTTGCGTCTTATAGCACGTATCAGCTCCCTAATGGAGGGTGCTGCCCTTTATCTTCCCCTTGGTTTCCCCTTCAAGGAAGCGTACATCGACCATAGCTCTTCTCATCCGGTTTTGCCAACAACCAGATTTTGTTCGCAACCTCTTATCCTTTTTGCCTATAGGGCTTATAGTTATGAGGTTTCACCCTATGGGGTATCTTTGGGCCAAGTGCATCATTTGCCAAGACTTGTCAAGAATGGAAGATGTGCTTCAAACCCATCCGGCACTCTTGACTCAACCGTGTACCTCGGCGCCTTGATCGTTTTCTGCATTTCTTGGGAAAGACAGTATGCCTTAGTTTCCCAACCTAAATCATGTTACATCGCAAGATTAGGTTGAGAATCCAAGGTGTCTTACCCGGATAGGTACCCCGTTTTTGGGTTATGTACCCCGTAATGTCCATGTACTCAGGTTCCGTGGTGGTGTTCTGTTTCCCCTGAGCCATGCTTATAGGTACCCCCTTAAATGACGTACTTTAGGACTTTGCCTCTTAGGAAATGTTGCTTCGCGAACTAGGGTGTACGTCACAAAGGTTTTCCTGTGTAAAATTTCTGCGACTTTCTTTCTTTTTTGAAAGCTGATCACAGTTTGCGGCTTTCTTTTAGGAAAGCTGATCGCAAATAAATTTTTGCGTCTTTCTTTAATGAAAGCTGATCGCAATAAATCGTTTTTATTCGTAAAAACTCATCACAAATTTTTCATGTTGCGAAATACCTCATTTCATTTTCGTGTGTTATTCCTTGCGAACATTTTGTTATACGTTGCGAACAAATATACTGATTACCTTTTTGTTTCATTACCTTTTTTCTTCATTCTCTTTTCTTCGCAAACCATATCCCTTTTTTATCATCGTAAATTTCTTGTACTCCTTCATGCCTTAGTCCTCAGTTATTAAATTTTCGCTTCTTTTTGCAGCCTTTGCTCTTTTTCTCCAACTTTCCTTTTCAACAGCTTTTCCTTCGCAAACTTCTACTTCTGTATCGTAACATTTCTTCCCTTCTGCCCAATCACCCTTGATAACTCCAATACCCTTTGGATGAGGAAATTTTATGCATTGATGAAGAGTTGAAGCTACGCCTAAAATCCCATGAAGGCAAGGTCTCCCTATCAAAGCATTGTATGGTGATTCGACATCAACAACGCAAAATAGAATTTCAGTTCGCATTCCACTTAAGGGAATTCGCATGCTTACTTCTCCTTTAGGTTTATTAGCAGTTCCATTAAAGCCATAAATCCTGTAGGTAGAAGGTATTAGATCTGCGTCTTTTCCCCCATGGTTTTGTAAGCAGGATAGAAGAGAATATTGACAGAACTTCCCGTATCAATTAAGATTCTATTAAGACCAAATTATTCTTCGTCTGTATCATCTTCGCTTTCTTCCGTATTCAGACAAATTTCTAATCTCACTACCAATGGATTATCATGTACTTCGCAACCTTCTGGAATTTCTGTGGCTTCAAAAGAAATTTCATGCTTCTGCCAATCTTCAAGTCGTGAGATTTTTGCGATGTTCATTATTTCCCTTCCTTCACCATCTCTCGCATATACCCTGCTTAACACATTATCATGAAAATCTTCTATGGTTTTATACGAGTGAACAATAGAATTGCAGAAAACATTCCTTGCTTTTGGTCGCACTTCTATGTGTAAGGTTTCCTTTCCCTTTTCTTGTATTGTGTTCACCATGCAAGTTATTACTGGAGCATGTGGTAATTGTTGCGAATGTGCTTGCTTGAGTAAAAAGTGGTCCAGTTTACCTTGTTCGATCATTCGCAAGATAATCCTTTTGATATTATTGCAATTATTTGTAGAATGTCCATGAAAGTGATGGTACAAGCAAAATTCATGACTTCTTGGACCCATTGGTGGTTCTTTTCCTATATTCCATGGTGTTGTTATATTTTCCCGTAAGATTATTGCTTGCCATATCTTTTCTACACTTGTATTCAAAGGTGGCATCTTTATTTCTTCTCTTATCATTCTTTGACCTCCCTGTCCATTCTTATAGTTTTGTCTATGATTCCCTTGTCCAAAATAGTTCTTCCTTTGTCCTCCATAATTTTCATGTTGCTGATCTAATCTTGGGACATGGTTATTTCCTCCTCGGCTATAGAAATTCCTTTCTCTATCATACTCTTCTTGATCATTGCTACTCATTGCTACCATCTTTGGTTGACCATTGCAAACTTTCTTCTCTTCTGATATCTGCGAAGATGTTTGCGAGCATGTCTGCGAGGTACCTGCTACGATATTGACTATTTTAGGAAGTAAGTTTGATCCTGTATCTTGAGTGTTGGTGTTTGTCACTGGATATGACTCCATATTGTTTTGCTTTTCCTCTAATGTAATGTACTCCTCTTGCAATTCTCGCAACTCTGTCATCATAATGGAATTCTTTCTTCTGAAGATTTGAACATATAATTGCTCAGTTGCGAACATCGCATTTACGAAAGACAAAATCAGGTACCTCTCATCCACACGCCCTGCCATATCACTACACATAGTTTTCCATCTTCTTACCAAATGCTTCAAACTTTCACCAATTCTTTGTTTTAAACCAAACACATCTTCGATACCAAGTCACGAGGAATGATTCGTGATATATGCTCCTAAGAAAGTTACTTGTAGATGATTAAATGATGTAATAGTGTTCTTTGGAAGTCCTTCAAACCATTTTAGAGCTTCTCCTGTTAAGCTTGATGCGAAATACTTGCATAATACAACATCGTGATTCTCCCATTGTAACATGCATCTTATATACGCTTTAATGTGTTGTATAGCACATGAAGTCCCGTCAAAGATGCTGGTTAATGTAGGTAGATTGCATTTTGGTGGAATCCCTCCCAATTGTACTTCTCTAGAGGAAGGAGTCCTCGCAGCTTCTTCTATTGCTTCATATAATTATCTTCTATCTCCTCCTCCTCTAATGTTTATCATTCCTCTCATTTCCGCTAATTCTCGAAAGATCCGTTCATTTGCCTCATAATTCTCATCCATTGGTCTCTTCAACGCAGCCTCTCTTCTTCTACGTTCTTGCATTTCTCCTCTTGCGATCCTTCGCATTCTATCATACTCTTCATTAATGTTTCTATTTGCACAATTTTGCAAATATCTTGTTTCCAGATTGTCACAGTTGTTTTGTTGTAGAGCATCTTGAAATTGTTGTTCTTCCATTTATATTCTCCTCATCCTTCTCATGTGAATATCAGGAATTTATTCTTCTTCATTTCTCCTCCTTCTGCGATTTACCTCTCTCTGATTTGCCTGAATTCTGTTTTGAAGATTTGGTTCATTCCTTGCTATTTCTGTTTGTTGATTTCCAACTCTCCTCTGAATTCTACCATACTCAAGATCTTGATTGTTGCGAGCATGTTCATGTCTTCTTACTCCATCTTCGTAATTGTTTTGATGCATTGCTTGTTTCCTCTCAATTTCTTCCTCAAGTTGCTGCTCTTCCTCTCGATTTTCTTCGCCATTCTGGTTATTTTCCCTTGGAAATGGTTCTGTTCGTAAATTTTCCACGTTTTGTTCATTTTTCGGTACTAAAATGAAGCGATTCTCTCGATTTCTTTCAACCAGATTCTGTGTTTGTCCTTGCATAACACTTTCACTATTAATTGTTGGTGAATTTCGTTCTTCTCTCTCTGGTCTAACACTTGATCTCGTAGCACTTTGAGATCTCCTTCTTTGTAACATCTCATTTTCCCTCCTCAATTCTTGATTCTGTCTTGTTAGATTTGCACGTTCTTCAGCTTCAAACCTTCGTTCTTCTTGAATTCCTTGTCTCAATGTTTCTAATGCCTCCATTTCTCTTTCATGAATTATTCCTCCCATCAATCTCCCATTTTCTCTGATTTGCGGTTCTCTATATGTTTCAACTGGTGTATCAGTTCTCCAAGTGTGTACACTCACTCGATCATGATCTATTGCTCTTCCTTGATTTACTGTTTGTTGAGTTTGATTTCTTCGATTGCTCCTTATCCTACTAGGTTCTCCTATTACGTTTGCTTCTCCACCTGCGAGTCTTACACTTCTTCTTACTGCAGTCAATGGTTCTGATATATTTCTTCTTCTATCCATTTTTCTGATGCAAAATTCTTTAATTGTCTCTGTTACGTTTGCTTCTCTTTATCCCTGTTTCTAGCGCCAATTATGTAGTTGCAGGAAATCCTACAACTACACCCTCAGTAGAATTTGTAAAACTTTAAGAAGTTCTTGATGAAGAATGACAATTTTGATTAATATTCTCAACTGATTACAAAAAAATATGTTAATGGAGATTAGAACAGTTACAACTTTCTTTGTTCTCTCTCCTAAGACTTTTTCTAACACTCATTTAAAGAACCTTCGCAATTTAACATTTGAACTACTATTTATAGTGAAATCTGTACAACTATATATAACCTGCGAAGCATCGCAACCTCTGATCGTAAATTTATTCTATATTCGCAAACTCTTCACACTTCTCCCGTGTTTCTTCTATTATTGCATTATCTTGCGACACTTTTCTCTTGTATTTATTACTATGTTCGTAACCTTATATCTTGCGATATTCTGTCCCTACAGCTTGTGCTAAGAACTTTCCAACACTGGTGTCTTAAGGTTTCTGTTTGTTTGACCAGATGATAATGGTTGGGACAGAGCTTCTGCATCTAAGCCTGCAATGTAAGTGCACCAACTATCATTGTAGCTCAAAATATATCTTCAGATAGTCCGTACGATTCTGGTTTGTATAGTAATTAGTAATCTCAGTGCAGTATAACTTGTAGCAGCTTTTTTTAGTTTGGTCAGCCAATTAAGGACATATGCTTCCTTCAACAGGTTATTGGGAGAAGGTACAAAGCCAATATATTTCCATTTAAACTAGAGTGTAGCGGTGCATGGGGATTCGCTGGAGCCAATAAGGGGAAACCACAAATCAGTACAGACTTATTGCACCGTGTTATTATGTTAATATGTAAGTTCCATAATTGGTGATCAGAAATGGGAAATATGGATTTGTTCTTTCAATATACCTGACCACCGAGGAAGACCCGTTCAATTATTCGTAGTGCTCAGAATTTTTTTCAGTTGAAAATTCCAGGGAGGGATTCATGGTGGCAGGTAAGCTTCATTGTGTTTGAGTCATATCGGTTGTTACGGTGTTTTGCATCTTAGATCTGCATATCACAGGATATAATGGTTACCTTTTAAAAGTTTATTAATCGGTGTTTTTCTGTCAAATACTTCACTTCAACTTGCCCTTGTGGGCTTCTGTTGGTTTAAGCCATTTTAACTTGTTCCGTCTGCTAGCTTTTTTGATAAGTAAAAAATTCATCAAAAAAACCATATTTACATGGAAGTTACACAAAATTCATTGTTCCGTCTGCTAGCATGACTCTGCAAAGAGGAAGAGCAACATATGAATCTTTTTTTGGCAGGATTCTCAAGTAAACACACCACAGCTCATCTACATATGTGCCCTCTTCATTTTTTATATGCATCGTTTAATCTCTATATTTGTCGTTTAGGGACTTCAAGCATCTCCACAACGTTATGGGTTTTCATCATTTGATGAACTGGATGGCTTGCGCCAAGTCGAAGGAAAATATGAATCTTTACTATTTAAGCAACATCGGACAATGTTCCTTGAGAAGATATACAGTACGATCAGAGACAATTCAAGAAAGAGATCTCCATGTGCTTGGATTGTGCATACAGGTAGCTTCTTTCCCACATTTACCTATAGTGTACTAAAATATAATGCTTTTCGTTTAATTCGTCCAATGCAGTAATGGTTTCCGCAAATGGAGTTTTATCTAACGTCTTGCAGTAAATGATGGACATAATTTCATTTTTGCTTGGTGATACACCTACCTGTTATCCGTATTTTATATGTTCTGCGAGTATGCCAAGCTAGGGTGTTTAATATTTCTTTGAATTTAACACAGGCTCCTAAAATATTTTGTGGAAGTATGGTAAAAGGATAACTCTCCCATGCTCACTGGAAAAGCATCGCGAAAAAACTGGATAGCTACTTAAAGACCTTAAGAGCCAAATTTGTGAGTTTTAACTTTATATATCAGAAAGGTTTTCTTGGAAAAAGAAAATTAAAATGGGAAATTCCCCTGTTATTTACTTACAGACATTATGAGAGTGTGGATGACCGAGGATTCAACCTATGGCATCAGCAGTTCGTTCTTATTAGACGATGATCCAAAGTACTGTTTTCCTTGTTTCCTACAAAATCTATTTAACAATCTTCTACAACTTTTGTCGCTTCACTTCTGATTTTTTTTATTACTCATCTTACACTTTCTCGAATGCGGCATACCCCACTTGTATAAACCTTGGAAGTATGCAAAAGAGCAAGCCGCAGTTAGAGTATCCTCTGGAGATGACATCCTTTGCACTCCGTCAATAACTGGAAACTTTCATGCTGGGTCTTTTGGAATACCGCTGACAGCGTTTCTTAAAGTGCAGGTCTGGACAAAGATGCATGTAAAGTTTTGTATGGATTTTTGGTGGTTCCGAAGATTATTAGCTGTGTGTTATTGATTTATGAGTTTTAAATGTCTACTAGGTCGGCTCCTTTTCTACGGAGAAACTTCTTAAGATTGTACATGATATTACTCTACATTTGAAGACTAGTAAATCTTTGAATGATGGGCAGAAAACTAGGTCATTTCTTTACTTGTGGATGCCTATGTAGGCATTTTCCTTTATTTTCACAAGCATTGTGCAGAGAGCTGGCATTTTGATAACGTGAACAAATCTTGTGCAAATATTTTTCCCCACCTGCTGCATATGGTTATGTGGGAAAGTTTCTTGAGTTCACCACCGTAACAAATCTTGAGAACAGAAGATCACTTGAGAACAGAAGGGTCATGATGAGTTGGTGCATGGTTCTGCAACACTTGAGAGTCCTAGTAGGGTCGTATTAGCACTGTTTATGAATTGAAAACAAATTATATCCAGCTCAGTGGGATTAACCATGCATAACTTCAGTTTCCTTAAAAATACAGTAATTAATTTTATATTTGACATATGACAAAAGAAAAGAAAGAAATCCGGATCAGATATGAATTGACCCAACAAGAAAATCACTAGACAGGTTTCCTTTGAAATCGAGAAAAGCTCGAGACAAGTTACCAACAACCCAAGGAACCACTTTCTTAATTAAGGTAAATTGTGAAGCTGCCTAACTTTACATTAAACTTAGTTTTGTTTTTTGCTCTGGATTTGAATTTCTTCTGTAGGGCTTTATCTCATTACATTAAGCTTCTTAATTTCACCACATAGAGGTTCCTCTTTCAGGAACTGTAGGGGATTATCTCTGCTCTGTCCAACCTGCAATGGGACAATTTATACTAGTGAGAAAAGAGTTGGTAAAAATAGGGACACTCATGGAAACATGATCGTTTTATTCAGTCTCCCAAGAAGGGATTAGGCAAGTATTAACCATAGATATACCAAGAACCCTTTTTTAGTACAAGATCCATCATTTCTACATTATAAGACCCAACCCTACAGAATAAATTCATAATGCACATTGAGGTTTCAAAGTCAGTACACAAGATAAAACATAGAAAAGGAAATATGAATATGTTACAACGAGCCGTCTAGTTTTCTCACTCCTTCCCCAAATATAATCTCAAATTTAGAATTGCTTGTAGGGTCTTGATACCTGACGACTAGTCAAACAAAAATAACTTATTGTGTAAACTTGAGAATATTCAATAACCACCATTTTCTTTACAAATACAATAAGACAAACAATTGAGCAACTTTCGGTATGATCCGTGAATGATTATGATATATCCTCTTGACGCTAATAAATGTGTCCTATTAGAAGTTAGGAGTCACAATATATCAAACCATGCCAAAATGACTAAGACACCAAACTACCAAGACAAATAATTGTGTGATACTTGGTATTAAAGAAAGATTGGTCAAATTGTTTACTTAGTGTCAGTGAGCCTGACTGATAATGTTCAATTAAAGATAAACTCTGAACTGAAGGTGGGACTTGCAATTAGCAGATTACACATGAAATTTCAAAATAAAGAACACATGATCTTGCCAAACCTCAGTTACCAAAATAATGAACATCTATTTTAAGAACCCAGTAACAGTAAATCAATAAACTACATGGTTTTTTGCTTAGCATAAGGCCTTACTCTTAACGCACAAAGCCCCATTTTCCCCTTTACACATGTGTAGTTAACGTGAGAACTAAAGAAATCTTAGAAAGTGAGTGCGAGAAAGATTTTAAAAGTTACATGAGAAACACAAAAGTGCCTCCTGCAACCAATCTCTTTCAAGTGACAAAAGTACTCCAACCAGCTGTGGGTAAATGCTGCCGAGGTTGACCTCTGAATATGCTTAAATCACCACACATAGCCATGAAAATTCTTCGTAATCAATTCCTGAGTTATTTTTTCTCTTGGGCCATGTACTACAGAACGCCAAAAACGAAAAATCTTACAAAGTTGCATCCAGGAAAAAGGAAGACATATAATATAGAGGTATTACCAACATAGGTAATCTTTCATTGCATGTTTACGAAGAACTGAGAACCTTCCATGGACACTGGTATCAGAAGTAGTCAAAATCTTGCAAATATAGTACAAGCTCTCTTGGTGGTTCTTGTATCAACATATCCTAGGGGTTCCTCCGCAACACTAATCAAAAGAGGCACCACTACCAACTAAACCCGAAAAATGTGTGTCACTAACCACACCACCAACGAATCCAACAAACAACCCATAGAACTTACTGAAACTTATGGGTCTTGATGTTAACACCACGATATAACACATCAACTTTCATATCAGGCAGGTATGTGCTGAACCGCTCAAACTCATGGCAGATATTGTGGTTTAAATATAAGCATCAACAGAGAATGGTCAAAATCTTCATACATACCCAAAATTAGCTTGAGGAATGCATTCATGTTGAACTGATTGAGAACCAAAAAAAAAATTAGACACGAGGAATCTCAGTGAGTAAGAAAAGATGATATCTGGGAACTCTTATGTAAATGGTAACCAATAAAATTTTCCCCCAAAAACTAGGAATGCATCACTAGTGTTTTTCCTGCAACTCAAACAACACATTTCAGAACATAAATCCACGCTAATCTGATCTAAAATAACAAATAAAGTAAAATACAACCTCCTTAGCATGCTACTCAAAAGGACCAATGGCCAACTGAAGCATAATCTTAATACAAGACTACGCGATACAAGCAGATACACAAATAAATAAGTAATCCAGAAAAACATAAAATAATCCAAGTAAAAATTAAATTGACTTCAGATGAATGCTCAAATCCCGAATGGACAATTGCTCTAAACTCTAAAGAGCTCGAACTTTAGTAGAAAATCTTTGAATCCAGGACTTTGTATCAAGCAACAGCTATGAACAAAATATAAAATCAAACATAACCCAGAATATAGAATCCATGTAAGTTAAGATAACACAGGCCTCAATTAGCTTATGTTTAATAACAAACCATAGAATAAGCATAAGAAGCTTAAAAACAAAGGTGTAGTGTTACCTCCAGCAATGTACTCAACGAAGTATTTAGAAGCCAACTCATCCTACCTAAGAATACACATACACAAATTATTAGTTTAAGAAAATATCAAGAGGAGTGGCTATGAAATTATGATTAGAATTCGAGGGATAATTAACAGAGCAATAGTCCAGTTGATGATCATAGAAATGCAATTTAGTTATTAGCATAAAAATGTAGTGCACTTAGAATGGAGCAAAACAGAATAAGTACAACGCGTTATACAACTAAACAGGATGTTGACATGATAAAGCACTGAAAAGAGGAAAGTTGTAAAACTAGATGAATAAATAGACAACTTTGAGAAGGAAAAATAAAAGAACTTTAAGGGGAGATTTATGTCTAAATTGGGATGAGGCTACTAAGTCCTGTATCACCTTTTATGACTCTAGTCTTATCTGATTCGGTAGAAATTTAACCTTCGTGGAGTAATGAAAATAGACGAAAATGCTTGCACCAACCTACTCTACTGGTGTAACTGATATGGTCAACATTTCATAGTAAGTTTTGGTAATGTTCCTGAACTTTGGTCTCCGAAACCAGTTTAGTAGCTCCTCGTTCCCCAATTCATCATTATATGCTTCACGCTTCAAAGAGTAAGTAAAACGTGGAGACAACCAACTATAAACATAATTACACGAGGATAGTTAGATTCTTACTACTATATTAACTGGAGACCAAACATACCTCATATGCATTCTGAAGCTTCTTGAAGGCTTCTACAACCTTTTCATCCCCCATATCTTTTATCAGGGTGGACAAGCATTGCCTAGGTAATTACTGAAGCAAATGTGCCTCGAAAATGACCCCAGCGACTTTACCTTAACTTTTTTACTAGATTTCTGAGAAACCAAGCAAAGCGTATAAAGGACTGCCGCACGAGTTCAATCAGAGTATTACAACAAGGAATTTAACGAAACATGTACTATTGATGACATCATCCTCATCTAAAAAAAACTGATCATCCCTAGTTAGGCTTGTGAGTTATGAAATGTAAAAATTAACAACTTTAAACCCGACCAATGGTTTAGAATATACAACACAAAATGCAAATGCCAAATTGTGTATAAACATGAAAATGATATATGAATGATTTCAGAACACAATATACTAAAGGGATAATAGACCCTTGAGGTTTAGCTGTCACTGATTACTTCTCCCTGTAAATTGTATTATTGCCAGCATTTGTATTAAAAAGGATATTCCCCAACATTTTAAAAAGCTAGAAATTCATAATTTCTTCCCCAAAGTTCTGAAATCACAATATGATGAATGAACCCTCACTTTCAATTTTCATAAGGTTGTAAAAAGAAAACAAATTCAGGAAGAGGATTAACAAAATACGATTTAGTGTACCAATTACTTACCAAATCAAACTTTCAATGTCAAATAATATCTATCAAAGCTTAAATCCATCTCCAAGAACTTAATTGACACCGAATTCTAAAAACCCCAAATTGTTCTGTACTCCAAGGGTTTTCATATTTTGAAATACAAACGACTAATCGAAGTTTTAGGAAGATCAAGATAAATTGATGAATCAAACATCTTACCTAAATGATTTGTAGAAGATAAGTGATTTGGAAAACGCATCTGATCTTGTCAAGATAAAGAAAATCACTGACTTAAGGTGGCGATGTTGATTTGTTTGAAGGAGGTTGGGGATTTGAGGTGGCGCTGCTATGAGGAAAAATGAAAAATGAGAAGATGGAAAGTAAATGAAAAATGAGCCATGAGCTAAGCAGTTGTATGAAGCGAAGAATGGCATAGAAAGATATGTAAGGGGGTCTATGAAAATATTATGAAATATTCCGGACCTTGAACCGACGTGGAGTCTATGTGGCAACCAATTCATGGGTGTCATGATTTTGAAGAACAACAATCGGTGACACTCACAAGTCGGTGTCATGGTTTTAGGTACGAAGAGTCATAGACACCGGAAAGAAACCATAAATTATTTACGAAAAAACCTATATTTCCTGTGTCACCAATTTTCAGGACATAACCGTCATTATTATGAACAATAAAGGGTACAAAGGTAAAAAAGAACTGTACGGAATCCAGTTTTAGTAATTAGAAATAGTCTTGGGGCAGATTCGGTTTTCTTCTTTTCACTTTGTCCACAAAGTGAAATCGTCCCATCTCCAACTGCAGTTGCTTGTCTCACTTTCAACCACAACAACCCCAGACTCCATCTAGCCATCACCAGTTTGAGAACATTGAACCCACCACCTCCAATTCATAAATAACAATTACTGCAATCATCCAACTTCGGCTACAACTCCTCTTCTCAGTTCGCCAGCATCACCACATCTGAACTTTATGAGCATCTTGTCTTCTAACTCCCAGCTTAAATTTCTCGTACAAATCCAACACCATGGCAGTTTAACACCAGTTCTTCCATACAAGAAACTAATCTTGCTCCGGTATAAAAAACTCGGACCTGTAGGAAGATCGAATTTAAACATCATCATCGCCTGCAATTACTTCCCCCATCACCTTGCATTATGTAATTTCGGACCCCATAGAAACTCCACAATCGCACAACTAAACTTGAAATAAAAAGGACATCTGCTTGAGATTTTTGGTCCTTGGTGACAAAGTACATAGATGTTATTACCACCAAGAAATGTGGTTTATGAGTGGCCACGTCTACTGCATCTTTAACTCATATGGTTCACATGATTGGTAAACAAATGACATGGATTCTTTATCCCGTTAGTGGATTTGAGGTGCTTGAGTGACTTAATTTCTTTGGTTTTTCAATTCCGAGGCTGTGAAATAATTTTATATTGCTGATATATATGGATATACCAGGCCAACCCCATTTCATCATTGTGGTTGCTGATACATGGAGATACCAGGCCAACCTCATTTTATTATTCTGTTTGCTGATACATGGAGATATCAGGCCAACCCGACCGTTGTTATATAGAAATACCAGGCCAGCCCATTTCATTGCTGCTGATACATGGAAATACCAGGCCAGCATAATAAGTGCTGCTGATATATAGAAATGCCAGGCCAGCATATTTGATCATTGGTTGCTGATACATGGAAATACCAGGCCAACTACATGTCATCATTATGGTTGCTGATATATGGAAGTACCAGGCCAACCACATTTTGTCATTTCCTCGCAAACACCATTAAGTCTCACATTTTGTTGTTTATTCGCTGGATGATCGAATTCACTTGTACTTTCTACAAAAGCACTAAAATAGTATTGGTAACTAAAACATTGTATCCTAGCTAATATAAATATGGGTATAAAATGTAGAAATTACATGCTTATCAACACCCCCACACTTATATTTTGCTAGTCCTCGAGCAAAAAAGAGATATTATATAATCGATTTTTTATTTTTTTTTTTTTTTGAAAAAGTGAAAATCTGCAAAAATATGGAAAATTACCCACTCCCCCACACTTAAACATTACATTGTTATCAATGTAATTGAGTCATCCAACGTACACATTAAGATGGGAAATGAAAAAATAAACAAAAAGAAAATAAGAGATAGAGTAGAGGGAACAAATCTGATGGGTTGACTCCCATGAAGCAAAAGTTATATGTTTCCCTACTTTACAGTAGCACGTTCTCAAACAAGATGAAGTCGGTGCTCCAAAGTTTGCTGCCGGTCATATATATAGAGTCTGAAAAGTTGGGGATCAACCCAACTAATCCAATCAGCTGAAAATATGTACCTGCAATCACTATAATCATCCAAAGACATATGTGAATCCATTCCCCATATAAAACAATCCTTAATAATCAATCCATGCAATATTGGGATATGTAAATCATTCACACAAAGAGGTATAAACTGTTCAATAGCTTCTTGTTGAGGTGCACTCCCTAAATCAGGTTCTAAATCAGCCGAAATAACCTCCACGACTGATATTGGTTCAAATTCAGCAAAATACGGCACAAGAACATATATAGGCTCAAATTCACTCGCTGAACAATGGCTCAATGGAGCAATAATATCGTGACTCATAGACCCATTCTCATCCACGGAAGTTTCATTATTAATATCATCAAGATGAAAACAATCAGACCCTAATAGGTCAGACATTGGCTTATGGGTCAAAGTCGGAGCTTTCTCGACTGATGTAACTAGTCGAGACTCGGGTAGAACTAGAGGTTCTGTTTGGGTTTCCATTTACTAGTGTCTAGCAGCGGTGTGGAGTCTAACAAGGCATTGACTTCACAAATAACACTATCATCGTCAAAATCATACCCAAAATGAGCTAAGCAAACTTCTAATGGATCCTCCAAGTCGCTCTTACAAAAGCTTTGCGAGTCCATACTTACTTTTTTTTCACCTTGCAGCACTTTCTAAGATACCTAAATAAAAAATCAAATAAATTGCGCAAAAAGGAACTAAAAGAAAAATCTAAAAGAAAAACAAAAATAAATTATGTACAAAAAATAAAAATAAATAAATAAAACTATTTATAAGATATCAATTAGAGAGTATTATGCAACCACTCCCCGGCAACGGCGCCAAAATCTTGGTAGGCTCGAAAACCCACAATAAAAATACTGCAAGTGCACAATGTCTAACTAGTAGAACAATGGCAAGTACAGGTCGTTCCCACGAGGAGTGTCAAATACTATTACTAAATAATATCAAAAGTAACCAATCGACAAGATGATGTTTTAACGATTTTTCAGAAATTTAGAACAAAATGATATGGTATAAAATTCTAACAATAACGGGTTATTAGGGTCTTCAATTTCCACCAATTAATTACTCAAACTCTACTAATTTTTAAGAATATATTCCATGCATTTTCAAATATTGTTTCTCCGCTGTAGTTTCCTTCGGGTAGTGATTCTAAAGCATTACCTATCAATCCTTGCATATCACGTCTAGGGATTTAACCGAAGCACGAAATATCAATTCAAATGCATAAATAATCAAGAAAATCACATAAACGATTAAACACCAAGCTATGTGAAGAAAAACTATTAATCAATCAAATCATTATTAAGCATATATCAATGTAGAGTTTTCACAATTAATTGGTTTCTACCTAAACCCTAACATGGATTAGCTAGACACGACTTTCTTAAAATCCATAAATCAATAGAAATAAAATCCTATCTAATTCAAACAGAAAAATCAAAAAGAAATTCAAACCCTAATCACTGTTACGTCCGTGTCGCCGCGCTCATCCCCTTAAGATTTTGAGTTCTCTTCTTTTTTATTTCTTTCTTCCAACACGTCACAAAAATATTACCAACCAATGAGAATACACCACATCATCCCTTCTGACACCGTATTCCAAATTCAATTCATTTTGTACGCATTCAAATCAAGAGATTTTGTTTCCATGTTTTGAACAAAAATTCCAAATGAGACCCAATATCAAATCTCTTCCCAGTTGTATCACCAACTCCTTCCAAAACTCAAGCTACAATACTAACTGCACCATCTCTGCCATATTATTCCCTGACCGCCTTCCAGAACTCGAGCCACATACCATGTCTAACCAAAACAGCCAGCACAATCTCACTTTGCACCAACAACCACCTGACCATGAAACCCAGACCACCACCAGTCACCATCATCATCTAATGGAGGCTAATTCCAACTGTATTCAGGGATGAAAACACCCCTGACTTTCTCGTCTTTTCTGTACCAACTTCTTAGTTTCTTCCCATATAACCACTGACTATCCTCCACTGATATTAGAAGCTCTTTCTATTTTATGTTCATCAAAGCCTCAGTCACAGCATCATCTCCTTCATGGCCGTCCAAACCCATTCTTAAGTCCAGCCAAACACCTGGTTCCCAGCTCAATTCTTTCTTTCCCAAGTAAGACCATCCTGCAACTCACGATTCAGTGACCATCTAAGTTTCTTCACCGGTTACAACCACTTCATTTCCCTTCTGAATCTCGACACCAAGGTTAAGTATTGAAACTCCAACACCAAACGGGCCATAACACCTATTCCATTCGATCACCACGAGCCCAAAAAGATAGCGTATGACATAACTCCAACACCAACAGTACATTCAAGTCTCGAGAAGAACTTGAACTCTAGATCCGAGAGAAGAATAGCATCACCACTCTACTCAGCCGATCACCACCAGCAACCACTTGCAACCAGTTCAGCCAAATTATGAACTCTTCTTCATCTTCCAACCAATAACGACGACAACAACAACATCGAAACAATGCACTCCGTCTTGAGAAAAAATCAAGATGTGTTGATGCTAAGATCCATCGCAAAGAGCTGCTATAACAAACACCATCTTCCCTTCCTAACTAAACTGATTGCAGGCAATTCAATCTCCAACTGTAGCTACTTGTCTCGCTTTCAACCACAGCAACCCCAGACTCCATCTAGCCATCACCAGTTTGAGAACATTGAACCCACCACCTCCATTTCATAAAGAACAATTACTGCAATCATCCAACTTCGGCTACAACTCCTTTTCTCAGTTCGCCAGCATCACCACAGCTGAACTTTATGAGAATCTTGTCTTCTAACTCCCAGCTTAACTTTCTCGTACAAAGCCAACACCATGGAAGTTTAACACCAGTTCTTCCATACAAGAATCTAATCTTGTTTCGGTATAAAGAACTCGGACCTGTAGGAAGATCGAATTTAAACATCATCATCGCCTGCAATTACTTCCCCCATCACCTTACATTGTGTAATTTCGGACCCCATAGAAACTCCACAGTCGCACAACTAAAGCTTGAAATAAAAAGGACATCTGCTTGAGATTTTTGGTCCTTGGTGACAAAGTACATATATATGTTACCACAACGATGTTTATATCCCCCAATGGTTATATTGTCTAAACTATCATTTCAATCATTGAAACATTCTCATAGGATGTCATATAGTTGTTATTCACAAACTAGTTTTCGTCAGAGCAATTTCCAAAGTGATTGAAACATAACATGAATTTCGTCACTAGGCAAAGATGAACTTGGCTAAAGCAAAATCTTTACCAACACATATTTCGAGAAATATATAAGCGAGATATACTCAGTTCAAAATGTCACATGTGCATATCTTTAGTCTATATAGTAAAACGACTTTTGTCTCAAGATAAGAGATAGAGTGGATAGACTTTTGAGTGGTAGATAAGTTCAAGTCTCCAGATATCTTTTAGTCGATGAAGATCCACTGGTTCCTTGAGTAGTCCTTCGTCTTGTATGATGATTTCCATGGATTTCTTGAGCTCAACTACACTTTCTATCCTAGTCCGTGACCTTAGCTATAGTAGACTAGAAATAAAAACTTTAAAGTTTTGATCACTAACATTGACAAACATGCTTGAGATAGAAACGCATACGAGTTCGACCGCGCAGTGCTCTAACAATTTTCAAATGATCGAATGATCAATGCGAAATATTCCGAGTCTACATCAAAAGATTGTCTCATACAAATCATGTAAGATGTTACTAGGCAATTTTCACATGATCATCTTTTGACTTTCATTAAGAATATAAGATGAACTTGGTTAAAGCGAAAGTTTACCAACACATATTTTGATAAATATGTAAGCGAGTTAAACTCAGCTCGAAATATTAAATGTGTATAATTGAAGTCTATATAGCTATACGACTTTTATCTCAAATAGGAGATAAAGTAGATAGACTTTTGAGTAATAGATGAGTTCAAGTCTCCACATACCTTTTGTTGATGAAGTTCCACAAGCTCCCCTTAGTATTTTTTTCGTCTTCAATCGATGAACGCCGTGAAGTCTAATGCTCAACTACATTTTCTATCCTAATCCGAGACTTACCTATAAGTAGACTAGAAATCAAGACTTATAGTGTTGGCAACTAAACTTAAGAAGAAGCTTGAGATAGCAACGCTTGTGATTTAAACCGAGCAGTGCTTGTTAGAGTATTGCTCGGTCGAACTCGCATGCGTTGCTATCTCATGCATGTTGTTGATGGTGGATTTTCATTTAAGGGTAAAATTGTAAAACCTAAAAATTATGCGCTAACATCTTGTAAAAGATAAAGCCATTAATAAGTGTTGAATACTTCTCCAATTTACTAATTCACCAAGAATGGAGCATGTGGCAACAATCCTATTCTATGAATAAAATACACGAAATTCATCCAGGTTGGAGCATGTAGCAACAATCCCATATACCCTGTGAATTTACATCATTATTAATTAATGCACAACCATCCTTGTATTTCCTGTACTCATTATCAGTGCAGCATGACGACTGAGTGTTGCTCTCAGCAGAGCAACACGAATCTCCAAGCATTATAATGAAACATGTACGAAATACCCGTACAGGCTGCAACTCTCGGTGTGTTATACTAGCCCGATTGAGCATCCGGACTGACCGTATCCGTCTGGATATGATCACGACCATCCAACTCCACCAGCATGATTGGATGGCCCAGATCGATTCCATAACCCCCAAGCAGGTATGGAATACCCGCTGCCGAACCAATGCGGGCCCCGCTTGGTCAGCCTCCCCAAAAGATTGGCCTAGCTTGCCAAAACGTCCAAAACGTAGCAGTATGGACGGAAAACCCTAAATTAGGGTTTGCGGCGCATTAAATGTGTCGCAAAACATTCTCAACCATCCATCTTCGCAGGTGTAGATTCAAAGGGCACAGAGCATGTCATCACAATCACAGTGGACCCACCTACATACCTGACCGATCGGTCATGACCAACTATAGTTGGTCTTCCTAGTTCGTGCGCTCTAAGCTAGGTACAACACGCGGCCGGCAATACCCTGATTAGGGTTTATGTCGCGATCATAAGCGTCCATCTTCTCCTGATCGGACGAAGGGTCCAGGAATAGGCTAAGCAGGTCCGGTAAGTATCAAAACGATCACTTCGGGCCAACCTATCTCTATACCCAATCTGCAAAGACCAAACTCTACTTTTTTCCTCGGTTCGCGCGCCTCCAACATGCATGGTCACTCCTTCCAAATTGCAAACTAATCTCAGCCGCTCGATTTCTCCGGAAGAATTGAGTGGATTAGATCATGTTTTCGTGGGACAACAAGGCATAGGCGTGAAAACCAGCCTACCACCTACACGTTGGAGCAATCATCCAATACCGATCAAGCCTGATCGTTTTAGAACGCGCGCCCGAAGTTGGTACGGTGTGCGACTTTTGCGGCACTAGTTTACTGTCGCAAATTGATCTCGACCACTCAACTTCTCCGGATAAATTGAGTGGCCCAGATCACACTTCCATGGGACAATGAGGTATGAACATGTGTACCAGCATGCCGTCAGTATACATGACCGACCGGCCATACGAAAACCATGTCCCAAGCTTGGATTCGACCAAGATGGAAAGTAGTGTTTGCGCACTTTTTCCTAAAACCCTAATTCCATCAACGGTCGCAGATGAGTGTCTCAAAGATCATCTCGTCCATCCAACTTCACCGGCTTAGTTACACAGCCCTGGTCAAGAGTTAATTGGTCAGTGCGGAGTCATGGTAATCACCGTCCGTCACTCTACCACACTTTGTGGTCGGCCAAAGGAGGACTTGTTTGCGCAACCTCCAAACCATCACAAGAAGTAGGCTAGACATGAGGTTATTTTGAGACTCTCAAACAGCGATGCTTCATACATGCTGAATATACTCGATGCAGTACTTGCATAGTATACACACGATACTTCAAGAGTATCAATTTCCAAAATAACGTAGCATTACATGCTACTTTCTGTGGGTCCAACGATCCACACGTTCAAGATATCAATCATGTCACAAACTGGGGGATACATACTGGGGTATTGGTCTGGCGTTTTACAACGTGCAGCGCACAATGCGCCATCACTAGAACGTGTCAGGAAGACATGGACAGTTAGTGATGATGGGAGAAGTGGGCAAACCTGGTCGTGTGACACCAACACCCTACTCCACTACTCCATCACTCCACTTTCTCCACTTCCCACGAGATACGAAAGTTAGGCTAAAAGACTTGTATAAATAGGTTATCCGCCCTATTTTTCACAAGAACAGCACAAGACGAGATAACAGATGCAAGTGTTGATACAATTGTATTCAAACACCAGAACTGATAGCTTACATCCTGCAAGCCAGTTCAGCTTTCTGATACAAGTCATACACAGCCAACACCTTCACAATCTCAACACCTTCTTCGCTTTCCTCCCTAAGATCAACCCCATCTCCTTCACTTTGTGACCGAAACAAGTCTGGAACGACTATTTCTTGGTTTAGGCCAGATTTGCACAGATTGATCTCTCAAATCTACAAGCACTCACCGCGCAGTGCATTTGTTTAAGGTTTAGATTCATTCCTCATCCACACACCCCAAATTACCAAAATCGGCAGGAATAGTTTTCACCCATAAACAATTGGCGAGCACAGTGGGAGGTTGATCTCTCGGTTGTAAAAAATTGAATTCTCAAATTTTCGGTTTTCAACTCACGATGTATCCTCACCAAGAAACCATAGGTGGTTCAGATATCATGGGAAGTATAGCTAGAATGCTGGAGGATGTCTTGGCAAATCAAGATGGTATCGTTAGAAGACAGAGCGAGACATTCCACCTTTTGAATGATATAACAACACAATTATGAGAAGGATCGACATACATCTATTCAGACAGTATGAGAAATGCTGGACCCTTAGCCAGGGGTCATGCCTTTACCAATGGAGAAGCGAAAAGAGCACGTAATCGCATGAGACTCAAGAAAGATGAACAACATGGTCCATCCGACAATGAAGACTCGAGGCAACTCCACAGAGGAAAAGACTTGTCCGAAGTATTACAACGCCTGCCAGATAAAGAAAGGGAACCTGCAGCCTACGGAGTCCTGCTAGAAGATTTATATCTCAAGACTCTTGTTGAAGCCCGGAAGACTGTCCCATCCGCATCGACCTTTCGACCAAGTGAAGAAATGCTTGAGGAAGGAGAGATCAGTCAAGAAATACGTGAATACAGAGGCTGGGAGCGTTCAATTTGATCACTCAGCAGTGATATTACGACACCTTCCACATCCCTTTACCCAGGAAAGCGATCCGCGGATATGATGACACTCACAAATCTTCCAACTTCATCTCCGAAACGTGCTCCACATCAAAGCCACGTAGAGACATCACAACGCCCACTAACGCAGGAAAAGCTAGACTCAAAGTACCTACACTTTCCATTCCCAATAAAGAAGATTTTGGAGTTGCTGGAGGCATGGGTGCAAAATGGAGAGGTAGAGCTACCTCCGGTATGGTGTCCGCCCACTGATCAAGAAGTAATGGACCCGAGGTATTGTCATTTCCACCAATTCCTTCACCACCCCACCAGTGAATGCAACACTTTGAAGCGCATTGTTCAGGAAAAGCTTGGTTCAGAGGGATAACTTTCCTTCTCTGAGAGATCAATGCGGACGACTTCCTTGGAGGGGCTACTTTGGTTTTACACAATTAAGGTCTCGAAAGCAAATAAGTTATATCCAACAATCCTACAAGAAAGATAGTTTTAAAGTTCACTGGGGACTGGCATCCCGGGCGTGGAAAAAAAAAGGCTCAATAATTAAACACCATGTTTGTTTCCTTTTATACTTCCATTTTACGCGACATTTGCAATCTCATATGATATGTGCAAACATTCATGACCAAGATGCAAATTCCATTTAATATAATCCCTTTTCAAGAAAATCGATTCATAAAACTATCTCAAAATAAACCAATTCAATTACCTATTAATTCAAAACCGGAAGTCAAATTATGAAATAAAATCTTCACTATCTTTTTTTTTTTTGGTAAGTCAAAAAATTATATTAATGAATAGCCAAATACAATGGAAATTAACAAGAAAGAGGCAGTAAAACCTCCTCCCTTGTCAACTAATTGAAACGAAAATAAGTTACATTAGGGAATTCAACCGCATTTAAGAACTCCGGTCTACCATTGTAGTGTATTCCCACTTCTTTATCCAGGTAACAACCTTTCTTACCCATCTTGTCCGCTGCAAAGTTAACTTCCCTATAAGAGTGAACAAATCTTATTGAATCGTATCTCACACTCACTTCTAACCAGCGTTTTCTTGAAAACCACGGTAAAGTTGAGTTTTTAAAAGCTTCCAGCACACTTGAAGAGTCCGAGCGAATGCAGATGCGTTTGACTCCCCATCTAAATAAAATCCTCACTATCACTCAAAAAGAAGAACATCTAAAAGAAAAGACAAATAAGTTGTGTGAATCCTTCAAGGAAAGTCCTTCAATAGCAACTCGTCTTTCTGTGCAAAAGCGGCTTTCATTTTCTAAAGAACGGCCTGTTCCAGCTTCAACTCATTAGACAGCCTTTCAGTCTTCTCTTCATGGCGAGTAACACAATCCGCAGAAGGGACTTCATCTTGTAATTTCTGGAGCTCCTGAATCTCGGAACCCTTTGAAGAACCAAGGAGCATTGAAGCCATACTATACAAACACATCTCGATGGCACTTCTAGTCTTCAATCATCTCCTCAGAAATTGTTCGACCAGTCGTGACGCTCATCCCATGGATAGAAAATAAAGCTTCCTGGATGCGATTGACCAATGCAAGGCGACTTTTGAGCTTCATAGTAGTAGCAATATGGCTGTGCTTCTCCCATATCGCCTTTTACAACCCTTCGAACTGAGCTGGCATGCTGAATCCTCCAACCAACACATGACATGGAGAGGGTACAATGAAAGGAGGATCGAAAAAATCCCCAGGCTTCATTACTGATACTTCACCAATTACAGGAGCCTTGTCAGATGCAGGAGGCCTTTCGGCATCACTATCTCAGATCACCATATTGCTGCCGCTGAAATCAGTCCCACTCAGTCACTACATTACTGCTTCTCTTGTAATTGCATGTGCACTAAACTCAATCCAGTCACTTTCTCCACCAGAAACCCGTAACACTATATCTCCTTATCGCAACACCAAGAACCAGCAACAGAAACCCCATGAACATCAGCACCATCTCAATTGCATCTCCTTGACTACTAGCTTTGTAACCTAAGTGAACAATCATCTTGAATCAAAGGAAATTCCTTAGAGGCTTGTACTTTCTCTCTCCTAAAAAGGGCGATTTTTTTGGCGAATTTAATTTTTTGCAAATTTTTTGCAGATTCATTCGTGTTCATTTATTGTTGATTACTATTGATTACTGATGGAGGATCCTATTGATCCATCCATCCCCGTCAAGGTTTTAACGTATGCACATCGTCTCAAGGGTAAAAAGGTAATGCCAAAAACAGTGATAGATCTGAAAACTTTACCAAATCCAACAAAAAAAGAAGGAAAACCAGCGGTGGAAATCCCAGAAGAACTATACTTGGAAGGATGCGCAATTTGGAAGTTCAGCTTAATAGGTAGGCTGGATCTAAGGGAACTTCTGTTCTCGGAGGTTAAGAAAAACCTTTTGCAACGATGGAAACTAAGTGAAGAGCGAGTTCAGTTTGTTCCCCTGAATAGAGGTTTCTTCATCATCAAGGTGCAATCACAGGAAGAGAAATCAAATATATTGGAAGCTGAAAAATGGGTTATTGCTCAACAAGAACTAAATCTGATGGAATGGTATCCTAATTTCGACCCAGATAGACAGAGAACTTCTCGAGCAACAGTGTGGGTTAAGTTCCAGGGATTACCAATGGAGTTCTGGCTCGAAAAAACTATTTTTTCTATGGAAAAAGCTCTGGGTAATCCGATTGTTGTAGACAAAAAAACACTTGCCCATGAGTATGGGCATTTTGCTTCGGTTCTCGTTGATATATATTTTGCGGAACTGGATTCAGAGGCTATAATGTTTCAGTAGGAGGGTTGGAATTATGGCAACCTTTTGAGATTCAGAAAAGGCCCAAATTTTGTTCCAACTGTTGTATTATTGGTCACTCAGATTTGGAATGTAGGAAGAAAAAGAACAAAGCTCAAGTTATACCAAATACGGCTAACAACAGTAAGGATCATCAGCAGACTGAAGGGAATGATTGGCAGGAGGTGAGGAGCAGAAAGAAAGGGAAGACCTCGCGTATAATTCCTATGGTTCCGGAAGTTAAAGACAAGAATTAGGTATCTACATCAATTGAAACACAATTTGATGAGTTCGATGAAGTGGGAGACACTATTTACGTCGATGAACTAAACAAAAAATGCCAAGATGACTTGAACATTTTGGAAGCTGAGTATGTCAAGAATAAGAAAGCTATTATTCAGGGAAAACTTCAAAACACTAGAGCTAATGATCAGGCAGTCGATGTGAGTGATAATGGTGGGAATAAAAATGGGGTTCTGGGTAAAATTGATGAAGCAAAGAGGAATGCAATAACTCTGCGGGATACAAATATGACTAGGACGCTGAATTCTATGAAGGATTTTAATTCTATGTCGGATCCAGAGGATATCTCTCAGTTGGGTATTCGCGCTAGAAGGGGAACGTCTCCAGGTATCATTCCGTCTTCCAAACCTATGCTAATTAAGAAACCCACCCCCAAAGTTTAATTATGCGGGTGTTGTTTTGGAATATAAATGGGGTGGCTCGTATAGAGGCCCAAAATAAGATTTCTTGTTTAATTAGGGAATTCAAACCAGATATTTTTTGTCTTGCTGAACCAAAAGTGGCCTGCTCGGCAAATTTTGGTCGAAGACTTCAAATGGAAGGTTATTCTCCAACTATAATTCATAACTCTACTGCCTCTAGTATTGCAAATCTCTGGGTGTGTTTTTTGAATGAAATAAACCCTGTGATAGTTCATATGAATAGGCAGGAGATCACTGTTGATGTTGAGGGTGTGCACATCTCTTTCGTTCATGCTAGTTATATCCAAGTTACCCGTAGAAGTCTGTGCAATCAGTTTTCTATGAGTACTACAATCACTCCATGGTTGGTAATGGGAGACTTTAATTGTATTTTACGCCTTGATGAGAAGAAGGGAGGTCGTGAGCCAAGGACTTCCGCTATCGATGAGTTTTCGGATTGGATGGACGCTAACAACCTGTTCGAAGCCGATGCTCTAGGTACCAAATTCACATGGACTAATAAAAAATCAGGCATTGATAGAATTTTAATTACGCTAGATAGGGCACTTATTATTCTTCTTGGTTGGAAAAGTTTGTAAACTGGCGATGCAAAGCTATGCCAAGAGAAGTCTCAGATCACTCGACGCTGCTGGGGTATCCTTTTGTCGTGGCTCGCCCTAAGAGAGCTCCTTTTCGAGTGCGTAAAATGTGGTTCTTACATTCAGACTTCCTTAGTATGGTGTAGGATAACTGGGACTTGCCGGTTCATGGCTATGCGAATTTCATTTTTCCATTCAAGCTGAAGAGGTTGAAAGGGGTAATGAAGGATTGGAACTTCAGAGTTTTTGGAAATATTAATTCTCTCCTTAAACAGGATAACTTGCGTTTCGAAACTGCGGCGCGAATCTCAGACGAGGATCCAACTAACATTGTTAAGATGAATGCTATGAAGAACTCCATGCAAACCCTAACTGAAACAAGACTCCAGCACGCTACTATGTTGAGACAGCAGTCTAGAAACATATGGCTAGTTAAGGGTTCAACCAACTCGAACTTCTTTCACAACAGCATTCGCATTCGTAGAAGCACTAACACTATTTCAGAGTTAGAAGACGGCAATGGGGAAACGATTACTGATCCTGATAGGTTGCGAGATCATGTGTTGAATTTCTACATCGACAAATTTAATGGTCTGGATATGGATTATGACAGGGAATTAATGGATTTTAACCATCCTACTATTTCTTACGACGAAAGTACCTCAATGGACAGTATCCCTGACCAGGAGGAAATAAAAAAAGCGGTGTTTGATCTGGGGACGGACAGTGCACCAGGGCCTGACGGATTCTCAGGTTGCTTCTATCGGCACTGTTGGGATATTATTCAAGAAGATTTAGTAAAGGCTGTGAGACATTGTTAGAGTTCGGGGCATATTCCTAAAGGAGCAAACTCGAGCTTGATCATCCTTCTTCCAAAGGTAAGGGGGGCAAATAATCTGCGCAATTTCCGCCCTATCGGTCTTAGTAACTTTTTCCTTAAAATATTTACTAAGATCATGGCTTCTAGACTCGCTTCGGTTCTGGACAAGCTAGTTTCGGAAGAGCAGGTGGCTTTTATGAAGGGCAGAAACATCCATGAAAACATTAGCTTGGCTTCAGAGATGGTGAACGAACTTCAGACAAAGCGTAAGGAGGGCAACATTGGCCTAAAGATGGACATTTCGCAAGCTTTTGACACGGTGAGTTGGTCATTTGTGCTGGAGGTTTTTCGTGCATATGGGTTCTCTAACAACTGGTGTGCGTGGATTTTTGAAATCTTGAAATCAGCTAGAATCTCTATCTTGCTCAATGGAAATCCGGAAGGGTATTTCGAGACTAATAGGGGGTTGCGCCAAGGTGACCCTTTATCTCCTCTGATTTTTGTTTTGATTGAAGATGTGTTGGGTAGAAACATTAAGAAGCTGTTTTCTGAGAAGAAGATGCTCCCGATGGTTAGAAGAGGTATCTTTACTCCTACGCATCTTTTCTTTGCAGACGACATTATGATCTTCTGCAAGGGAAATACTAGGAGTCTGTAGAATCTTTTGGCCCTCCTGGGTACCTATCAAAAAGCCTCAGGGCAATCGGTTTGTCATCAGAAGAGTAGAGTTTATTTTGTGGGGTGGGGGGGGGGTTCTCTGTCTAGAATGAACCACCTATTGCAGTTCTTGGGTATGAGCTATACTTCTTTTCCTGACCGCTATTTAGGAGTTCAACTAATTCCAGGGTCGATTAAGTATCCGCACATTGCTAATGTGGTGGAGAAAATAAAAGACCAGTGATAGGTGTAGAATACACCGTATTTACTATCTAGTAGTTTATGCTTTCTTTGCTATTTTCTCTAGTAAATTATGTATTTTATGTGTGTTTTTGAGTTATTAGGTACTCTGGAGTCGCACGGAGGAAAAGAAGAAGAAATCACCAAATTTGGGCAAAAAGGGCAACTCTCTCAGAGGAGTGCTAAATACAAGCCAGCTGAAGTTAAGGGGTAACTACATGTTAGGGGATGTCATCACTGGGTAGCCCTTATCTAGAAACGTAGTGCTGTTATCAGTTGGTAAAATGGGTGGGTTATGTCCATGGATGTTGAAACCCAAACCAATAGACCCACACCCGTACCCGTACCCGAACCCGTAAACCAGACCCGGATCCAAGATCCAGCCCCAACTCTTAACCCTACTAATCGAGAGAGATGTTTTCTCTCATTTTATTCATTCGCCTGAAAATGAGAAACAGCACAGCGGCTGCTGCTGTGAGATCGAGAGATCGAGTGCAGTCGTCGAGTGAAGAACTGATGAAGGTGGTATCGTGAAGTAAACGAGTTTTTAGTTTGAATCTGAGCAGAAATCGATAAAGCTCAACAGTGGATTGAAATCGAGAAAGGGAAGCTGACATTGAACTAAATCTGAAGCCGAGTTTGAGATGAATTTATGCAGGAAGGATGGCAAGATGGTGATGAAAAGGGGTTAAACTCGGATTCGATTTTGGAGAAGAAACGAGGATGTAACTGTGGAGGAATTGAGTTTCTATTGCTCTCTGAGTGTGAATGAGAAGCTGTGAAAGGGTTTGTGATAGGTGTAGAATACACCTAATTTACTATCTAAGAGTTTATGCTTTCTTTGCTATTTTTCTAGTAAATTATGTATTTTACGCGTGTTTTTGAGTTATTAGGTACTCTGGAGTCGCACGGAGAAATAGAAGAAGAAATCACCCAAATTGAACCAAAAGGGAAGGATTGTCATTTCACAGGAAAACACTATTGGGAGACGAGCCACGGTTAAAGGGCAACTCTTTCAAAGGAGTGTTAAAATCCAAACTATCTGAGGTTAAGGAGCAGCTTTTTGGAGGAGCACTAAATATAGTCTAGCTGTGGTTAAGGGGTGCCATCTGGGTGTCCCTTATCATTATGAGTAGGTGTAAATATCCCGTGGGGTTGATAATTAGTGGGGTGTCTGAATCTGACCCATATACCCACACCCATGGGGCGTACCTATCTAGACCCGAACCCGGATCCAAGACCCAACTATATTGACCTAAACCTAGACTCGAGAAACAATCATTCTCATTCACTTGGTACGCCTGAAATAGAGAAGAAGAGAAGTAGTCGCTGCTGTTGTTGAGAATCAATTTGCTGTAATCAATTTAGAGAGGTTATGGAATTGGATGACAAGTTGTGTTTGAGCTCACAAAGGAGAATGGAAGCTGTGAATTCAGGTGATGGTGGTGATATGAGGCTCTGGTGGTGTTATGGTATAACTGGGAGATGCAGTCAACAGTGCAAGAAGGCCAAGTTGGCAGAATTACAGGGCAATGTTGTGAAGATTGCAGGGTAGGTATGAGTGAATTGATTGCTAAGAATGTAGAATTGTGGCTGTGTTTACAGGGTACATGGAGAAGGTTTGCTGCTGCTTGAACTGAAGTGCAGGAATGAATGCCAATAAGGAATGTTTGCAGCTGAGTTGAATGTGGTGGTTGCGCAGGAACTGGTGTTGTGTTTGAGGTGAAGCTACAGCTAATGGGTGGTAAAGCTGGAAATTGTCCAAGTGATGCAGATGCAGGAGAGATGGAATGGTTATGGTGTTAAGCTTTAGCAGTGGTGGTTTGAGTTGCTGCTGCAGCTATTTTTTTGAGCATGGAGAGGAGTTGAAGTTGAACTGGTGTTGCAGGTGGAGAGGTTATGAACTGGTGCAGCTGGGATTTGAATTGGTGGCTTGCAAGATGCAGGCCATCTTTATCCGTGATTGAAACAGGGAAGGCACAACCATCTGGGCTGTGAATTGAAAGCTACAAATGGTGAACAATTTGCCTGGACCGAGTTGACTCAGCGATCCCGAAGAGCCGATCCAACCCAAAAGCTACAGACTAGTCAGCTCAATCAGCCGACTAAGACTGCTGACTCGTTGTCTAACTCACTTCTCGCTTGACCCAGTTGACTAACTAAGACCGTTAGTTTGACCTAACTGTAACAGAATCTTGAACAGAATATTCCTTACCGGGGGAGAATCTCAGGTGGCCGGCGGCGACGGATTCCGTCCTATTTCCGGCCAAAAACACAGTTTTCCAGTGAGCCAAACTTGCAGAATTTTGTGTGGATTTCTCTCATGGGATGTGAAGAGTTGGACTTGGAATTGAATGAAGAATTTGGCTTGGATTTGGAAAGAGGAGATGGAAGATTTGAGAAAGGCTTGGATTTGGAAATTGAGCTACAAAAGGAAAGGGATTCTATTCCTTGGAAGATATGGAGAACATTGAAGCCTATAAATAAAGGAGTTCTCTACACTTCTTTAGACACATCTTTTACAATACTTTTGCACACTTCTACACACACAATACTTTTCTCTTTGTGTGAACTCTTTAATATGAGTAACTAATTTGATTCAGGATGAATTCCTAGTTCTTAACATGTTTTGAGTTTGTTTTAAATCTACTTTGAAGTTTTCACATGAATATCGTTTGTTTTTACTAATAGGAGTGATCTTAAAGACATTCATGATTGATTGATAGATTATCTAGGTGTACAACTAGATTGATTTGTTAGTCTAATCTAAAGCTAGTGTAAGTTAGGGGATAAGTAATCGTTTCTTGACTTTTCACATAAGTAGCAAACACAAGACCTTGCGGAGGGATTCCGTGGAGCAATTGTGTGTAAAAACAACGTTAGCAAGTGGACCTTGATCTAAGAGTTTAACTACTAATATCAACCTAATAAATTCATAAATCTTAATGCGTTTAACTAAATTACAACTTGAGTGATCTACTACTAGGTGGTTTGGTGAATAGAATCCGGTAGTCGAGAACTTCCGTATCCGGTGATATAAGGGATTTTGGGGTTAGCACTGAACTAGCTGCTATACCCACGGTTGGTGATAATTTGTGACTAATAAGAAGTGGAAAAGAACATAACTTTAATCATTGTTTTGCAGCGAAGAAGGATTCCTTGATCTAATCTCTCTTATTGATTTCCTTTTAATTGCTTTGTTTATTTTATTTACTTTCTCAAATTCTTAATCAATACCCCCCTTTTTGTGTGACAATTTTACAACTAGAATCTCGTGCTCCTCGTGGGATCGACCTTGACTACCTTATATTACTTGTTAATTAGGTAGTGAAATATTAATTAATTTGTTGTGGTTACGACACGCATACAAATTTTGGCGCCGTTGCCGGGGAGCATCGGATGATTTTATTTGTTTTTACTTTTTGCTTTATTCTTGCTTTGTTGGATTCTTTACCGTATCTAACTTAGTTTTTGAGAATTGTTTTTCAGGTACCGGTTTTCCATGTATGGTGGACAAGAGCAAGCATATTACAACAATCAATACGATTTTCAACCTCAACATCATGGCAATTTCCAACCATCCTTAGGATACAATCAAAATCAATCTTTTGGCTATGATCAAAATCCTACGGAACCTTATGGATATTCTCATACATATCAACAACCTTATGACGGGTATGTAAGTAGACAATCACAAGGATGGACGGATAATTATGCTTCTAATACATTGTTTTCTAGTAATGTGCAGACGGAGAGTTGGGAATATACTCCTCTTCATCGTGTTTTTCCTTCACTTTTTAAGGATATACAATCTAGAAACTCTATACACGGTGGTAAGCGTGTTAACGTCCGTAAACTTGCACAAAAGTTATACAAATTGGAAGATGATGGAGACTCGGAAGAGCTTGTCGCAGAAATTAGTAGGACTATTCATATGGAACTTAAAAGACGTCGGGATGAAGGTTATGAAACCGATGAAGATTCTTATTATGGTGATTCCGATAATGAAGATGATTGTGTTGAAAAGGACCAACCTTTGGAAACTTTTGATGACGCTAGTGTAGATTACTCGAGCCTTGATCTTAATAATGATCAATCACCTATTCAAAAGGTAGAGCTTGAGGAAGATGCATTTAGTGCTTGGAAAAAATTCCTTAGGGAAAATTATGAGTCCGCAAAAGTGTATGAAAGTTGCAACCATGAGGAAGTTATTCCAACTCCGGATCATAATAACGATCCTTCGCCTATTCAAAAGGAGGAGATTGGGTGTGACTTTCCTATTGTTGTAAACGGTATAACACCCTCACAAGAAGATCTTACAATTTTTACCGACGAAAATCACTTTAGTGAATGGCCCGATTCCGATGATGAAGATGTTGAAGAGGTGATGCTCGATAATGGAATTGATTGAATTTGTGGAAGACCCAATTGAACTTGCTAATGATTATGATGATGCCGAGACTTTGGTTAAGGTAGAAAATGATGAAGAATGGTTACAAAGTTTGATAGAGGACCACGATATACAAGAGGTAAGTAGTTCACTTGAATTTTTTAAGAATGAGGAGGATACCGTTATACAAGAAATTGTGCAAGGTTTGTCTAACCCTTTGCATGTTAATTCTTCTCCTTTACCTCTTATTGGTTTGAATGTATGTGCTTCGAAAGTATTTTTTAATGACTTTGTTTCTCGATATCCACCATTGGAAACACTTGATGCTAATACTATGCAGGTTTGCCAAGAGGAATGCATAGAAATTCCCAAATTCTATGTTCTTTATACACTTCCGAGTGTGGACAAGAATAAGTGTGGGGGAAATTTCTATCGAGCTATAACTTTACTATTATTTTCTTGTGCTAATATTTGTATGGAGTTATTGTTTGCAAAACAGGTACTATGGGAGGATCCCCAAATTTTCCGATTGTTAGTATATGGGGAGTGAATCTTACAAAGAGCCATGTCGGGCCGTCGACTTTAAAACAAGCGCTAAGTGGGAGGCAACCCACTGGTTTTGTATTTCTTATCCTTTTATTTTGCTTTTTATTTTGTTATTTATCTTGTTCCATATCATATTAGTATTTCCCACCTTGACTTTGCTAGGAGGATTCAATTACATTGAGGACAATGTAAGGTTTAAGTGTGGGGGAGTGGCTAAGCATATATTTTTGCATATAAAAAAAAAGTGAATTTTTTTTGCATTAAAACTTTCAACTTTTAGAGATTTTAGAGTCACTAGCATGCTTCTAGGTATGATTACATAGAGAATTCTGACCGACATAATTGAACTTGGAAGTGTTAGGGAACTACGTTCGATTTCTTGCTTGTTAGAGTGTTAAATAATGGATTTAATCATGCCGGTGATTCAAATTTGGTGCAGGGAGAAGTGCGTTATTAGAGTTGCTGATCAATCATTAGTGGAGACTACCCATTTTTATATCATGAGAGGCTCCGACCAAAAATTCTTCCTTTACTAAAGAGCTTCTTTTGAGTGTGTGTCACCGTACGTTAATTCCGGGTAGAATGGTGAGCTACCCAATTTCACACCAATTTCAGCACTATTTTGATCTCTTGAGTGCTAATCTTTGTCAATCATGAGGGTGACGTTTATAGATGAAAGCTACCTTCTTGTAGTTCGATTTGCAGCTAGCACCATTCTCTCACTCGATAACAACGGGTCCATAGAAACACCACATCAACAACAAGGGAGCGACATCAAAATCTACAAGGAAAGTTGAAAAGGTTCAAGGTTTGCAAGCAACAATGGAACAAGAAAAAGAGCAAATTTTTTATATCCAAGTAAAGCAACATACAATGAGCATATTTTTACATAGATGTTGAAGACTTAAAATGCAATGAGGTAATTCTATATCCAAGTGTTAAGACGTATTTACAAAGCGAAGAAAGTAAAAGGTGAGAATTATTGAAGTTTATGATTTCAAGACGATACAAGTTGTGAAGAATCAAGCGGTAAAGTACTTTTCCACGGCCATGGTTTATTTTATTTTTCACTTTGTTTTGTATTTTGTTTCTCTTGTCTAAAAAAAAAAAAAAGAAAAAAAAAAGAAAAAAATATATATATATATATATATATGAGACAAGAGAAATATCTATTATTGTTTTGTTATTGAATAAGCCGTGGGGAAGGAAAATCTATAAGGAAGTTTCAAGCGACAAGGAGTTAAGGAAAAAGGTTACAAATTGTCAAGGATTTATGAAGTTCTAGTATTTATCACTAATAGTTGAAGCCGAAGACCAAGAAGATGAAGACAAGGAGCGGAAGACGTTTCTATTGGATTCCGTGAGAGTGGTGTTATCATAATTGGCAATCGGATGTGAAGGTAAGTAAGTAATCTCATCCTCAATATAAGTGGTTGATTTCCTTTCTTAGAGATCGTTAGAAAAATGGTTTTTCAAAATGATTTAAAGATGTGGGTTTTTCAAAATTTCGGAAGTTATACTTCCCACCATTCAACGTGTTGCAGGAATTCTCTCTTCATTCCTACCTGCACACATGTGAGACCCATAAAAAAGCCGTATTTTTGAGTGCAATTATCATAAAACCCTTTTTGGTGAGGCAGAAGTCGAGGCGAAATTCTTATTGATCGTTTCTCAAACACGTGTTCTCTCATTATGGTGTGGTTATTTCTTACTCAACATTTAAGGATGAGAATATGTTCTTTAGTATTTCTAACTTCTCATTACTAGCATGCAGAAACTCTATGTCTTCATAACTCTTAGGATGCTTGGGATGCTGGAACGCTTTGAAGTTGTAAGTTTTAGTTTGATTTGCTCGAGGACTAGCAAAGTCTAAGTGTGGGGGAATTTGATAGGTGTAGAATACACCTAATTTACTATCTAAGAGTTTATGCTTTCTTTGCTATTTTTCTAGTAAATTATGTATTTTACGCGTGTTTTTGAGTTATTAGGTACTCTGGAGTCGCACGGAGAAATAGAAGAAGAAATCACCCAAATTGAACCAAAAGGGCAGGATTGCCATTTCACAGGAAAACACTATTGGGAGACGAGCCACGGTTAAAGGGCAACTCTCTCAAAGGAGTGTTAAAATCCAGAC
Organism: Papaver bracteatum; assembly: GCA_023529315.1. Classification (NCBI taxonomy): domain Eukaryota; kingdom Viridiplantae; phylum Streptophyta; class Magnoliopsida; order Ranunculales; family Papaveraceae; genus Papaver; species Papaver bracteatum. The sequence goes on along the minus strand of JAJJWX010002670.1, from coordinate 326,471 downwards.
TATCTGAGGTTAAGGGGTAGCTTTTTGGAGGAGCACTAAATATAGTCTAGCTGTGGTTAAGGGGTGCCATCTGGGTGTCCCTTATCATTATGAGTAGGTGTAAATATCCTGTGGGGTTGATAATTAGTGGGGTGTCTGAATCTGACCCATATACCCACACCCATGGGGCGTACCCATCTAGACCCGAACCTGGATCCAAGACCCAACTATATTGACCTAAACCTAGACTCGAGAAACAATCATTCTCATTCACTTGGTACGCCTGAAATAGAGAAGAAGAGAAGTAGCCGCTGCTGTTGTTGAGAATCAATTTGCTGTAATCAATTTAGAGAGGTTATGGAATTGGCTGACAAGTTGTGTTTGAGCTCACAAAGGAGAATGGAAGCTGTGAATTCAGGTGATGGTGGTGATATGAGGCTCTGGTGGTGTTATGGTATAACTGGGAGATGCAGTCAACAGTGTGCAAGAAGGCCAAGTTGGCAGAATTACAGGGAAATGTTGTGAAGATTGCAGGGTAGGTATGAGTGAATTGATTGCTAAGAATGTAGAATTGTGGCTGTGTTTACAGGGTACATGGAGAAGGTTTGCTGCTGCTTGAACTGAAGTGCATGAATGAATGCCAATAAGGAATGTTTGCAGCTGAGTTGAATGTGGTGGTTGCGCAGAACTGGTCTTTGTGTTTGAGGTGAAGCTACAGCTAATGGGTGGTAAAGCTGGAAATTGTCCAAGTGATGGAGATGCAGGAGAGATGGAATGGTTATGGTGTTAAGCTTTAGCAGTGGTGGTTTGAGTTGCTGCTGCAGCTATTTATTTGAGCATGGAGAGGAGTTGAAGTTGAACTGGTGTTGCAGGTGGAGAGGTTATGAACTGGTGCAGCTGGGATTTGAATTGGTGGCTTGCAAGATGCAGGGCCATCTTGGCCGTGATTGAAACAGGGAAGACACAGCCATCTGGGCTGTGAATTGAAAGCTACAAATGGTGAACAATTTGCCTGGACCGAGTTGACTCAGCGATCCCGAAGAGCCGATCCGACCCAAAAGCTACAGACTAGTCGGCTCAATCAGCCGACTAAGACTGCTGACTCGTTGTCTAACTCACTTCTCGCTTGACCCAGTTGACTAACTAAGACCGTTAGTTTGACCTAATCAGAACGGAATCTTGAACGAATATTCCTTACCGGGGGAGAATCTCAGGTGGCCGGCGGCGACGGATTCCGTCCTATTTCCGGCCAAAAACACAGTTTTCCGGCGAGCCAAACTTGCAGAATTTTGTGTGGATTTCTCTCATGGGATGTGAAGAGTTGGACTTGGAATTGAATGAAGAATTTGGCTTGGATTTGGAAAGAGGAGATGGAAGATTTGAGAAAGGCTTGGATTTGGAAATTGAGCTACAAAAGGAAAGGGATTCTATTCCTTGGAAGATATGGAGAACATTGAAGCCTATAAATAAAGGAGTTCTCTACACTTCTTTAGACACATCTTTTACAATACTTTTGCACACTTCTACACACACAATACTTTTCTCTTTGTGTGAACTCTTTAATATGAGTAACTAATTTGATTGAGGATGAATTCCTAGTTCTTAACATGTTTTGAGTTTGTTTTAAATCTACTTTGAAGTTTTCACATGATTATCGTTTGTTTTTACTAATAGGAGTGATCTTAAAGACATTCATGATTGATTGATAGATTATCTAGGTGTACAACTAGATTGATTTGTTAGTCTAATCTAAAGCTAGTGTAAGTTAGGGGATAAGTAATCGTTTCTTGACTTTTCACATAAGTAGCAAACACAAGACCTTGCGGAGGGATTCCGTGGAGCAATTGTGTGTAAAAACAACGTTAGCAAGTGGACCTTGATCTAAGAGTTTAACTACTAATATCAACCTAATAAATTCATAAATCTTAATGCGTTTAACTAAATTACATCTTGAGTGATCTACTACTAGGTGGTTTGGTGAATAGAATCCGGTAGTCGAGAACTTCCGTATCCGGTGATATAAGGGATTTTGGGGTTAGCACTGATCTAGCTGCTATACCCACGGTTGGTGATAATTTGTGACTAATAAGAAGTGGAAAAGAACATAACTTTAATCATTGTTTTGCAGCGAAGAAGGATTCCTTGATCTAATCTCTCTTATTGATTTCCTTTTAATTGCTTTGTTTATTTTATTTACTTTCTCAAATTCTTAATCAATACCCCCCTTTTTGTGTGAAAATTTTACAACTAGAATCTCGTGCTCCTCGTGGGATCGACCTTGACTACCCTATATTACTTGTTAATTAGGTAGTGAAATATTAATTAATTTGTTGTGGTTACGACACGCATACAGTTTGCGGCGAATTTGGTGATGAAATGAAATGGGAGCTGTGATGCCGTGAATCAATTAGGGTTTGGTTAACGATGGTGATGAGCTGTTGACGAAATTGAATCAGAGATTGGGTTTCTGAAATTGATTCAGGGAGGAGCAGATATGGAATGTATTGTAGATGTATGTTAGGCGTGTTTAAGAAGTGAAAAAGGCCTGAAGTTGGCCTGGGAAGTCCTGTAATCAAACAGAACTCGGCCGGATTTTGGCTCCGGCGAGTTGACTCGGTAGCCGCCGATGACCGATCCAACGATTTGACTCGAATGAGTTAGATCCAGTAAGAACGAGTAAGACAGCTGACTTGACTGATTCAGTCCCACGCTTGACCCAGTTGATTGACGGAAGACCGTTAGTTTGACCTTTGACCGTTAGTCTTAACGGTTGGCCAATGGAATATACCTTGACCGGAGGAGAATTTTCAGGTGGCCGACGGTGACGGATTCCGGCCTATTTCCGGCCAAAAACCCAGTTTTCCGGCGAGCAAAAGTTGCAGAATTTTGTGTGAATTTCTATCATGGGATGTGAAGAGTTGGACTTGGAATTGAATGAAGAATTCGGCTTGGATTTGGAAAGAGGAGATGGAAGATTTGAGAAAGGCTTGGATTTGGAAATTGAGCTACAAAAGGAAAGGGATTCTATTCCTTAGAAGATATGGAGAACATTGAAGCCTATAAATAGAGAAGAACTTCTACACTTCCATACATATAGATGCACTTAGATACACACATCTTTGGCATACCTTTTACACACACAACACTTTTCTTTTCTTTATTCTTTGTGTGAACTTCTTAAGCATGAGTAACTAATTTTATTGATTGAGGATGAATTCCTAGTTCTTAACATGTTTTGAGTTTTGTTTTAAATCTACTTTGGAGTTTTCACATGATTATCGTTTGTTTTTACTAATAGGAATGTTTATACATTCATGGTTGATTGATAGATTGTTTAGGTGCGCAACTAAATTGATTTGTTAATTTAATCTAAAAATAGTGAAAGTTAGGGGATAAGTAATCGTTTCTTGACTATTTACATAAGTAGCAAACACGAGACCTTGCGGAGGGATTCCGTGGAGAAATTTTGTGTAAAAACAACGTTAGCAAGTGGACCTTGATCTAAGAGTTTAACTACTAATATCAACCTAATAAGTTCATAAATCTTAATGCGTTTAACTAAATTACATCTTGAGTGATCTACTACTAGGTGGTTTGGTGAATAGAATCCGGTAGTCGAGAACTTCCGTATCCGGTGATATAAGGGATTTTGGGGTTAGCACTGATCTAGCTGCTATACCTACGGTTGGTGATAATTTGTGACTAATAAGAAGTAGAAAAGAACATAACTTTAATCATTGTTTTGCAGCGAAGAAGGATTCCTTGATCTAATCTCTCTTATTGATTTCTCTTATCTCTTTAATTGTTTTGTTTATTTATTTTATTTTCTTTTACTTATCTAAAACATACCCCCCTTTGTGACATTATAAGACAACTAGAATCTCGTGCTCTTCGTGGGATCGACCTTGACTACCCTATATTACTTGTTAATTAGGTAGTAAAATATTAATTAATTTGTTGTGGTTATGACACGCATACAAATTTTGGCGCCGTTGCCGGGGAGCATCGGATGATTTTAGTTGTTTTCTTTTTACTTTTTTATTTATTCTTGCTTTGTTGGATTCTTTACCGTATCTAACTTAGTTTTTGAGAATTGTTTTTCAGGTACCGGTTTTCCATGTACGGTGGACAAGAGCAAGCATATTTCAACAATCAATACGATTTTCAACCTCAACATCATGGCAACTTCCAACCATCCTTAGGATACAATCAAAACCAATCTTTTGGCTATGATAAAAATCCTTCGGAGCCTTATGGATATTCTCATGCATATCAACAACCTTATGACGGGTATGTAAGTGGACAATTACAAGGATGGACGGATAATTATGCTTCTAATACATTGTTTTCTAGTAATGTGCAGACGGAGAGTTGGGAATATACTCCTCTTCATCGTGTTTTTCCTTCACTTTTTAAGGATATACAATCTAGAAACTCTATACACGGTGGTAAGCGTGTGAACGTCCGTAAACTTGCACAAAAATTATACAAATTGGAATATAATGGAGATTCGGAAGAGCTTGTCGCAGAAATTAGTTGGACCATTCATATGGAACTTAAACGACGTCGGGATAAAGGTTATGAAACCGATGAAGATTCTTATTATGGTGATTCCGATAATGAAGATGATTGTGTTGAAAAGGACCAACCTTTGGAAACTTTTGATGACGCTAGTGTAGATTACTCGAGCCTTGATCTTAATAATGATCAATCACCTATTCAAAAGGTAGAGCTTGAGGAAGATGCATTTAGTGCTTGGAAAAAATTTCTTAGGGAAATTTATGAGTCCGCGGAAGTGTATGAAAGTTGCAACCATGAGGAAGTTATTCCAACTCCGGATCATAATAACGATCCTTCACCTATTCAAAAGGAGGAGATTTGGTGTGATTTTCCTATTGTTGTAAATGGTGTAACACCCTCACAAGAAGATCTTACAATTTTTACCGACGAAAATCACTTTAGTGAATGGCCCGATTCCGATGATGAATATGTTGAAGAGATGATGCTCGATAATGAAACCGAATTGATTGAATTTGTGGAAGACCCAATTGAACTTGCTAATGATTATGATGATGCCGAGACTTTAGTTAAGGTAGAAAATGATGAGGAATGGTTGCAAGGTTTGATAGAGGACCATGATATGCAAGAGGTAAGAAATTCACTCGAATTTTTTAAAAATGAGGAGGATACCGTAATACAAGAAATTGTGCAAGGTTTGTCTAACCCTTTGCATATTAATTCTTCTCCTTTACCTCTTATTGGTTTGAATGTATGTGCTTCAAAATTATTTTTGAATGACTTTGTTTTTCGATATCCACCATTGGAAACACTTGATTCTAACACTATGCAGGTTTGCCAAGAGGAATACATGGAAGTTCCCAAATTCTATGTTCTTTATACACTTCCGAGTGTGGACAAGAATAAGTGTGGGGGAAATTTCTATCGAGCTATAACTTTACTATTATTTTCTTGTGCTAATATTTGTATGGAGCTATTGTTTGCAAAACAGGTATTATGGGAGGATCCCCAAATTTTTAGATTGTTAGTATATGGGGAATGAATCTTACAAAAGCCATGTCGCGCCGTCGACTTTAAAACAAGCGCTAAGTGGGAGGCAACCCACCGGTTTTGTATCTCTTATCCTTTTGTTTTTATTTGCTTTTTGTTTTGTGTGTTTATTCTTCTTGTTTCATATCATATTAGGATTTCCCACCTTGACTTTACTTGGACGATTCAATTACATTGAGGACAATGTAAGGTTTAAGTGTGGGGGAGTGGCTAAGCATATTTTTTTTTTTTTGCATAAAAAAAAAAAAAAAAATTTGCATAAAACTTTCAACTTTTAGAGAATTTAGTGTCACTAGCATACTTCTAGGTATGATTACATAGAGAATTCTGACCGACACAATTGAACTTGGAAATGTTAGGGTACTACGTTCGATTTCTTGCTTGTTAGAGTGTTAAATAATGGATTTAATCATGCCGGTGATGCAAATTTGGTGCAGGGAGAAGTGCGTTATTAGAGTTGCTGATCAATCATTAGTGGAGACTACCCATTTTCATATCATGCGAGGCACCGACCAAAAATTCTTCCTTTACTAAAGAGCTTCTTTTGAGTGTGTGTCACCGTACGTTAATTCCGGGTAGAATGGTGAGCTACCCAATATCACACCAATTTCAGCACTATTTTGATCTGTTGAGTGCTAATCTTTGTCAATCATGAGGGTGACGTCTATAGATGAAAGCCACCTTCTTGTAGTTCGATTTGCAGTTAGCACCATTCTCTCTCGACAACAACGGGTCCATAGAAACATCACAATCAACAACAAGGGAGCGACATCAAAATCTACAAGGAAATTTGAAAAGGTTCAAGGTTTGAAAGCAACAATGGAACAAGAAAAAGAGCATAATTTTATATCAAAGTTGAAGACTTAAAATACAATGAGGTAATTCTATATTCAAGTATTAAGACTTATTTACAAGAGCAAAGAAAAGAAAAGGTGAGAATTATTGAAGTTTATGAATTCAAGGTGATACAAGTTGTGAAGAATCAAGCGGTAAAGTACTTTTCCACGGACATGTTTGTTTTGTTTATTTTGTATTTTGTTTCTCTTTTCAAAAAAAAAAAAAAAAGAATGAAAAGAAAGAAAAAAATAGAAATAGAAATAGAAAAAAAAAGAAAAAAAAATATATATATGAGACAAGAGAAATATCTATTATTGTTTTGTTTTGGATAAGCCGTGGGGAAGGAAAATCTATAAGGAAGTTTCAAGTGACAAGGAGTTAAGGAAAAAGGTTACAAATTGTCAAGGATTTATGAAGTTCGAAAGTTTATCATCAATAGTTGAAGCCGATGACCAAGAAGATGAAGACAAGGAGCGGAAGACGTTTCTATTAGATTCTGTGAGAGTGGTGTTATCATAATTGGCAATCGGATATGAAGGTAAGTAAGTAATCTCATCCTCGATATAAGTGGTTGATTTCCTTTCTTAGAGATCGTTAGAAAAAATGGTTTTTCAAAATGTTAAAAGATGTGGGTTTTTCAAAAATTTCGGAAGTTATCCTTCCCACCATTCAACGTGTTGCAGGAATTCTCTCTTCATTCCTACCTGCACGACATGGCTCTTGTAAGATTCATTCCCCATATACTAACAATCGGAAAATTTGGGGATCCTCCCATAGTACCTGTTTTGCAAACAATAACTTCATACAAATATTACCACAAGAAAATAATAGTAAAGTTATAGCTCGATAGAAATTTCCCCCACACTTATTCTTATCCACACTCGGAAGTGTATAAAGAACATAGAATTTGGGAACTTCCATGCATTCCTCTTGGCATACCTGCATAGTGTTAGAATCAAGTGTTTCCAATGGTGGATATCGAAAAACAAAGTTATTCAAAAGTACTTTCGAAGCACATACATTCAATCCAATAAGAGGTAAAGGAGAAGAATTAATATGCAAAGGGTTAGACAAACCTTGCACAATCTCTTGTATTACGGTATCCTCCTCATTCTTAAAAATTCGAGTGAATTACTTACCTCTTGCATATCGTGGTCCTCTATCAAACTTTGCAACCATTTTTCATCATTTTCTACCTTAACCAAAGTCTCGGCATCATCATAATCATTAGCAAGTTCAATTGGGTCTTCCACAAATTCAATCAATTCGGTTCCATTATCGAGCATCACCTCTTCAACATCTTCATCATCGGAATCGGGCCATTCACTAAAATGATTTTCGTCGGTAAAAATTGTAAAATCTTCTTGTGAGGGTGTTACATCGTTTACAACAATAGGAAAGTGTATGCGTGTCGTAACCACAACAAATTAATTAATACTTTACTACCTAATTAACAAGTAATATAGGGTAGTTAAGGTCGATCCCACGAGGAGCACGAGATTCTAGTTGTAAATTTGTCACACAAAAGGGGGGTATTGATTAAGAATTTGAGAAAGTAAATAAAATAAACAAAGCAATTGAAAGGAAATCAATAAGAGAGATTAGATCAAGGAATCCTTCTTCGCTGCAAAACAATGATTAAAGTTATGTTCTTTTCCACTTCTTATTAGTCACAAATTATCACCAACCGTAGGTATAGCAGCTAGATCAGTGCTAACCCCAAAATCCCTTATATCACCGGATACGGAAGTTCTCGCCTACCGGATTCTATTCACCAAACCATCTAGTAGTAGATCACCCAAGATGTAATTTAGTTAAACGCATTAAGATTTATGAATTTATTAGGTTGATATTAGTAGTTAGACTCTTAGATCAAGGTCCACTTGCTAACGTTGTTTTTACACACAATTGCTCCACGGAATCCCTCCGCAAGCTCTTGTGTTTGCTACTTGTGTAAATAGTCAAGAAACGATTACTTATCCCCTAACTTTCACTAGCTTTAAATTGAATTAACAAATCAATTTAGCGTGCACTCTAAACAACCTATCAATCAATCATGAATTTATAAACATTCCTATTAGTAAAAACAAACGATAATCATGTAAAGAACATCAAGATAGAATTGAAACAAAACTCAAACCATATGTTAAGAACTAGGAATTCATCCTCAATCAATTTAGTTACTCATAATAAGAGTTCACACAAAGAATAAAGAAAAGTATTGTGTGTGTAAAAGTGTGCAAAAGATATGCAAAAGATGTGTATAAAAAGTTGTAGAGAACTCCTCTATTTATAGGCTTCAATACTCTCCATGTCTTTGTAGGAGAAGAATCCTCATTCCAAAAGAACACCACTTTCCCAATTTGAGCCATATTCCAATTTCTAGTCCAATTCTCCAAAACTTCCAAGTTTTCATCCAATTCCCACTTCTAAGTCTTCACACACATGAGAGAAGTCCATCCAAAATTCTGCATTTTTGCTCGCCGGAAAACTATGTTTTTGGCCGGAAGTTGGCCGGAATTAGTCGTCGCCGGCCATCTAAAAATTCTCCTCCGGTCAAGGTATATTCCGTTGGTCAACCGTTAAGACTAACGGTCAAAGGAGTCAACCATCAATCAACTGTTAGTCAGCGGGTCAAAGCGGGGGACTGAATCAGCCAAGTCAGCTGTCTTACTCATGGCTTACTCGGCTGATTAACCGAGTCAAGTTAGCGAATCGCTGGGTCGGATCGGTCGGACTCGTCTGGATCGGTCCCGTTGGCTACCGAGTTAACTTGCCGGAGCCAAAATCCGGCAGAGTTCTGTTTATTTTCTGGCATTCCCGACCAAATTTCAGGCCTCAATTCTTTGGTCTTCTCCTGCGCAATTCCTAGCATTCATCTAAACAGTTCATTCATACATTCATTCTCCTGCTAGTTTTAACAGAAACATCATTCAACTTTCATCTACCCATTTCAGTTCCCCTGCAACAACAGTTGCATTTCTCCTTATGATCTCTTCATCCTTGAATCGGCAACACTAGCATCTCTGCTGTTCTTAATTCACAACCTGCTTTCACAAGCAAACCATAACACCAGCTTCACTTCCTGTTTCAATCAGCCAGTATTCACAGCACCACATCCATTGTTCTTCTTGGTCCTCAAATCCCTAATTTCATCTTCAATAGAACCACCAACCTATCTCACGATTCAACACCCCATCTCATGAAACCCATCTTCTATTCTTCGCAGGTCCAATTCGACAGTAGCAATTTCACTTTAATTTAACGGCAACGAAAACCCATCTATAAATCTCCATCGGCATCCCTGTCTGTTAATAAATCGAAGCTCCATCTTCATCTGAGTCTTCAATTCCACCGTTCAATTCCTCTTTCTGGTCTTCAGATTCAAAACCTAGAACCATCTTCAATTTCTTCGAAATTCACTTAACCCTATTTCCACTTAATCCATCTGAATCTTCAATCTGCAACAGAAATTTTGTCTTCTTAATCTTCAACATGACTCGATCCCTATTTGCGAACAACCACCATCTTTGACTCCATTAACAGCTCTCTGAGCTTCTTGTTCTTCCTCTCTGTTCCATGGCTGCTGCTTTTTAATTTCAGCGTCGAAATAATTTGGGGACGGTGTCCTTTCAATTTAGGGTTAGGGCATAGTTGGGGATGGATCCGGGTTCGGGTCCGGATGGGTACGCCCCACGGGTGTGTGTATATGGGTTCAATGGATTCAGACACCCACATTTAAAGCCACCCACTGACTGGGTGCTACATCCAACCTTCCTTTGGATAAGGGCTATCCAGTGATAGTAACATCCACTGCTGAGTGATAAGGGGTACCTGAATGAGAGCCCCTTAACCATAGCTGGGCTCCAGATAGTGTTCGCCCTATGAAACGACAATTTTTCCCTTTTTGTCCAATTTGGGTGATTTCTCCTTCTTTTCGTCTGTGTGACTCCAGAGTACCTAATAGCTCAAAAACACACGTAAAAATACATAATTTACTAGAAAAATAGCAAAGAAAGCATAAACTACTAAATAGTAAATACGGTGTATTCTACACCTATCAAATTCTCCCACACTTAGACTTTGCTAGTCCTCGAGCAAATCAAACTTAAACTCACAACTTTCAAAGCGTTCCAGCGTCCCAAGCATCCTAAGAGTTATGAAGACATAGAGTTTCTGCATGCTAGTAATAAGAAGTTAGAAATACTAAAGAACATATTCTCATTCTTAAATGTTGAGTGAGAAATAACCACACCATAATGAGAGAGCGTGTGTTTGAGAAACGATCAATAAGCATTTCGCCTCGACTTCTGCCTCACTTAAAAGGATTTTATGATAATTGCACTCAAAAAGATGGCTTTTTTATGGGTCTCACATGTGTGCAGGTAGGAATGAAGAGAGAATTCCTGCAACACGTTGAATGGTAGGAAGGATAACTTCCGAAATTTTGAAAAACCCACATCTTTTAATATTTTGAAAAACCATTTTTATAACGATCTCTAAGAAAGGAAATCAACCACTTATATCGAGGATGAGATTACTTACTTACCTTCACATCCGATTGCCAATTATGATAACACCACTCTCACGGAATCCAAAAGAAACGTCTTCCGCTCCTTGTCTTCATCTTCTTGGTCTTCGGCTTCAACAATTGGTGATAAACTCTTTAACTTCATAGATCCTTAACAATTTTTAACCTTTTTCCTTAACTCTTTGTCGCTTGAAACTTCCTTATAGATTTTCCTTCCCCACGGCTTATTCAATAAAAACAAAAATAAAACAAAACAATAATAGATATTTCTCTTGTCTCACATATATATTTTTTCTTTCTTTTCTTTTTCTATTTTTTTCTTTCTTTTCTTTCATTTTTTTTTTCTTTTTTTTTTTTTTAGACAAGAGAAACAAAATACAAAACAAAGTGAAAAATAAAATAAACCATGGCCGTGGAAAAGTACTTTACCGCTTGATTCTTCACAACTTGTATCATCTCGAAATCATAAACTTCAATAATTCTCACCTTTTCTTTTCTTCGCTCTTGTAAATAAGTCTTAATACTTGGATATAGAATTACCTCATTGTATTGTAAGTCTTCAAAAAATTATGCCCTTTTTCTTGTTCCATTGTTGCTTTCAAACCTTGAACCTTTTCAACTTTCCTTGCAGATTTTGATGTTGCTCCCTTGTTGTTGATGTGGTGTTTCTATGGACCCGTTGTTGTTGAGAGAGAGAATGGTGCTAACTGCAAATCAAACTACAAGAAGGAAGCTTTCATCTATAGACGTCACCCTCATGATTGGCAAAGATTAGCACTCAAGAGATCAAAATAGTGCTGAAATTGGTGTGAAGTTGGGTAGCTCACCATTCTACCCGGAATTAACGTACGGTGACACACACTCAAAAGAAGCTCTTTAGTCATGGAAGAATTTTTGGTCGGTGCCTCACATGATATGAAAATGGGTAGTCTCCACTAATGATTGATCAGCAACTCTAATAACGCACTTCTCACTGCACCAAATTTGCATCACCGGCATGATTAAATCCATTATTTAACACTCTAACAAGCAAGAAATCGAACGTAGTTCCCTAAAATTTCCAAGTTCAATTATGTCGGTCAGAATTCTCTATGTAATCATACCTAGAAGCATGCTAGTGACTCTAAAATCTCTAAAATTTGAAAATTCTAATGCAAAATTCTCTTCTTTTTTTTTATGCAAAAATATATATGCTTAGCCACTCCCCCACACTTAAACCTTACATTGTCCTCAATGTAATTGAATCGTCCAAGTAAAGTCAAGGTGGGAAATCCTAATATGATATGAAACAAGAAAAATAAATAAACGAAACAAAAAGAAAATAAAAATAAAAGGATAAGAGATACAAAACCGGTGGGTTGCCTCCCACTTAGCGCTTGTTTTAAAGTCGACGACCCGACATGGCTCTTGTAAGATTCATTCCCCATATACTAATAATCGGAAAATTTGGGGATCCTCCCATAGTACCTGTTTTGCAAACAATAGCTTCATACAAATATTAGCACAAGAAAATAATAGTAAAGTTATCGCCCGATAGAAATTTCCCCCACACTTATTCTTGTCCACACTCGGAAGTGTATAAAGAACATAGAATTTGGGAACTTCCATGTATTCCTCTTGGCAAACCTGCATAGTGTTAGCATCAAGTGTTTCCAATGGTGGATATCGAGAAACAAAATCATTCAAAAGTACTTTCGAAGCACATACATTCAATCCAATAAGAGGTAAAGGAGAAGAATTAACATACAAAGGGTTAGACAAACCTTGCACAATTTCTTGTATTACGGAATCTTCTTCATCCTTAAAAAATTCGAGTGAATTACTTACCTCTTGCATATCATGGTCCTCTATCAAACCTTGCAACCATTCTTCATCATTTTCTACCTTAACCAAAGTCTCGGCATCATCATAATCATTAGCAAGTTCAATTGGGTCTTCCACGAATTCAATCAATTTGGTTTCATTATCGAGCATCATCTCTTCAACATCTTCATCATCGGAATCGGGCCATTCTTCTCTCATAAAATCTTCTTCGGTGTAAATTGTAAGATCCACTTGTGAGGGTGTCAACAATAGGCAAGTCACACACAATCTCCTCCTTTTGAATAGGTGAAGGATCGTTATTATGATCCGGAGTTGGAAAAACTTCCTCATGGTTGCAACACTCATACACTTCCGCGGACTCATAGCTTTCCCTAAAGAATTTTTTCCAAGCACTAAATGCATCTTCCTCAAGCTCTACCTTTTGAATAGGTGATTGATCATTATTAAGATCAAGGCTCGAGTAAACTACACTAGCGTCATCAAAAGTTTCCAAAGGTTGGTCCTTTTCAACACAATCATCTTCATTATCGGAATCACCATAATAAGAATCTTCATCGGTTTCATTTCCTTTATCCCGACGTCGTTTCAGTTCCATATGAATGGTCCTAATAATTTCTGCGACAAGCTCTTCCGAGTCTCCATCATCTTCCAATTTGTATAACTTTTGTGCAAGTTTCCGGACATTAACACGCTTACCACCGTGTATAGAGTTTCTAGATTGTATATCCTTAAAAAGTGAAGGAAAAACAAGATGAAGAGGAGTATATTCCCAACTCTCCGTCTGCACATTACTAGAAAACAATGTATTAGAAGCATAATTATCCGTCCATCCTTGTAATTGTCCACTTACATACCCGTCATAAGGTTGTTGATATGCATGAGAATATCGATAAGGCTCCGAAGGATTTTGATCATAGCCAAAAGATTGGTTTTGATTGTATCCTAAGGATGGTTGGAAGTTGCCATGATGTTGAGGTTGAAAATCGTATTGATTGTTGAAATATGCTTGCTCTTGTCCACCATACATGGAAAACCGGTACCTGAAAAACAATTCTCAAAAACTAAGTTAGATACGATAAAGAATCCAACAAAGCAAGAATAAAGCAAAAAGTAAAAAAGAAAACAACTAAAATCATTCGATGCTCCCCGGCAACGGTGCCAAAATTTGTATGTGTGTCGTAACCACAAAAAATTAATTAATACTTTACTACCTAATTAACAAGTAATATAGGGTAGTTAAGGTCGATCCCACGAGGAGCACGAGATTCTAGTTGTAAATTTGTCACACAAAAGGGGGGTATTGATTAAGAATTTGAGAAAGTAAATAAAATAAACAAAGCAATTAAAAGGAAATCAATAAGAGAGATTAGATCAAGGAATCCTTCTTCGCTGCAAAACAATGATTAAAGTTATGTTCTTTTCCACTTCTTATTAGTCACAAATTATCACCAACCGTAGGTATAGCAGCTAGATCAGTGCTAACCCCAAAATCCCTTATATCACCGGATACGGAAGTTCTCGCCTACCGGATTCTATTCACCAAACCACCTAGTAGTAGATCACCCAAGATGTAATTTAGTTAAACGCATTAAGATTTATGAATTTATTAGTTTGATATTAGTAGTTAGACTCTTAGATCAAGGTCCACTTGCTAACGTTGTTTTTACACACAATTGCTCCACGGAATCCCTCCGCAAGGTCTTGTGTTTTCTACTTGTGTAAATAGTCAAGAAACGATTACTTATCCCCTAACTTTCACTAGCTTTAGATTGAATTAACAAATCAATTTAGCATGCACTCTAAACAACCTATTAGTAAAAACAAACGATAATCATGTGAAGAACATCAAGGTAGAATTGAAACAAAACTCAAACCATATGTTAAGAACTAGGAATTCATCCTCAATCAATTTAGTTACTCATAATAAGAGTTCACACAAAGAATAAAGAAAAGTATTGTGTGTGTAAAAGTGTGCAAAAGATATGCAAAAGATGTGTATAAAAAGTTGTAGAGAACTCCTCTATTTATAGGCTTCAATACTCTCCATGTCTTTGTAGGAAAAGAATCCTCATTCCAAAAGAACACCACTTTCCCAATTTGAGCCATATTCCAATTTCTAGTCCAATTCTCCAAAACTTCCAAGTTTTCATCCAATTCCCACTTCTAAGTTTTCACACACATGAGAGAAGTCCATCCAAAATTCTGCATTTTTGCTCGCCGGAAAACTGTGTTTTTGGCCGGAAGTTGGCCGGAATTAGTCGTCGTCGGTCATCTGAAAATTCTCCTCCGGTCAAGGTATATTCCGTTGGTCAACCGTTAAGACTAACGGTCAAAAGAGTCAACTGTTAGTCAGCGGGTCAAAGCGGGGGACTGAATCAGCCAAGTCAGTTGTCTTACTCATGGCTTACTCGGCTGATTAACCGAGTCAGGTTAGCGAATCGCTGGGTCGGATCGGTCGGACTCGTCTAGATCGGTCCCGTCGGCTACCGAGTTAACTCGCCGGAGCCAAAATCCGGCAGAGTTCTGTTTATTTTCTGGCATTCCCGGCCAAATTTCAGGCCTCAATTCTTTGGTCTTCTCCTGCGCAATTCCTAGCATTCATCTAAACAGTTCATTCATACATTCATTCTCCTACTAGTTTTAACAGAAACATCATTCAACTTTCATCTACCCATTTCAGTTCCCCTGCAACAATAGTTGCATTTCTCCTTATGATCTCTTCATCCTTGAATCGGAAACAACAGCATCTCTGCTGTTCTTAATTCACAACCTTCTTTCACAAGCAAACCATAACACCAGCTTCACTTCCTGTTTCAATCAATCCAAAGTATTCACAAACACCACATCCATTGTTCTTCTTGGTCCTCAAAACCATAATTTCATCTTCAATAGAACCACCAACCTATCTCACGATTCAACACCCCATCTCATGAAACCCATCTTCTATTCTTCGCAGGTCCAATTCGACAGTAGCAATTTCACTTTAATTTAACGGCAACGAAAACCCATCTATAAATCTCGATCGGCATCCCTGTCTGTTAATCAATCGAAGCTCCATCATCATCTGAGTCTTCAATTCCACCGTTCAATTCCTCTTTCTGGTCTTCAGATTCAAAACCTAGAACCATCTTCAATTTCTTCGAAATTCACTTAACCCTATTTCCACTTAATCCATCTGAATCTTCAATCTGCAACAGAAATTTTGTCTTCTTAATCTTCAACATGACTCGATCCCTATTTGCGAACAACCACCATCTATGCCTCCATTAACAGCTCTCTGAGCTTCTTGTTCTTCCTCTCTGTTCCATGGTCTTGCTTTTTAATTTCAAATCGAAATAATTTGGGGACGGTGTCCTTTCAATTTAGGGTTAGGGCATAGTTGGGGATGGATCCGGGTTCGTGTCCGGATGGGTACGCCCCACGGGTGTGGGTATATGGGTCCAATGGATTCAGACACCCACATTTAAAGCCACCCACTGACTGGGTGCTACAGCCAACCTTCCTTTAGATAAGGGCTATCCAATGATAGTAACATCCACTGCTGAGTGATAAGGGGTACCTGAATGAGAGCCCCTTAACCATAGCTGGGCTCCAGATAGTGTTCGCCCTATGAAACGACAATTTTGCCCTTTTTGTCCAATTTGGGTGATTTCTCCTTCTTTTCGTCTGTGTGACTCCAGAGTACCTAATAGCTCAAAAACACACGTAAAAATACATAATTTACTAGAAAAATAGCAAAGAAAGCATAAACTACTAAATATTAAATACGGTGTATTCTACACCTATCAGAAAGTCACACCCAATCTCCTCCTTTTGAATAGGTGAAGGATCGTTATTATGATCCAGAGTTGGAATAACTTCCTCATTGTTGCAACGCTCATACACTTCCGCGGACTTATATCTTTCCCTAAGGAATTTTTTCCAAGCACTAAATGCATCTTCCTCAAGCTCTACCTTTTGAATAGGTGATTGATCATTATTAAGATCAAGGCTCGAGTAAACTACACTAGCGTCATCAAAAGTTTCCAAAGGTTGGTCCTTTTCAACACAATCATCTTCATTATCGGAATCACCATAATAAGAATCTTCATCGGTTTCATAACCTTTATCCCGACGTCGTTTAAGTTCCATATGAATGGTCCTACTAATTTCTGCGACAAGCTCTTCCGAGTCTCCATCATCTTCCAATTTATATAACTTTTGTGCAAGTTTACGGACATTAACAAGCTTACCACCGTGTATAGAGTTTCTAGATTGTAAATCCTTAAAAAGTGAAGGAAAAACACGATGAAGAGGAGTATATTCCCAACTCTCCGTCTGCACATTACTAGAAAACAATGTATTAGATGCATAATTATCCGTCCATCCTTGTAATTGTCCACTTACATACCCGTCATAAGGTTGTTGATATGCATGATAATATCCATAAGGCTCCGTAGGATTTTGATCATAGCCAAAAGATTGGTTTTGATTGTATCCTTGATAGGTGAAGAATACACCTAATTTACTATCTAGTAGTTTATGCTTTCTTTGCTATTTTTCTTGTAAATTATGTATTTTATGTGTGTTTTTGAGTTATTAGGTACTCTGGAGTCGCACGGAGGAAAAGGAGAAGAAATCGTCTAATTTGAGCATAAAGGGCAAAATTGTCATTTCATCAGGAGGCAAATACTATCTGGAGCCCAGCTATGGTTAAGGGGCTCTCATTCAGGGTACCCCTTATCACTCAGCAGTGGATGTTACTATCACTGGATAGCCCTTATCCAAAGGAAGGTTGGCTGTAGCACCCAGTCAGTGGGTGGTTTTAATGATGGGTGTCTGAATCCATCTGACCCATATACCCACACCCGTGGGGCGTACCCATCCGGACCCGAACCCGGATCCTGACCCAACTCTCATACCTAAACCTAAAATCGAGTATAGACCTTCTCAATCATTACGCACTTCTGAAATTTAGAAGAACAGGGAGAAAAGCTGCGCAGCAGCCATAAACAAATCGATAGAAATCGAGAGAGAGCAACAAAGCTGTGAGGAATTGATACAGAAGTAAAGCTATTAAGCAGACAGAGTTGGTGGAAGCAATTCAGATGAAGATATGAAGCTCAGAAAGAAGAAATCGAAATTCAAGAACTGAAGTAGATCGAAAAGGGGGTGGATTCAAGAGCTACTGAAATTGAGTTCTGTGAGGAGAGGGGTTCTGTGAGGTGGTATTGAAATTGAAGTATGAGATGTTGATGGAAGAAATCAGGGTTGCTATTGTTCCATGGAGAAACAGATCGAGAAGTTGAAGCTCAAAGAGATGTTAATGGTGTTGAGAAGGAGAAACAGTGGCGCTCTTTGTGAAATTCAGTGATGGGGTTTTGTTGGTGAACAGATGAGTGATGAATTGAAGCGATTGATATGATTAAGAAATTAGGGTTTGTGGTGTTGCTTTGTGTAACTCGGGGAGCTGCTTGAAATTGGGTTTTGATTGTGGTGGTAATGAAGACACAGAGGAAATCAAGAGAAGAATTGAAGATGTTGGTTCATAGGCAGATTGGGTTTTAAATAAACCAATTGATGTTTGTTGAATTTCATGGGTCTGGTAGATGGATTGTGAGGCTGTTATTGGGACTCAGAAGCATCAGAAAAGGGTTTTCTGCTAATTTAATCTGTGTTGGTGGTGTTGGTATGAAGCTCAGTAAAATGGGTTTGGTTCTGAGATAGAGAAATTGAGCTCTTGTTGTTGATTAATTAGATGGGTTTTGAGATTCAGTCATTGAGCAATGGATTGAATGGGTTTGATGTTGAAATATGGTTGGATCGAATCTGACTGCCATGGAAAGATGTGGATTGAATCTGGGTTTGAGAAGAAGCTACTATGAAGCAAGGAGTTTGGTTGAATTGAATGGAAATTGGGACCTGTGTGTTTGTGTTGAGATGCAGTTATGAAGATGAAAAAGGGGATCTGAGATGTACGATGGTTGGTTGCTGTTAATCGAAAGATGGAAGAGATGGATTGAGCTAAAGAAGTCTGCTGGTGCTTGGAATGGTGTACTGAGATCTGGTGATGTTGAGTGTCATGGGAAGTGCTGGTGCAGGAGCTACAAAATGAGCTGGAACGATGTTGAGCAAATTGAGAAGAATGGCAATGAAGTAAAGGGAGATTCAAGATGGTAGTGGTAATGGAACTGCAGGTGGTTTGTGCAAATGGAAGAGCCTTTGCTGTTGCAGGTGGAGGTTATGGAATTGGCTGACAAGTTGTGTTTGAGCTCACAAAGGAGAATGGAAGCTGTGAATTCATGTGGTGGTGTTTGATGGCAGTGTCACAGCTGGTGAATGCTTTGCAGGGAAGGTTATGGAGTCACTGAACTGAATGAATTACAAGGAAGGTTGCAGTGACAGCCATCATGGCTGGGTAGCAGGACTGGCATGGCCATCTTGGCCGTGAACAATAAGGTTCAGTGCAAGTGGCTTGGTCAGAACTAGTCAGCCGAGTTAGCCAGCTGACTCGGTTCTGACTCGTTCTAACTCAGCCCCTTGACCCTTGACCCTTGACTTTAGACTAACGTTTGACTTACGGTTTTGACCTGTTTGACCGTTAGTCCTAACGGTGGACTGACGGAATATACCTTGACCGGAGGAGAATTTTCAGGTGACCGGCGGCGACGGATTCCGGCCTATTTCCGGCCAAAACCCCAGTTTTCCGGCGAGCAAAAGTTGCAGAATTTTGTGTGGATTTCTCTCATGGGATGTGAAGAGTTGGACTTGGAATTGAATGAAGAATTTGGCTTGGATTTGGAAAGAGGAGATGAAAGATTTGAGAAAGGCTTGGATTTGGAATTTGAGCTACAAAAGGAAAGGGATTCTATTCCTTAGAAGATATGGAGAACATTGAAGCCTATAAATAGAGAAGAACTTCTACACTTCCATATATATAGATGCACTTAGATACACACATCTTTTACAATACTTTTGCACACTTTTACACACACAATACTTTTCTCTTTGTGTGAACTCTTTAATATGAGTAACTAATTTGATTGAGGATGAATTCCTAGTTCTTAACATGTTTTGAGTTTGTTTTAAATCTACTTTGAAGTTTTCACATGATTATCGTTTGTTTTTACTAATAGGAGTGATCTTAAAGACATTCATGATTGATTGATAGATTATCTAGGTGTACAACTAGATTGATTTGTTAATTTGATCTATAGCTAGTGAAAGTTAGGGGATAAGTAATCGTTTCTTGACTTTTCACATAAGTAGCAAACACAAGACCTTGCGGAGGGATTCCGTGGAGCAATTGTGTGTAAAAACAACGTTAGCAAGTGGACCTTGATCTAAGAGTTTAACTACTAATATCAACCTAATAAATTCATAAATCTTAATGCGTTTAACTAAATTACATCTTGAGTGATCTACTACTAGGTGGTTTGGTGAATAGAATCCGGTAGTCGAGAACTTCTGTATCCGGTGATATAAGGGATTTTGGGGTTAGCACTGATCTAGCTGCTATACCTACGGTTGGTGATAATTTGTGACTAATAAGAAGTGGAAAAGAACATAACTTTAATCATTGTTTTGCAGCGAAGAAGGATTCCTTGATCTATTCTCTCTTATCGATTTCTTTTTAATTGCTTTGTTTATTTTATTTACTTTCTTAAATTCTTTTTAATACCCCCCTTTGTGTGACAATTTTACAACTAGAATCTCGTGCTCCTCGTGGGATCGACCTTGACTACCCTATATTACTTGTTAATTAGGTAGTAAAGTATTAATTAATTTGTTGTGGTTACGACACGCATACAATCCTAAGGATGGTTGGAAGTTGCCATGATGTTGAGGCTGAAAATCGTATTGATTGTTGTAATATGCTTGCTCTTGTCCACCATACATGGAAAACCGGTACCTGAAAAATAATTCAAAAACTAAGTTAGATACGGTAAAGAATCCAACAAAGCAAGAATAAAACAAAAAGTAAAAAGAAAACAACTAAAATCATCCGATGCTCCCCGGCAACGGCGCCATAATTTGTATGCGTGTCGTAACCACAACAAATTAATTTATACTTTACTACCTAATTAACAAGTAATATAGGGTAGTCAAGGTCGATCCCACGAGGAGCACGAGATTCTAGTTGTAAATTTGTCACACAAAGGGGGGTATTGATTAAGAATTTGAGAAAGTAAATAAAATAAACAAAGCAATTTAAAGGAAATCAATAAGAGAGATTAGATCAAGGAATCCTTCTTCGCTGCAAAAAAATGATTAAAGTTATGTTCTTTTCCACTTCTTATTAGTCACAAATTATCACCAACCGTAGGTATAGCAGCTAGATCAGTGCTAACCCCTAAATCCCTTATATCACCGGATACGTAAGTTCTCGACTACCGGATTCTATTCACCAAACCACCTAGTAGTAGATCACTCAAGATGTAATTTAGTTAAATGCATTAACATTTATGAATTTATTAGTTTGATATTAGTATTTAGATTCTTAGATCAAGGTCCACTTGCTAACGTTGTTTTCACACACAATTGCTCCACGGAATCCCTCCGCAAGGTCTCGTGTTTGCTACTTATGTAAAGGGTCAAGAAACGATTACTTATCCCCTAACTTTCACTAGCTATAGATCAAATTAACAAATCAATTTAGTTGCGCACCTAAAGAATCTATCAATCAATCATGAATGTATAAACATTCCTATTAGTAAATACAAACGATAATCATGTGAAAACTTCAAAGTAGATTTAAAACAAAACTCAAAACATGTTAAGAACTAGGAATTCATCCTCCATCAAATTAGTTACTCATGCTTAAGAAGTTCACACAAAGAGAAAAGTATTGTGTGTGTAAAAGTGTGCAAAAGAGATGCAAAAGATATGTGTAAAGAAGTGTAAAGAACTCCTTTATTTATAGGCTTCAATCCTCTCCAAATCTTCCAAGGAATAGAATCCCTTTCCCTTTGTAGCTCAATTTCCAAATCCAAGCCTTTCTCAAATCTTCCATCTTCTCTTTCCATATTCAAACCAAATTCTTCATTCAATTCCAAGTCCAACTCTTCACATCCCATGAGAGAAATCCACACAAAATTCTGTATTTTGGCTCGCCGGAAAACTGGGTTTTTGGCGGAAATAGACCGGAATCCGTCGCCGCCGGCCACCTGAAAATTCTCCTCCGGTCAAGGTATATTCCGTCCGTCAACCGTTATGACTAACGGTAAAAGGAGTCAAACTTAACGGTCAGAGGTTAGTCAACGGGTCAAATTACTGATTTAGCTCGGTCAAACTACTTTGACTAGGCTGAGTTGCCAGGCCAACTCAGTTGCAATAAGTTCCAGCCATCATGGTTGTGTATCTTATTTGTTGCACCACTCTGCATCATAACCAGCCATCATGGCTGTGCAATCCATTCCTGCGATTCCACCAGCAACACACAAAACCAAGCCATTCATCTCCATATACTCTACAGGTCCAACCCATTTTAACCTCAGTCACCACAGCTTCAAAACAGCACATAACTTTCTTCTCTTCCAAACCATCAGTTCAAACACCTCAATCAGCTTCATTCTATACCCATCTCGACTAACCAGCAACAAACTTCAAATCCTCCAATTGCAGCTCCATTCTTCATTACAGACTTCAGTTCATTCCAGGCCAACTCAATAGCATCATCTAACACACACTCAGACCACCACCCATTCTCAATCTTCCCTTGACCATGAACTAAGCACCACCAGTTGCACCAGCAATATTAACAACTCATCTCAATACCCATATCCACCTGAAGCTAGCACAACCATCAACTGCTCAAATAGCACACAGATTTGAACCCATCAACAACCACCCATTTGTTCATAGCTTTCACCAATTCACGGCTTCAACAGTGAGAACTTCAGTATCATCGAAACCTCACCCACTTCGATTTTCTTAATTTAAATCAGCAACAGCTCCTTAGCTCAATTCCTCTCTGATTCTTCTTCTCAACAATTCTCTCAAATTCAGAAGTAACCCCCCATTTCTGTCATTCGCCATTAAAACCCTAACTTTAGAATTCATCCAACTCCGTCAAATCGCACAGCAAAAGCCCATAATTTTCACAGAATTAAACCCTAATTCGAAATCCATAAAATACCCATCTCTGATTCTCAATTACTCTTCTCGATTTGAACCCCATCTGATGCTTCTTGTTCTTCAACATCTGAATTTACGGAAACAGCGGCTTGAGCAACATCTGATTCTAAACGACGAGAATCATCATCTGCATCTGCTGTTTAAAACCCATCTTCTGTTGACGAGAATTCACCTTATCTCGATCTGATTTTTCGATTCCTTTGGCTGTTGCGCAACTTTTTTTTATTCTCCTCTCTTTCTGATGTTTAATCATTGAAATGAAGGAGATGCTCTTTATTTTAGGGTTAGATCAACTAGGATAGATATTTGCGCCCCATATGCAGCCACCTAGGATACTTACACCCACTGATAACTGATAAGGGACACCCTAGATGGTAACCCCTTAACCATAGCTGGATGCTCTTTATAATTCTTCCAAAAGCAAGCTGTCCCTTAACAATGAGCTGGCCTGTTTTTAATACTCCTCTGAGAGCGTTTCCCTTTAACCGTGGCTCGTCTCCCGATAGTGTTTTCCTGGGAAATGACAAATTTGCCCTTTCTTGCTCAATTTCGGTGATTTCTTCTTCTTTTTCCTCCGTGAGACTCCAGAATACCTAATAACTCAAAAACACACTAAAATACATAATTTACTAGAAAAATAGCAAAGAAAGCATAACTACTAGATAGTAAATTAGGTGTATTCTACACCTATCAATCCACCATTGGAAACACTTGATTCTAACACTATGCAGGTTTGCCAAAAGGAATGCATGGAAATTCCAAAATTCTATGTTCTTTATACACTTCCGAGTGTGGACAAGAATAAGTGTGGGGGAAATTTCTATCGAGCTATAACATTACTATTATTTTCTTGTGCTAATATTTGTATGGAGTTATTGTTTGCAAAACAGGTACTATGGGAGGATCCCCAAATTTTCCGATTATTAGTATATGGGGAGTGAATCTTACAAGAGCCATGTCGGGCCGTCGACTTTAAAACAAGCGCTAAGTGGGAGGCAACCCACCGGTTTTGTATTTCTTATCCTTTTATTTTTGTTTATTTATTTTTCTTGTTCCATATCATATTAGGATTTCCCACCTTGACTTTACTTGGATGATTCAATTACATTGAGGACAATGTAAGGTTTAAGTGTGGGGGAGTGGCTAAGCATATATTTTTGCATAAAAAAAAAAGAGAATTTTTTTTGCATAAAACTTTCGACTTTTAGAGATTTTAGAGTCACTAGCATGCTTCTAGGTATGATTACATAGAGAATTCCGACCGACATAATTGAACTTGGAAGTGTTAGGGAACTACGTTCGGATTTCTTGCTTGTTAGAGTGTTAAATAATGGATTTAATCATGCCGGTGATGCAAATTTGGTGCAGGGAGAAGTGCGTTATTAGAGTTGCTGATCAATCATTAGTGGAGACTACCCATTTTCATATCATGAGAGGTACCGACCAAAAATTCTTCCTTTACGAAAGAGCTTCTTTTGAGTGTGTGTCACCATATGTTAATTCCGGGTAGAATGGTGAGCTACCCAATTTCAGCACTATTTTGATCTCTTGAGTGCTAATTTTTGTCAATCATGAGGGTGGCGTCTATAGATGAAAGCCACCTTCTTGTAGTTCGATTTGCAGTTAGCACCATTCTCTCTCGACAACAACGGGTCCATAGAAACACCACATTTATCAACAAGGGAGCAACATCAAAATATACAAGGAAAGTTGAAAAGGTTCAAGGTTTGCAAGCAACAATGGAACAAGAAAAAGAGCAAATTTTTATATCCAAGTAAAGCAACATACAATGAGAAGATTTTTACATATGTGTTGAAGACTTATAATACAATGAGATAATTTTACATCCAAGTATGAAGACTTATTTACAAGAGCGAAGAAAAGCGAAAGGTGAGTATCATTGAAGTTTATGATTTCGAGACGATACAAGTTGTGAAGAATCAAGCGGTAAAGTACTTTTCCATGGCCATGGTTTGTTTTATTTCACTTTGTTTTGTATTTTGTTTCTCTTGTCTTGAAAAAAAAAATGAGACAAGAGAAATATCTATTATTGTTTTGTTTTGAATAAGCCGTGGGGAAGGAAAATCTATAAGGAAGTTTCAAGCGACAAGGATTTTAAGGAAAAAGGTTACAAATTGTCAAGGATTTATGAAGTTCGAAATATTATCATCAATAGTTGAAGCCGAAGACCAAGAAGATGAAGACAAGGAGCGGAAGACGTTTCTATTGGATTCCGTGAGAGTGGTGTTATCATAATTGGCAATCGGATGTGAAGGTAAGTAAGTAATCTCATCCTCGATATAAGTGGTTGATTTCCTCTCTTAGAGATCGTTAGAAATGGTTTTTCAAAATGTGAAAAGATGTGGGTTTTTCAAAATTTCGGAAGTTATCCTTCCTACCATTCAACGTGTTGCAGGAATTCTCTCTTCATTCCTACTTGCACACATGTGAGACCCATAAAAAAACAGTCTTTTTGAGTGCAATTATCATAAAACCCTTTTGGTGAGGCAGAAGTCGAGGCGAAATGCTTATTGATCGTTTCTCAAACACGTGTTCTCTCATTATGGTGTGGTTATTTCTCACTCAATATTTAAGAATGAGAATATGTTCTTTAGTATTTCTAACTTCTTATTACTAGCATGCAGAAACTCTATGTCTTCATAACTCTTAGGGTGCTTGGGACGCTGGAACGCTTTGAAGTTGTAAGTTTTAATTTGATTTGCTCGAGGACTAGCAAAGTCTAAGTGTGGGGAAATTTGATAGGTGTAGAATACACCTAATTTACTATCTAGTATTTTATGCTTTCTTTGCTATTTTTCTTGTAAATTATGTATTTTACATGTGTTTTTGAGTTATTAGGTACTCTGGAGTCGCACGGAGGGAAAGAAGAAGGAATTACCCAAATTTGAGCAACAAAGGGCAGAATTGTCATTTCATAGGGCGAGCACTATCTGGAGCCAAGTTATGGTTAAGGGGTTGCCATCTAGGGTATCCCTTATCATTTATTCAAGGATGAAATCAGCATTGGGTAGCCCTTATCCAGAAGATATGTGGTTTAAATCCACCCAATGATTGACTCAGCCCTAAATTAGAGAAATAGTCTCTCTTTCCCCTCTCACCTGAAATCAAAGAAGAGCAGTTGTTTGTTCCGAGAGGTCGAGAGAGAAGCAAATCGAAAAGAAAAGAAAAATCAGAAACTAAAGCAATTAGTCAATGGCAGTGAATGAATCATAGCTCATAGAAGATAAAGAATCAGCAAGATCTGCTGCTGTTGAAAATGAGTGGAGAAAATCGAGAACTAAAGACAAGAATTAAGAGCAAATCAGAGAGCTAACGATGAAGATGGTGGCACTGTTGAGAAGCAAAACAAGGTAAAGAACGAGATGGGTTCGAATTATTATGTGTTTGTGGATCGAATTGTGTAAGAGCAACAAGCTCTCGTTTGTCTGAATTGGGATTCGGAGAAGAGGTGATTTTGGGTTTGAGAAGATGAAATCGGTGGTATTAAGAGATGGGTCTTCATCGATGAGGGTTTTGGTTGAATTCGGTTTTGAGGGTGTTTGCTATTGGTGGAAGATGGGTTCAATGAAGGAAGGAGCTGATGGATTTTAGCTATACATAGAATGGAGAAATACATGAAAATAAATGAATGGCAGCTTAGATGTTTGAATATGAGGCTGTGGTGGTTTTGCAGTTCAGAGATTAGGGATGAATGCTGCTAATTAGATGTATTTCTAGGAATTTGCAGGTGGTACTTGAAACTGCAGGGATGGACCTGGTGAATAGTGATGGTGAGCTTACACATGAAGGTTGGTGTGTGGTTCAGGTGCAGGCTAGGAGTTGAGATGGTGATGATGTTGTGATAGCTTGAGAATGGAAGAATCTGTAGATGGGAAATGGATTCACTGTGATGTGAGGAAGCAGTGCATAGTGGTGTTGGTGGTGAAATGATATGGGTATTGCAGCTGAAGGAATTGAGGCTACTAGTTGGAGTTGCAGGGAGATGGTATGGCTGGTCAAAGGCATGAAATGGGTGCTGATGGATTATGGAATGGTGGTTTGAGTTGTGGGTGTTGTGCAACTGGTAGAATTGATGAGTTGAAGCTTGAATTAGAGGGACAGAAATGGGGTTGTTGTGCAACTCAGATTTGAAGCCAAGGAAGGGAATTGCAGTCAAGAATTAGTTATGAAGTGGAATTGGTGGTGGTATGTACTTATGTGGTGAAGTGACCGAATTGCAGGTGGATGAGATGGACTGAAATTGAAGCTACGGATGGTGTTTAATGATGCATTTGCAGTTACACTGGTGTGTGGAGTTTTAGTTGTGAACTGGTGGACAAGAAGGTGCAGCACAGCCGTCATGGCTGAGCAAACGATTGCAACAGGGTTGGCATGTGCAAGCTGTGCAACTGTGGCCTAGTAACCCAGTGAGCCTTGACTCAGTTGAGTTAGATGGCTAACTCAGTGACTCCTTGACCCAGTTGACTAACGGTTGACCATATTGACCGTTATATATAATAGAATCTTGACAGAATATTCCTTCGACGACAGTGAATTTTCAGGTAGCCGGCTGCTACGGATTCCGGCCTATTTCCGGCCAAAAACCCAGTTTTCCGGCGAGCAAAAAATACAGAATTTTGTGTGGATTTCTCTCATGAGATGTGAAGATTTGGACTTGGAATTGAATGAAGAATTCGGCTTGGATTTGGAAAGAGGAAATGGAAGATTTGAGAAAGGCTTGGATTTGGAAATTGAGCTACAAAAGGAAAGGGATTCTATTCCTTGGAAGATATGGAGAACATTGAATCCTATAGATAGAGAAGTGCTCTACTTTTCTATACACACTTCCACACATATACACTTACACACACAACACTTTTCTTTTCTTTATTCTTTGTGTGAACTTCTTAAAATGAGTAACTAATTTTATTGATTGAGGATGAATTCCTAGTTCTTAACATGTTTTGAGTTTTGTTTTAAATCTACTTTGAAGTTTTTCATATGATTATCGTTTGTTTTTTTTTAATAAGAATGTTTATGCTTGATTGATATGTCGTTTAGGATGCATAATAAATTGATTTGTTAATTAATCTAAAGCTAGTGAAAGTTAGGGGATAAGTAATCGTTTCTTGACTCTTTACACAAGTAGAAAACACGACACCTTGCGGAGGGATTCCGTGGAGAAATTGTGTGTGAAAACAACGCTAGAAAGTGGACCAAGTGAACCGAGTCTAACTACTAGTACTAAACCTAAGTTCATAAATCTTAATGCGTTCGGGGAATTACATCTTGTAAGCGAACCTCAAGGTGGTTATTTTGAATAGAATCTGATAACTAAGCGAACTTGTTACTCAGTGAAATAAGGAATTTTGGGGTTAGCTAAGCGAACCTGCTATCCTACGGTTGGTGATAATCTGTGACTAATAAAAAGTGGAAAAGAACATAACTTTAATCATTGTTTTGCAGCGAAGAAGGATTCCTTGCTCTAATCTCTCTTTTTGATTTCCTTTATATTTTTAATTGCTTTATTTACTTTTTGTGACAATTCAACCCCCCTCTGTGTGACAATTTTACAACTAGAATCTCGTGCTCCTCGTGGGATCGATCTTGACTACCCTATATTACTTGTTAATTAGGTAGTAAAGTATTAATTAATTTGTTGTGGTTACGACACGCATACATATTGTTTTCAAGTCCGGTATTGGTTTCAAGCCTGGTATTGCCCGAGTTTCAAGTCCGGTATTGGTTCAGGGCACAAGATTAGTTCAAGGTCTACTTTTAATCAGGCATATGTAGGTGGGACCCACGAATCAAACGCATATTGTGGGGCCGCATTCATGTGCACGTATTATAACACGGTTTTCTTATATTCATGGGAATCGTGTTTACGAAATTCAAGCCGAATTCCTTTCCAAGCTATTACCTAAGAAGCTAGGTTTTGCATGCAACAACGGAAGAAGAAGCAAAAATGGCATATTCATGGGTTCGCGGTACTAAACAATCCTAGCAAAAATGGGCAAGTTTTACTATCAATCTTGATGGGAAGGCTAAGCATGATGTAGCTATCAAAAGGTTTTCACCTAAGAAATTAGGGTTTTTCCAAAAAAAAAAGAAAAAAAAGAAAGCCGAAACTTACCTTGGACGGACGGACGGACGGACGGCAACGGCGAGCTTCGGCGGCAATTGGCAGTGACAGTCGGCAACGAGTAACAGTGATCACGGGCGGGAGCTGCTAAATCAAACAAAAAAAAAGTTGTGAGGTAAAGAAGAAAGGGTCGGTCCCTTATATAGACAAAATTTGGAAGAATCCTAATAGAACAAGGATTCCTCTCTTGATTGGATTCCTCTTTTGATTCAAATACCCAAAGAAGGAAACCGGTCCCACCAAAGGATTCCATACAAGCGCAACGGCATGGACAACTAGCGGTCGGTCAATACTCTTCCGGGTAAACTTCCTTTATCCTGTCTTTCTCACATATGTATGTCACCATCTCATGCCTACCCCACAATAGTATAACCATTACGTGCTAGGCAGGGGACTTAATGTTGATGGTGGATTTTCATTTAAGGGTAAAATTGTAAAACCTAAAAATTATGCGCTAACATCTTGTAAAAGATAAAGCCATTAATAAGTGTTGAATTCTTCTCCACGTTACTAATTCACCAAGAATGGAGCATGTGGCAACAATCCCATTCTGTGAATAAAATACACAAAATTCATCCAGGTTGGAGCATGTATGGAATACCCGTTGCCGAACCAATACGGGCCCCGCATGGTCAGCCTCCCCAAAAGATTGGCCTAGCTTGCCAAAACGTCCAAACCGTAGCAGTATGGACGGAAAACCCTAAATTAGGGTTTGCGGCACATTACATGTGTCGCAAAACAGTCTCAACCATCCATCTTCGCAGGTATAGATGGTGGGTTCAGATGTAGATTCAAAGGGCACGAAGCATGTCAACACAGGCCCACCTACATAACTGACCAGTCGGTCATGACCAACTATAGTTGGTCGTCCTAGTTTGTGCGCTCCAAACTAGGTACAACACGCGGCCAGCAATACCCTGATTAGGGTTTATGTCGCGATCATAAGCGTCCATCTTCTCCTGATCGGTCGAAGGGTCCAGGAATAGGCTAAGCAGGTCCGGTAAGTATCAACACGATCACTGTGGGCCCAACTATCTATATACCCAATCGGTAAATACCGAACTCTCCTTTTCTCCTCGGGTCGCGCGCCTCCAACATGTATGGTCGCTCCTTCCAAATTACAAACTAATCTCAGCCGCTCGATTTCTCCGGACGAATTGAGTGCCTTAGATCATGTTTTCATGGGACGACAAGGCATATGCGTGAACACCAGCCTACCACCTACACGTTGGAGTAATCAGCCAAGACCGACCAAGCCTGGTCGTCTTGGAACGCGTGCCCGAAGTTGGTACGGTGTACGGCTTTTGCGGCACTAGTTTACTGTCGCAAATTGATCTCGACCACTCAACTTCGCCGGATAAATTGAGTGGCCCAGATCACACTTCCATGGGACAGTGAGGTATGAACATGTGTACCAGCATGCCGTCAGCATACATGACCGACCGTCCATACCAAAACCATGTCCCAAGCTTGGATTCGACCAAGTTGGAAAGTAGTGTTTGCGCACTTTTTCCTAAAACCCTAATTCCATCAACGATCGCAGATGAGTGTCTCAAAGATCACCTCATCCGTCCAACTTCACCGGCTTAGTTACACAGCCATGGTCATGAGTTAATTGGTCAGTACGGAGTCATGGTGATCACCGTTCGTCACTCTACCACACTATGTGGTCGGCCAAGGGAGGACTTGTTTGCGCAACCTCCAAACCATCACACGAAGTAGGCTAGACATGAGGTTATTTTGAGACTCTCAAACAGCGATGCTTCATACATGCTGAATATACTCGATGAAGTACTTGCATAGTATACACACGATACTTCACAAGTATTAATTTCCTGAATAACGTAGCATTACATTCTACTTTATGTGGTTCCCACGATCCTAACGCTCAATACATCAATTATGTCACAAACTGGGGGATACATACTGGGGTATTGGTCTGGCGGTTTACAGCGTGCAGCGTACAACGCGCCATCACAAGAATGTGTCAGGAAGACATGGACGGTTAGTGATGATGGGAGAAGTGGGCAAGCCTTGTCATGTAACACCAACACACTAATCCACTACTCCATCACTCCACTTTCTCCACTTCCCACGAGATACAAAGGTTAGGCTAAAAGACTTGTATAAATAGGTTCTCCGCACTATTTTTCACAAGAACAGCACAAGACGAGATAACATAGGAAAGTGTTGATACAATCGTATTCAAACACCGGAACTGATAGCTTACATCCTGCAAGCCAGTTCAGCAATTGATAGGTGTCTAAAACACCTATATATTTATCTATTGTTTATGCTTTCTCTGCTAGTTTTCTTGTAAATTATGTATCTTATGTTTGCTTTTGAATATTTAGGTACTTTGGAGTCACTTAGAACTAAAGAAGAAGAAATAGGGCAAAAGTCTCATCTTATGTGCAAATGTTGTTGGAGGCGAAATTATTTCTCACTATTTTCTTTTACTTCTTCATCTCTGTCTGAAAAGTATGTCGGCTTTAGTGATGCAACTTTTCTGTCTGAAAAGCACGACAACTTTAGTGATGATTCTCATTGAAGAGAAGAAGTGAATATGAGGAGTAAAAGATGGTTGTTGAAGTCAAAAAGAGCGAAAGCGTCATTCACAGGCGAGCGTCCATTTGGAGCAAGGAGGACGAAAGCGTTCAACCGCGAGTGATATGTGGAGCCAGGTCAACATAGGGGATGCCATTTGGTTGGCCCCCTATCCTATTCATCGGTGCCTAGAATCTGGTCACCCCTTATCCACTTCACCAAAGTGGTTATAACCACTCCTATTCCTACACAGCCCTAGATTTCAGAGTTTCAATCATCTTCCCAAATCAAATTCAGAGAAGAGTGTTTTCTCATTATTACGCGCCTGAAATTGAGAAGAAGAATTATGTTGGTTGAATCTCAGATTTCAAGTAGTGGTTCAATTGAGTTTAAGGGTGTTGCATTGCAGAAGCTAGGGTTCTGGTAGTGAAGCTAATATGGGACTGAATTTGTGGTTTGATGGTTTAGAGAAATAGTTGATAGCAATCGATTAATCTGGGGTTGTGGCGTTGTTCAAAATTCAAGAAGATATGAAGTCGTTTCTGGCCTGATTTGTGTGAATCTGGTGGTCATTTAGATCGAGTTTATGGTAGAATTGGATGAGGAAGTGTTGGAAATTTAAGATGGGAAATTCAGAGAAGAATAGAGATCTGTTTCCATGAATTAGATGGGTCTTGGTGTTCGAATTTGTTCATGTTCTTGAGATAAAAATCAGGGAAGAATGGTAGCTGTTTGGGTGGTTTTTCAGCTCGAGTTTGGAGCTGAACTAAACTCATTTTCAGCTGAAATATGAAGCTGCTTTGTTTGAATTTGTGTAGATTGATTTACAGGGTTTGAGCTGGACTTTTTGATGGCAGGGTTTTGGTGAACTGGTGGTTGTGAGCTGTAGGGGATGGTGCACCTTGTGCTTCAACTGAACTGAATGCTATGTCGCAGGAAAGA
The DNA here is from genome assembly GCA_023529315.1 of Papaver bracteatum. Lineage (NCBI taxonomy): Eukaryota > Viridiplantae > Streptophyta > Magnoliopsida > Ranunculales > Papaveraceae > Papaver > Papaver bracteatum. Next base: position 293,982 of record JAJJWX010002670.1, on the reverse strand, counting down.
AAATCATTGCACAGCTGGAGTTATGGAAAATGCAGTGGCTCGAAGTGCTGCGGGTGATGATATGAAATGTAGGAACTGAAATGGAAAGAAGTGCAGTGGATGAACTGTAATGGCAGCCGCTGATACTGTGAACAGGTGATGGGCTGAGTGGAGTTCGGAGGGTATGTTGCCATGAGAGATGCAGATACAAGTCATGAAACTAACTGTGCAACTGAAGTTGATAGAACGAGATAGAGCTGCTGGTGTCGTTATCAGTGAACCGTGAAAATGAAGAAGATGGGTTAAGCTAGAGCATGGAACGATGGGTAGAGAACGTGTTGGTAACCTTGGAAAAGATGGTGCTGTTATGACCTTCTCAATCCCGAGCAGTTCAGGTGATTGTTGTTGATGACCTAATAGAGATGAAGTTCGAATGCAGGAATGGATTAATGGGACATTTTGGTTGTGTCGGAGGTGCTGCTGTTGAACTGAGATGTTTAATGAGCTGCAAGTCGGAATGGAATACTGTTGGGAATGACACTCTGCAACGATACTGATGGATGGTGACTGATGGAAATGTTATAGCTTGGGTACAACAGATGAATGAGAATTCAGGGAAGCTGGTTGTTGCACAAGGGAGAACTTGAGATCGAGTTTTGGTCTTGGATGAGTGTGGAGGATATTGCAGGCAGTTGAGATTGCAGGTACAAAAGCTGGAGATTGAAGTGATTCCGGGGGTGGATTTGTGCAGTTGGATGAAGGTTTCGCTAAGTGGTGCGGCGTATGTAAGGTTTCGAGGGACTGACGATTCAAGGTGGATTGCATCTCAACTGATGCTGTGTTGAACGAGAAAGCTGCTTGCCAAAAGGGTGTTGTGCCAGTCGCAGTTAAGCAGGGAACTGAGTGGGAGCTAAAAGATGCTGTCACAGGGGATTGAGCAACAATGGTTCTAATGTGTGTTGTTATTACCTAAGCTACAGAAGCAGATGGTGTTTGCAGCTGAAATCAATGAAGTGAAGTGAAGTACAAATGTGATGGTGACTGGTAACATTTTACGGTCACCTAAAGTTAGTTTCCGGCGCCGACGGCCAAGTTCCGGCGACGACCCCAGTTTTCCGGTGACTTGTTTTTGGCAAAGATTTTAACTGGGCTACTCTCACACATGAAATATATGGGCTTGGTGATACATTGGGCTTGGACTTTTAAGGATATGACCTAGTTTTGGAAGGAGAAAAAGGCTACAAAAGGGAAATTTTTCTACAACTTTGTTAATGACGTATTTTCTATTCTACTTGGAGTTTTTGCAGAGAGCTGGAACTAGGGTTTGCTTCCTTGTTTCATTTTTATCTTCATTATTTCATTTATTATGAACTCCAATATTATGAGTAACTAAAACTCTCTTTGATTAAGGGCGATTTCGAAGCCCGAAATATGAATCTGTATTTGATATGAAATAACTTGTTCACTTGCATTCATTTATGTTATTGATTGATTTTCTACTATTCTAATATTGTCTATGGATTATTTGTTAAGTGTTTAAGTTCGAAATTGAATCATTAATTCTTAATCTATTTTCTAGTTTAGATTTTCTTCGACCCGTAATTGTCTAGAGAAGATAAACACAAGTAGCAATATGTGGGTACTGATGATGGGACTTTGTTAAGTGTCCATATGTAGAAATCAACACTAGTAGGTGATTCATGCTTTTGAGTTCATCACTAGGATCAACCTTATCTCACAGAACTTAGAGCATTTGTTTAAGTCAAACCTAGTAAGCGTACCTCTAGGAAACTTGGCAAGTAGGAACCGGTAGTCGAGCGCTTCCGTATCCGGTGAGCTAGGAGATAGTAACAGAATAGTTGATCGTACTAATTATTCTAGGGTTGTTAGTAACATGATAATGTGAAGAACATAGCTATCTATCAATTTGGTTTGAATTTCGTGGTCTAGAATGAACCTTTAATCAATTCCATCTCATATTTGAATACATTTTACAATTTTCAGATTTTCTACAACACAATCATCTTTGCTAAGAGTATTTGCATAACAATTTAGACTTCATTCCTCCCTTGGGACGATCCTGCTTACATTATACTACTTGCTAGTGTAAAAGTAGAGAAATATTATTTTTGCGAGATTCGACACCTCGTCAAAATTGGCGCCGTTGCCGGGGAGGCACTGGCGAGTTTATTTGTTATTGTTTATTCTTAGTTTTTATTTTTGCTTTTGGTTACAATTTCAGTTTACTTATTCAATCTTTAAGAATCTGATTTTCAGGTACGATTTCTTTGGTGAATGCACGGAGAAGGTAGACCAAGTCCTATTGGTATACGTCTTCGTTCAAGCACTTTACTGAAAGATTTCATTCGAGCAGTCAACATTGCACTTCCACCTAGTTCTACACCAAGTGAATTCTCGGACTCAGACGAAGAGGAAGACAACACAATGGAAGCTCGACCGCCTGCTCCAAGAGCACTCAAGGAGCTCACTTCTCCAAACCTTGATCAGCAGCCTTTATGTATTCAGCTGAATGGAAACATTGAGTTGAAGCCGCAATTGATCAACTTGCTGCCCAAATTCAGAGGTTTAGCGGGAGAAGATCCTAATCGTCACTTACAACAATTTCATCATGTTGTAACTAGTATGAAGCAAGCAACTGCAGATGCGGATATGGCTACGATGATAGCATTTCCTTTTTCCCTTTTAGATTCTGCAGGAGAGTGGTTCTTTTGCTTACCCGCTGGAAGCATAACCACATGGAATGGGATGAAGAAATTGTTCCTCGAGAAGTATTTTCCAGCATCAAAAGCAGCTGTGATTCGCAAAGAGATTTGTGGTATTAGGAAAATATCGGGAGAGACTCTTCATGAGTATTGGGAGCGCTACAAGAAGATTTTAGCTATCTGCCCACACCACCAAATCAGCGATCAACTTGTGATTCAATATTTTTATGAGGGGTTGCTTTCTACTGAGCGACATTTGATTGATGCCGCAAGTGGTGGTGCACTTACCAATAAAACCATTGCGGAAGCTACAAGTTTGTTGGAGAACATGGCTGCGAACACTCAACAATTCTTCACTAGAGATGAATCAGCGGTAAGGATGGTGAATGAAGTTGGCAATTCTTCAAACTTGGAACAAAGGATGGGCAACATGGAGAGGATGATGCATCAAATCGCTGCGGCTGTCATACCATCATCATATACCGAAGATGTTGAGCTAGCAAATGTCATGTATCAAAATCAGCAAAGGCCGAGGTATGATCCGTACTCTAGCACATACAATCCGGGTTGGCGAGATCATCCCAATTTCAGCTACGCCAACAAGCAAGCTGCAGCTCCCAATCCTACTTTTAATCAACAAGGTGGATACCATTTCTTGCAAAAGCCACGTCAAGAGACTCAAGGAACGAGTATAGATGACAAGTTGAATCTCATCCTCAACACAATGGTGCAAGATAAGCAAAAGTCAGAGATGGATATGAAAGACATCCAAACTCAAATGGGTCAATTATCTACTGCAGTGAGAAAATTGGAAGCACAAGCCGAGGGAAAACTTCCTTCGCAAATAGTAAATCACAAGGAGAATGCCAATGCTATTGAGCTACGGAGTGGGAAGCAAGTAGAGAAACCGGAAACATCACCGGTGTCCAATGAACCTGATTTGGAGAGAGAAGAGGGTGAAACAGCCCCTAAAAAGGCTGACCCGGTAATAAATTCTAACTCTAAAACTCGTGTTTCTACTCATGTTACTACTCCTCCTTTTCCTAGCAGGTTTCCAAAGTCGAACAAGGAGACATTGTACCAAGAACTTTTGGAAATCTTTAAGAAGATTGAAGTGAACATTCCACTCATCGAGGCGATAAGGCAAGTTCCACGCTGGGCAAAGTTCTTGAAGGAATTGTGCACTAACAAGCACAAATTGGCCGGTAATGAGGTGATGAGTGTGGGGGAAAATGCTTCGGCATATCTTCAAAAGAAACTCCCACCTAATTTGAAAGATCCCGGTAGTTTCACTATACCATGTACTATTGGTAAAGTCAGGTTTGAGCGTGATATGCTAGATTTAGGAGCATCCATTAATGTTATGCCTGCCTCCGTTTATGAATCATTGAAACTTGGACCTCTTAAAGACACCGGTATTGTTATACAACTTGCTGATATGTCTAATTCTTACCCGAAAGGGGTTATTGAAGATGTTTTGGTGCAGGTTAATCAACTCATATTTCCGGATGATTTCTATGTTCTTGACATGATGGATGAGGATTCACCATCGACTACCCCCTTGCTGTTGGGTAGACCATTCATGAGAACCGCGAGAACCAAGATTGATGTTTTCAAAGGAGCTTTAACTATGGAATTTGATGATGAGATCATAAGTTTCAATATCTTTGAGGCTATGAGATATCCTAGTGACGTGAATTCATGTTTTTCTATTGATATTATTGATTCTCTTGCTCAAAAGATGTTTGAATTGAATAGTGATGATGCTTTAGAAAACACCATAGCCGAAGGTTTAGGTTATGGGAAATACAAAGACATTGAAAGTGAATTGTCTATTTGTGATGAGCTTAAAGAGGCTGTTTTATCTCTTAACTCATTACAAGAAGTTCCACCAAAGTATAATGCGTCTTATGTTTCTTTGCCGCTTACTAATGAGAAACTTTTACCCTCGATTGTGCAGGCACCTACTCTTGAGTTGAAACCTCTTCCGGATCACCTTAAATACGTATATTTAGGTGACAATGAAGAGTTACCGGTGATCATTGCCAACAAACTCACCGAGGTGCAAGAGGAGAAGCTTATTCGAGTGCTAAGAGAGCACAAATCTGCCATTGGATGGACCATTGCCGATATCAAAGGAATCAGTCCTTCAACATGTATGCACCGAATACTTCTTGAGGAGGGGGCAAAACCAACAAGAGAAGCTCAACGTCGCTTGAACCCTCCAATGATGGAAGTAGTTAAGAAAGAAATCCTGAAGTTGTTAGATGCCGGGATTATTTATCCCATATCCGATAGCAAATGGGTGAGCCCGATTCAAGTGGTTCCAAAGAAGTCCGGAATCACGGTGGTGAAAAACGAAGACAATGACTTGGTTCCTACTAGAATCCAGACCGGTTGGAGAGTTTGCATTGATTACCGAAAGCTCAACTCTACCACCCGAAAGGATCATTTCCCTTTACCATTCATTGATCAAATGCTTGAAAGGTTGGCTAGACGTGCTTACTATTGCTTCCTTGATGGTTTTTCAGGTTATAACCAGCTTGTAATAGCTCCGGAAGATCAAGAAAAGACGACGTTTACTTGTCCTTTTGGCACTTTTGCGTATAGACGTATGCCATTTGGCTTGTGCAATGCTCCAGCCACTTTTCAACGATGTATGGTAAGCATTTTTTCAGATTATGTGGAAAGCATCATAGAAGTGTTTATGGATGATTTTAGCGTGTATGGTGATTCTTTTGACAAATGCTTAGATAACCTTGCATTTATTCTTAAAAGATGTGTAGAAACTAATCTTGTGCTTAATTGGGGAAAATGTCACTTTATGGTCACTCATGGGATTGTGCTAGGCCATGTTGTATCTTCTAAAGGGTTAGAAGTTGACAAGGCTAAGATAGATTTGATTCGGAACTTATAATACCCCACAAATGTGAGGGAGGTTCGCTCTTTTCTTGGTCATGCAGGATTTTATAGGAGATTCATCAAGGATTTCTCCAAGATTGCAATGCCCCTGTGTAGACTTTTGCAAAAAGATGTGGCCTTTGATTGTGACAAGGAGTGCAAGGAAGATTTTGACACCTTGAAAGAGTTGTTGACTACCGCACCAATTATCAAACCACCCGACTGGAGCAAGCCATTTGAGTTGATGTGCGATGCAAGTGATTATGCCGTTGGAGCCGTGTTGGGACAGTGAGATGGTAAAGTTCCATATGCCATTAATTATGCTTCTCGAACTCTCAACGGAGCGCAAATCAACTACTCCACAACTGAAAAAGAGCTCTTGGCTATAGTGTTTGCATTTGAGAAGTTTAGATCCTATTTAGTGGGTACAAAGGTGGTTGTTTTCTCCGACCATGCTGCACTTCGATACTTGCTAACAAAGAAGGATGCTAAGCCAAGGCTCATAAGGTGGATACTCCTTCTTCAAGAGTTCAACATGCAAATCAAGGACAAGAAGGGCAGCGAGAATACCGTAGCGGATCATCTAAGCAGATTGGTTGTGTCCGAAGAAGCGATTCCTTTACATGATAGCTTCCCGGGTGAGAAACTCTTTGCGGTTGGTGGCACAACTCCATGGTACGCTGATATTGTTAACTTTTTGGTGAAGGGACAAGTACCTAGTTCCATGTCTACATTCCAAAAACACAAGCTCAAGAAGATTGCCAAGCAATATATATGGATGAACCTTATTTGTGGAAGCATTGCTCCGATCAAATGATCCGCAGGTGCGTACTTGAATCCGAGTTACAATCAATTCTGAATTTTTGTCACTCATATGCTTGTGGTGGCCATTTCGGAGCCAAGAGGACAGCCCTCAAGGTTCTCGAAAGTGGTTTTTATTGGCCTACATTGTTTAAGGATGCATATTTGTTTTTCGAAGCTTGTGATAGGTGTCAAAGGACAGGCAACCTTGGTGCTAGAAACCAAATGCCGCAAACACCAATTCTCGTTGTTGAGATTTTTGATGTTTGGGGTATAGACTTTATGGGGCCTTTTGTGAATTCCAATGGGAAATTTTTTATACTTCTTGATGTAGATTATGTTTCTAAGTGGGTGGAAGGTAAAGCCACCCCCACCAATGATTCTAATGTTGTTTGTGAGTTTGTGAAGGAAAATATCTTTTCTAGGTTTGGTACACCTCGAGTGGTGATTAGTGATGGAGGCTCGCACTTCAAGAGATCCTTTCACGCTCTCCTAAAGAAGTACAACATTTCTCATAAAGTTGGTACACCGTATCATCCACAAACGAATGGTCAAGCTGAAATTTCCAACCGGGAGATTAAGACCATCTTAGAGAAGACGGTGAATGTTACAAGGAAGGATTGGAGTTATAGACTCAATGACGCTTTGTGGGCGTATAGGATAGCTTATAAGACACCCATCGTTATGTCTCCTTTTAGGCTTGTCTATGGAAAACCTTGCCATCTTCCCGTCGAACTTGAACACAAAGCTTATTGGGCTATCAAGGTATGTAATATGGAATTAGATGCAGCTGGTGAACTTAGGAAACTTCAATTCAATGAGTTAGAAGAGATACGAAATGATGCATATGAAAGTTCACGCATTTATAAAGAAAAGACCAAAGCTTTCCATGATAAGATGATTTCCCGAAAGAGTTTTGAAGTAGGGCAGAAAGTACTTTTATTCCATACTCGTCTTAAATTGTTTCCGGGTAAACTTAGGTCTAGATGGGTTGGACCATTTGTTGTTACTAATGTGTTTGCGCATGGTGCATTTGAGATTACTAGTCCCAAAATAGGGCTGGTTTCCAAGGTTAACGGCCATCGCTTAAAACCATACTACGAGCAGTTTGTGGCGGAGAATCAGGATATGATCACATTGAGTGATCCACTCCCTCTGGAGGAGTAATTGGAGATGAACGTCGGGCTGACGACGTTAAACCAAGCGCTAAGTGGGAGGCAACCCACCGGTTTTGTATCTTTACCTTTATCTTTTTATTTTTCAGCATTTTATCTTTATTTTTTTTGTTTTTGCATATCATTTGCGGAATTTCCCACCTTGAACTTTCTTTGGACGATTCAATTTTACATTAAGGACAATGTAAAGTTTAAGTGTGGGGGAGCATTTATATGTTTGTATAGTTTGTTTTATGCCTTTAGAAAAAAAAAAAAAAAAAAAAAGCAATCAGAAAAATAGAAAAACAAAAAAAATAAAATTGTGCTTTTTGAACTCCGAAATCTAGAAATTTGTGCCTTTAGGATGACACTATTAGTGGATGGAACCATTGTGATTGCAGGAGTTGAGGAACCCATTAATTAACAAAGACGAACATAGCTTAGAAATTATAAATTATATGTTAGTTGTTACCATATCTCGGAATATCACCATATCACATTCTATTTTTATTTTTCCATATTTATCTATTGTTCTCTAAGTGCTTTGGTGGGTCACTAAAAATCGAGTTGTTATTACTGCTAGGATGAAATAGAGTGATTGAGTTGCTAAGAAAAAAAGAAAAAAAAAAGAGACCGACCAATTAGGCCAAACGGAATAAAAATGACACTTGGGAATAGCAGTATGTGTGAAACGTAGTCCCTGTCTCCGTCTCCTAAACAAGCGTGGAATGCAGGATCCAAGGCAACTATCACGTACTTGCTGACAAGAAGCATGCGCTTGGATCCAAAAGATCTAATCATGCCGTCTAAAAAAAAAAAAAAAGAAGAAAAAGAAAAGTGAAAAAGAAAAAGAAAAGAAAAGAAAAAATATTATTATTGTGTTGAATAAAGTCACTCCTGGTTCCCTTGTATATGCCAGTGAGTTGATGTAGAAATAAGTTTGTTGACCACTGGTTCCCTTGTATATGCCAGTGTGTTAACAATAGAATTGACCAGTAGCTCAATCCAATAGGATAGGTTCATCTTGGCGGTGACCTTCAGACAGATATGGGATACATCGATCACTTGTGAACATTCTCCACATCTACCTCTTTATCCATATTCTTAATCTTTTCATTATGATTGTGGTTAGTCAGATTCCGAGTATTGTGGTTTGTTTGACTTTCTAAGAAAACTTTATGCACTTATATATGAACTGAATTTGCGCAAGGTACCTCCTCCTGTAGTCATTTTGGATTCGTTCATTGATTTGTCACAAATAGACGGAGTTGGAAATATAGGTTTTGTAGGCAGACCTCTTGTAAACCTTCACGAGACTAAAACTCGTCCACTAGGGACACCTAGGGGTTCAAAGGCCTGTTATTCATGCTTAGAGTAACCGTAGCCTCGACGAGACGGGGTTGTTAGAATTATTTTGTTTGATTTGCTCGAGGACTAGCAAAGTCTAAGTGTGGGGGAATTTGATAGGTGTCTAAAACACCTATATATTTATCTATTGTTTATGCTTTCTCTGCTAGTTTTCTTGTAAATTATGTATCTTATGTTTTCTTTTGAATATTTAGGTACTTTGGAGTCACTTAGAACTAAAGAAGAAGAAATAGGGCAAAAGTCTCATCTTATGTGCAAATGCTGTTGGAGGCGAAATTATTTCTCACTATTTGCTTTTATTTCTTCATCTCTGTCTGAAAAGTATGTCGGCTTTAGTGATGCAACTTTTCTGTCTGAAAAGCACGACAACTTTAGTGATGATTCTCATTGAAGAGAAGAAGTGAATATGAGGAGTAAAAGATGGTTGTTGAAGTCAAAAAGAGCGAAAGTGTCATTCACAGGCGAGCGTCCATTTGGTGCAAGGAGGCCGAAAGCGTTCAACCGCGAGTGCTATGTGGAGCCAGGTCAACATAGGGGCTGCCATTTGGTTGGCCCCCTATCCTATTCATCGGTGCCTAGAATCTGGTCACCCCCTATCCACTTCACCAAAGTGGTTATAACCACTCCTATTCCTACACAGCCCTAGATTTCAGAGTTTCAATCATCTTCCCAAATCAAATTCAGAGAAGAGTGTTTTCTCATTACTGCGCGCCTGAAATTGAGAAGAAGAATTATGTTGGTTGAATCTCAGATTTCAAGTAGTGGTTCAATTGAGTTTAAGGGTGTTGCGTTGCAGAAGCTAGGGTTCTGGTAGTGAAGATAATATGGGACTGAATTTGTGGTTTGAGGGTTTAGAGAAATAGTTGAGAGCAATCGATTAATCTGGGGTTGTGGCATTAATCGAAATTCAAGAAGATATGAAGTCGTTTCTGGCCTGATTTGTGTGAATCTGGTGGTCATTTAGGTCGAGTTTGTTGGAAAAACTTACCGGGCTGCAATGGAGATGAAACACAAAAAACAGACTGTGGTTGTACTCAAAAGCTTTCAAGGCTCTGGTGATTTCTTTTAGACAAATATTTCTACCCTTCCAACGAGTTGGCAATTGCAACAGGTATGTGAAATACTGCCTTCAGGATACAGTGAAAGCCCTACAACCGAAAATTGGATTCAAGGTTTGCACCCCTTGACCCAATCAAGAACACATGAAAAGAAAGTTCTGATGATGCTTTAGAAGAAGAGAGAAAACAGAGAAAGGGTTTTCAAGATATGATGTCGAAATGGGTTTGGGAGATGCTACTTATAGGGGTTTTTGCATCTGTTGGGAAAAGACATGTCTTTTCACCAACAGGTTTCTCTTCTAAAGAGATCCGTCTCTTCATCAACAGACACTGTCTGTTGAATTTAGAATTTTCTGGAAACGTTTTCCAACTGTCCAAACAATTGCATATCCAAAAATTCTTCCGGGGGCCCCCCAGGACCCCCCTTCGTAGCGCGGTTGAAAATATTCCAACATTCTCCCCTTATTTTCAAAACCATAAAACAAAGTTAAAAACTTTTAAAAACCGGAGCGGCTGCATCACCGAAGTGACTGCCTACGTACCCGAGTGGGATCAAGCCAACGTAGTTCTAGCACAATTGAGACTAAGCATCATCGCTGAAATCAATACATAAATGATAGGTACCTTCTGGGTTTGAACCTTCACTTAGTGTAAGAAAGTCAAAGCTTTATCGATATTCTATGGTGAAACTAGTCTTGAACCAAGAATCCCTTATGACAAAGCCGGAGTCTCCACACATATTGATTCCATAAGACATGTGTTCTGTAGCCAAGCACTATAAAGGCCTTGTGCTTATATCCTTATTCATGAGTCTTCTTTAGAGAACGGTCTTCTTCTCTTAGGAAACGGCCCACATTTCCATACTCATATAGGTAAGTCTCGAAGGTGTTTCTGCGAGACACCTTTTACTAATCACAGACTCATTAAGGATTTACATCCATCCTATTTTCTTGCAGAAAAACCAGCACTAACTTGAAATGGGAAGTTTTATGCTAGTGCTCCATAATCTACAGCCATAACTTGTTGGTACCACATTGAACCTTGTTTATCTTTTTCAAAACATAGGTTGGGTTTCTGCTATGGGAGATCAACCTTCCTTCACAGACCTTAGTCCCATTTCATTACATTTTATTGAAGCAACTGAATATGGTAGACTCTTTGTGAATGGGTCTGCCAAATTCCTTTTTGATTCAATAAAGTTAACCGTAACCACTCCCCTCTTGAGTAGTTGCCTAACCAATTGGTGTCTGAGACTCGTATGTCTACACTTTCCATTATAAGTCTTATTAGAGACATTATAGATTGTAGCTTGATTATCACAATTAATCAAAACTCCTGGAGATGGCTTCTTCCAAAGTGGAATTTCCATAAGAAGGTCCCTAAGCCATTCTGCCTCTTTGCATGCATTCGTTAAAGCTATCAATTCTGACAACATTGTTGAATCAGATATACAAGTCTGTTTCTTGGAACTCCAAGACACAGCAGCACCCCCTAAAGTAAAAATCCATCCAGATGTCGACTTGGACTTGGATTCTACATTGTTCCAGTTAGCATCGCTGTAACCTTCCAATACAGCGGGATAGCCTTGGTAATGCAAACCAAAATCAATTGTTCCTTTCAAGTAAGCCATAACTCTAAACCGCTTTCCGTGTTCAGAACAGGATTACTTGAAAAACGACATAACACCCCCACCGCATGGGCTATGTCCGGTCTTGTGCAATGCATAGCATACATAAGACTCCCAATGACACTGGAATACTCAAGTTGTGCATGAGTACGACCGGTGTTCTTCTTTAACTTGATAGTATGGTCTAAAGGAGTAGGTGATGGATCGTCATCAAAGTGATCATACCTTTTGAGAAATTTCTCAATATAATGAGATTGGGTTAAAGCCAACTCATTCCCCTTTCTTAGGATCTTAATTCCCAAGATTACATCAGCCTCTCCTAAATCCTTCATATCAAAGTTAGAGCCAAGAAACTTCTTTGTTTCTTCCACCATAGATATGTCAGATCCAAAAATAAGCATATCATCAACATATAAACAGAGAATCACACATCCAGAACTATCATGCTTACTATAGATACATTTATCTGCATCATTCACCACAAAACCAAATGACAAAATCACTTCGTCAAACTTCTCATGCCATTGCATGGGAGCTTGCTTCAAGCCATAAAGAGATTTAACCAATTTGCAAACCTTCTTTTCTTGGCCTGGCAATATGAAACCTTCAGGTTGTTCCATATATATCTCTTCTTCCAAATCTCCATTTAGGAAGGCAGTTTTGACATCCATTTGATGAATAATTAACTTGTGAATAGAAGCAAGTGCAATTAAACAACGAATAGATGAGATGCGAGCAACAGGAGCATATGTATCAAAGTAATCAATTCCATGTCTTTGCCTATAACCCTTAGCAACCAATCTTGCTTTAAACTTACCTTTTGTACCATCGGCATTTACTTTTCTTTTGAATACCCATTTACTTCCAATAGGCTTTACGCCTGGAGGTAAATCGCAATATATCCAAGTACCATTAGTAAGATGGGAATCTTTTTCATCATTGATAGCCTCTTTCCAAAAACTAGCATATTTGGAACTAATAGCCTCAGCATAAGTTTTAGGGTCATCATCAACATGCGCAACATATTTGGTAATATTAAGAATTGTATTCTTATCACCTTCTACAAGATATGTTATAAAGTCTGGACCAAAGCTTGTCTCTTTTCTTGCTCTCTTACTCCTTCTAGGTTCGATATCTTCTATGGGTTCAGAAATATCCTCTATGTCTTGAGTAGGAATAGAATGACCATCATTCTCATTAGTCTCTTCAGATTCTAGACTAGGTAACAATGAATTCTCCGTGGGTTGCATTTGAGAACTGTTCCTATTTAGGTTCTCAAAAATTCCACATCTACAGATTCTATAATCTCGAAAGTATCAAGGATTAAAAATCTGTAGGTGATACTATTAAGAGAGTATCCCACAAAAGCACATTTATAAGCCCTGTTTCCCAATTTTGGTCTTTTAGGATCAGGCTTTCGAACATATGCCAAACAACCCCAGACTTTAAGTCTCTTCAAGTTTGGTTTCCTTTTAAACCACAACTCATAAGGAGAAACATTCTTCTTTTTCAAAGGAACCCTATTCAAAATATAACATGCAGACACAGCCTGGGGGGCTACGCCCCCCAGGACCCCCCTTCGTAGCGCGGTTGAAAATATTCCAACATTCTCCCCTTATTTTCAAAACCATAAAACAAAGTTAAAAACTTTTAAAACCGGAGCGGCTGCATCACCGAAGTGACTGCCTACGTACCCGAGTGGGATCAAGCCAACGTAGTTCTAGCACAATTGAGACTAAGCATCATCGCTGAAATCAATACATAAATGATAGGTACCTTCTGGGTTTGAACCTTCACTTAGTGTAAGAAAGTCAAAGCTTTATCGATATTCTATGGTGAAACTAGTCTTGAACCAAGAATCCCTTATGACAAAGCCGGAGCCTCAGGTCGACCACAGCCTGGGGGGCTACGCCCCCCAGGACCCCCCTTCGTAGCGCGGTTGAAAATATTCCAACAGAGTTTGTGGTAGAATTGGATGAGGAAGTGTTGGAAATTTAAGATGGGAAATTCAGAGAAGAATAGAGATCTGTTGCCGTGAATTAGATGGGTCTTGGTGTTCGAATTTGTTCATGTTCTTGAGATAAAAATCAGGGAAGAATGGTAGCTGTTTGGGTGGTTTTGCAGCTCGAGTTTGGAGATGAACTGAACACATTTTCAGCTGAAATATGAAGCTTCTTTGTTTGAATTTGTGTAGATTGATTTACAGGGTTTGAGCTGGACTTTTTGATGGCAGGGTTTTTGTGAACTGGTGGCTGTGAGCTGTAGGGGATGGTGCACCTTGTGCTTGAACTGAACTGAATGATATGTCGCAAGCAAGAAAATCATTGCACAGCTGGAGTTATGGCAACTGCAGTGGCTCGAAGTGCTGCGGGTGATGATATAAAATGTAGCAACTGAAATGGAAAGAAGTGTAGTGGATGAACTGCAATGGCAGCCGCTGATACTGTGAACAGGTGCTGGGCTGAGTAGAGTTCGGAGGGTATGTTGCCATGAGAGATGCAGATACAAGTCATGAAACTAACTGTGCAACTGAAGTTGATAGAACGAGATAGAGCTGCTGGTGTCGTTATCAGTGAACCGTGAAAATGAAGAAGATGGGATAAGCTAGAGCATGGAACGATGGGTAGAGAAAGTGCTGGTAACCTTGGCAAAGATGGTGCTGTTATGACCTTCTCAATCCCGAGCAGTTCAGGTGATTGCTGTTGCTGACCTGATATAGATGAAGTTCGAATGCAGGAATGGATTAATGGGACGTTTTGGTTTTGTCGGAGAGGTGCTGCTGTTGAACTGAGATGTTCAATGAGATGCAAGTCGGAATGGAATGCTGTTGGGAACGACGCTCTGCAGCGAGACTGATGGCTGGTGACTGATGGAAATGTTAAATCTCGGGTACAATGAAGTGAAGTGAAGTACAAATGTGATGGTGACTGGTAACATTTTACGGTCACCTAAAGTTAGTTTCCGGCGCCGACGGCCAAGTTCCGGCCACGACCCCAGTTTTCCGGTGACTTGTTTTTGGCAAAGATTTTAACTGGGCTACTCTCACACATGAAATATATGGGCTTGGTGATACATTGGGCTTGGACTTTTAAGGATATGACCTAGTTTTGGAAGGAGAAAAAGGCTACAAAAGGGAAATTTTTCTACAACTTTGTTAATGACGTATTTTCTATTCTACTTGGAGTTTTTGCAGAGAGCTGGAACTAGGGTTTGCTTCCTTGTTTCATTTTTATCTTCATTATTTCATTTATTATGAACTCCAATATTATGAGTAACTAAAACTCTCTTTGATTAAGGGCGATTTCGAAGCCCGAAATATGAATCTATATTTGATATGAAATAACTTGTTCACTTGCATTCATTTATGTTATTGATTGATTTTCTACTATTCTAATATTGTCTATGGATTATTTGTTAAGTGTTTAAGTTCGAAATTGAATCATTAATTCTTAATCTATTTTCTAGTTTAGATTTTCTTCGACCCGTAATTGTCTAGAGAAGATAAACACAAGTAGCAATATGTGGGTACTGATGATGGGACTTTGTTAAGTGTCCATATGTAGAAATCAACACTAGTAGGTGATTCATGCTTTTGAGTTCATCACTAGGAGCAACCTTATCTCACAGAACTTAGAGCATTTGTTTAAGTCAAACCTAGTAAGCGTACCTCTAGGATACTTGGCAAGCAGGAACCGGTAGTCGAGCGCTTCCGTATCCAGTGAGCTAGGAGATAGTAACGGAATAGTTGAGCGTACTAATTATTCTAGGGTTGTTAGTAACATGATAATGTGAAGAACATAGCTATCTATCAATTTGGTTTGAATTTCGTGGTCTAGAATGAACCTTTAATCAATTCCATCTCATATTTGAATACATTTTACAATTTTCAGATTTTCTACAACACAATCATCTTTGCTAAGAGTATTTGCATAACAATTTAGACTTCATTCCTCCCTTGGGAGGATCCTGCTTACATTATACTACTTGCTAGTGTAAAAGTAGAGAAATATTATTTATGCGAGATTCGACACCTCGTCAGCAATACATCAATCATGTCACAAACTGGGGGATTCATACTGGGGTATTGGTCTGGAGGTTTACAGCGTGCAGCGTACAACGCTCCATCACAAGAACGTGTCAGGAAGACATGGACGGTTAGTGATGATGAGAGAAGTAGGCAAGCCTGGTCGTGTGACACCAACACACTACTCCACTACTCCATCACTCCACTTTCTCCACTTCCCACGAGATACGAAGGTTAGGCTAAAATACTTGTATAAATAGGTTCTCCGCCCTATTTTTCACAAGAACAGCACAAGACGAGATAACAGAGGCAAGTGTTGATACAATCATATTCAAACACCGGAACTGATAGCTTACATTTTGTAAGCCAGTTCAGATTTCTGATATAATTCATACACAGCCAACACCTTCACAATCTCAACACCTTCTTCGCTTCCCTCCCTAAGATCAACCCCATATCCTTCACTTTATGACCGAAACAAGTCTGGAACGACCATTTCTTGGTTTAGGTAGGACTTGCACATATTGATCTCTCGAATCTACAAGCACTCACCACGCAGTGTATTTGCTTACGGTTTAGATTCATTCCTCATCCACACACCCCAAATTACCAAAATCGGCAGGAATAGTTTTCACCCATAAACACATATTTGTCAATAGTAGTGATCAAAACTATAAAGTCTTTGATTTCTAGTCTACTATAGCTAAGGTTCTCGGACTAGGATAGAAAGTGTAGTTGAGCTCAATAAGTTCATTGCGATCAACATACAAGACGAACGACTACTCAAGGAACCAGTGGATCTTCATCGACTAAAAGGTATGTGGAGACTTGAACTTATCTATCACTCAAAAGTCTATCTATTATATCTCCTATCTTGAGACAAAAGTCGTATTACTATATAGACTAAGAATATACACATATGTTATTTCGAGTTGAGTATATCTCGTTTATCTATTTCTCGAAATATGTATTGGTAAAGCTTTCGCTTTAGCCAAGTTCATCTTTACCTAGTGACGAAAGTCATGCTATGTTTCAATCATTTTGGAAATTTCTCTGACGAAAAATAGTTTGTGAATAACAACTTTTTAACGCCCTCTGAAAATGTTTCAATGATTGAAATGAGAGTTTAGACAATATAACCATTGGAGGAGATAAGCATTGTTGTGGCAACACATATATGTATAAGTCCTTATTGCTTGAACCGAAGTTTGCGAACTTTGTTGATCAAGTGAAACCGGAGCAGCACGTGAACTTCAGTCCGTGAACTCGATCTGCGAACCCAGTCCGCGAACTGGCGAAGCTCTCGAACCCGAGAATTTCTGATGGAGTTTGTAAACTCTGTCCAGGAACTCCAGTCCGCGAACTTGTGTAGGTTATGTCTAAAAACGATGTTTGTGAACTTATCTTAATAAACTAAGGAATGCTATTGCAAACCATGGCTTTATAGTTCATGAATCGATTCGAGTGAATCACATCGTTTTTGCTTCAATTGTTTCTTGTGTAGTACATAAAGATCTAAGCAATTGAACAACTCTCTAACTAGTTCATTTGAGTCATTTGGACTAGTTATGGTGAAGAAGAATATGGATGATATGAAAGTTATCATTTGGCTAACCATTTGGTTAACTAGTGTTGAACCAACTAATGTACAAGTTTGGGTACGGTTTTCACAAGCCTACGAACGTGCAGTACATGTGTGTATAACAAGCTATGTTTTTTATCTAACGGTTGATAAATATTAGCTTGTATCTAATTAGGTTTTCATCTAACGGTGAATATTGAATGCTTTGTTACTAAGCTAATATTGATTGCAAACCCTGATTTGAAAGACTATATAAGGGGGAACTCTGGCAACTGGGAAACCTAATCCCCACACATTCTGTGTGATACTAGTTTGCAATGCTATAGTCGATTCTCCTTTAACCTTTGGTTTTCTTCTTCTAAAACTAGGTTAACGACTTAAAGACTTCATTGGGATTGTGAAGCCAGACCGATACTACTTTTATCGTAGTTGTGTGATCTGATCTTGCATCCTCAATCGTACGAGTACAATTGTCATAGTTGGCTTGATATTTTTATCTCCAATAGGCAAGATATAAAAGTAGTCACAAACACTTCGTCTCATCCTTTGTGATTCCACAATAATATTCTTCGCTGCATCGATTAAGTTTATTGTGAGGTGATTGATAAAGCTGAGTTGTTCTTCGGGAATATAAGTCTGGTTTTATCAATTGGTTCTTGTTCACCTTGATTTATCAAAAGACGGAACAAATCTCATAGGTTTATTCGTGGGAGACGAATTTATCTTTCCTTGTAAACTTTTCTGTGTGAGACAGATTTGTTTATTAAAGTCTTCGACTTTGGGTCGTATCAACTCTTGGTTGTTGGTGAGATCAACTAAGGGAATCAAGTGCGCAATATCCTGCTGGGATCATAGGCGTAGGAGCATAATTGTTCCTTGGATCAGTGTGAGATTGGTTGGGGTTCAACTACAGTCTAGACCGAAGTTAGCTTGGATTAGGCTAGTGTCTGTAGCGGCTTAATACAATGTATGTTTAATCTGGACTAGGTCCCGTGGTTTTTATGCATTTGCGGTTTCCTCCTTAACAAAATTCCGGTGTCTGTGTTATTTTTTTTCCGCATTATATTTTATTATATAATTGAAATAATACAGGTTTTGGGTTGTTCAATAAATTAGAATATCCGACCTTATTGGTTGTTGATTTAAATTGATTTACACTTGGATATTGGTCTTTGGTACCATCCAAGTTATCTCTCTTTGATTAAGACTCACAGATTGTATTTGCTTGAGTAAATCAAATTGAGAGATTGATATAATAACTCCTTGAGGTATTTTTATCTAGATTGAGTCTGACTGTCTAGTTGATTCTCTAGTAAAGTAACTCGGAGTTTGTCCATACAGATTTCTAATCGAAATATTGGGTATGGTTGTTAGACCCCCTCTTTTTCAATTGGTATCAGAACAGGCAAACACGTTCAAGACCTTACAAGTCTGTGTCTGTAGCGATATGACTCTATGGACAGAGGTGCTATCTGAAATAACGTACCACCAGTCTTGAATGGCTCTAATTACTTATGTTGGAAAATTGATATGCGAGCTTTTCTTCAAGCACGTGATTTCCAATCATGGGTATATGTTGTTGATGGCTATGATGCTCCCATTGAGGCAGTTGGAGGTGTAAACGTTCCAAAGAATATTGGTGAATACACTCTTGTGGAGATTCTTACTGTAAAGCAAAACTCTGACGGTTTGAATGTGATCATACATGCCATTACCCAAAATCTTCAGCACCATGTGTCTAATTGCGCTAAGTTGCAATAAGCTTGGGATATCTTAGCAATCGTATTCGAAGGTAATTCCAGTGAAAAGGAAGCTAGACTTCAAAATCTTAATTTCGATTGGGAAAACCTTCATATGGCAGATGAAGAAACATTTGATGAGTTTAATCACAAAGTGTCTGATATTATTAATGCATCTTTTGCATTGGGTAAGACTATTCCTGAAAAGGATATTGTGATGAAAATTCTCAGATCGCTGCCATCTAGATACGATTCTAAGAAGCATGCCATCATTGAGGGAAATAACCTTGATACTCTCTCCAGAAATACGCTGGTTGGAAAGCTTAAGATCTTTGATGATGAACATTTATCCAAATCTAAGGATGTTTCCTTCAAAGCACTAAAGGACAATAAATTACTTGATAAAAGTAAAAAAGTGTATATCTCTGAAGATGATCACTCTGAGACAGATGAAGATCTTGAAAAATCATTCTCGATGATCACAACACAGTTTATGGATCTTCTGTTGAAGAGAAGTAAACGGTTCTCCATAGATAAACCTAAGTCATCGGTCAAACCTCATAATCATGTTCCTCCTAAAAACAGGGATATTGATGAAACTGATGATGAGGATATGCCTCAGTGCTTTAAGTGTAAATGATTTGGTCATTTTGAAAACAAATATCTAAATCGGAGAAAATACACTGGGAACAAAGGTCTTGCTGCAACTCTTGATGAAATGTCTGACAATTATGATTCTAATGAAGACGAGAAATCAAGTGTGGCACTTCTTGGTGAAAATATTGATTTTGATAATTGTAGCAATACACATATCAATCTTGATATTCTTTCAGAAGAAAATCCAACAATTCTGGAAGAAAAAGTTGACCCAAACTTTGGAAACACTGCTTATAATGTCTCAGGTCCCAATATGTGTGAAAAGGAGAGGGTACCCCAAATATACCTCAAGCTATTACTTTTCCTTCCTATAAGTCCTTTCCTCGAAAGTGATTGTCTATGGACTGAGTCGAGACAATACAACAAATCGATTCACACTTTATGTGATCGTCTATGGATACGAGATCGAGACAATACAACAACAAAGTGTGTTTACTTGATACAAAGGTTCGGACTTAACCAAACTCAATAGGATTCACGTATCAAGTAAATAGGAATTAACATTTGTGCAATTTACTTTAATTATAATAAAACAATTATAATGCGGAAATATAAAGTAAATGACACAGTAAGATTTTATTAACGAGGAAACCGCAAATGCAGAAAAACCCCGGGACCTAGTCCAGAATTGAATACTCTCAGGATTAAGCCGCTATACAAAATAAACCAACTTCGTATAGTTGATACCAAGCAACTAAACCTATAGTTCACCTAGTTCCGTCTGTATTCCCACGCCTCCAACCTGTAAGCAAGTCACGTACTTGGACCAATTCCTTTGGTTCGTATTCTAAACAGTAAAGGAACAACAAATACGTTTGGTATCAACTCTCTTCAAGCAAGTGATATGAGTTTCCCAAAGGTTCCCTTGTTTATTTTAACATAAACTCCTTTGCTAGGTTCCAAGATCTATCTTATATTCAATCACCCAAAGGAAATCGTTAAGATTAAGCCAATCAATACCTTTAATCACAAGGAATCATATTGATGCCGACCTTCCTCGACTATGCTATCAAAATACCCAAAAGGATAAATCAATTATAGTAGGATCCTCTTTTTCCCAAACAAGTATTGTGCACACCAAAGATTGTAAAAACCAAGTCAGAAATCTTCAATATCTTCTTTGTCTTCAAATATTCTTAGATCTTCCATAAACACCTGCACACAACTACTTGAATCCCTTGTGATCAATCACACACAGAACGTAGTCT
Source organism: Papaver bracteatum (assembly GCA_023529315.1). Lineage (NCBI taxonomy): Eukaryota > Viridiplantae > Streptophyta > Magnoliopsida > Ranunculales > Papaveraceae > Papaver > Papaver bracteatum. The sequence continues at coordinate 273,161 of JAJJWX010002670.1, read as the reverse complement.
ATTAACAATGGATTATCACAAGATCGTCTTTAGATCTAACAACAGTCTAAAGATCCCTGTCGAAACCTTATATCAGAAGAGAAGATTCTCAAGCATAAATAAACTAGATGCAATCAAAGTTCAACCACCGTTAGTCAATCAAATCAATACGAAAACTAAATATAAACCGTAATATCTAGTTTCCCACCAACGGGTCGCGCTAGAGTTTCCCAATCCCAAAGAAGACTTTAAATTGAGCGGCCGTAAGAGATCTCACCTAATTAGATTACTCTCGTCTCCGATAGGCAGCTTCACCAGTAACAAAGACAAAAAAAAAAAAAAAAACTAAGTCTAATGTTACGCAGGATTAGTTTGCTAGAAATGCAAACTCAAAGTATTTATAGACAAGCAAGTTTGGACACCAAGGAATTTCCAAAACCGAAAATATTCTCAAGATATATTTCCATATTAACCCAAATTTGGTTTTCATAATTCATGTGAATGCACTGTCCAAAAATATGAACGAAATCTCCTTGGAAAATCTTTTACAAGTAAATGCACATTACTAATTCTTATTTTCCATATATAATTAAAAACCCTTAATTAAAAAGATTCTTAACTTATTTAAATTCGATCTTGGGATTTACTTCCTTCTTAGCTGTTAAGGAATATCTTTGAACAATATAAAATAAGCATTAATGCACCGTGTTCAAAGTGTGACGACATCTTACTCTTGCAAGTCTTTTCCATGCTTGCTCACTTGAAACTGATTTACCACACTTCCAAACAAGTTTAGAATTGGTTCATCTGACTTTCAAGAACTATGTGATTGATCAAGTACCACTCAATCACAACTCATGGGTTTACGGTTCTACCAAAACAAGTTTCGGTTCTACCTCCATGTGGGTACTGTGCATAGTTACACTAGCTTACCAAAGATACGGCTGACTAGGTACTAGGATCGGTTCCCCATATATATTTGGTATCTAACTTGTATGTACTGCACATGTCCATAGGATAGGTTCCCCTTTCCCAAAAACGTGTTGCACATGTTCATAGGATCGGTTCCCCTTTCTTTCATAAACCTTGTTGCACCTCATACAAGGATCGGTTCCCCTTGTGATGCGCTGCACCTCTTACTAGGATCGGTTCCCCTTCTCCCAGTAATAATTTCAGACACTCACAACCCGATCATACCCCAGGTGATTACTTAAGATCGGTTTCACTAATAAAAGTCATACCAATACATAAGTCAGGCCTCATGTGAATAGTTTTACCAAGAACACAAACAAGTCATGAGCGGTTATACTAATCACACATATTGGTCGTTCATAAGATATGAAATGAAGAACATCCCCAATAATGCCTGGCGATTTAATTTTCGGTTCATAACACATATCATGAACTTACTTCCTTAAATCACAAGTAAAAACATTGTTTCCTAGGATAAAATCCTCACCTCATACCCATACATAATCACAATAGCATTCATATGATTATGTCGATGTCTTATATACAAAGTTTAATGGTTAAGCAAGAAACTTCATATTGTATTCCTTAATACTATGTCTATCTAGAGTGTTCATGCTTCGCAGTTTTATGTTTTCAATATGCACGACTTGAAAGATACGTTAGGGAATGAAACAGTTCAAGTCAAATATCACTAACCTCAAGTGGAAGGATGATGTTGTCGTTGTAGCTTCGTACTTCTTTACTTCTTCAAGTCTTCACAATACTTGTAATGTCTCACCCTAATACTTTCAAGCTAACCTATACAAAGTTGACTCTAGTACATTTAAATCAAGCGACTCTTAAATGAGTTTTGGTTCACTAAAATAAGATAACCAAACTTGACATACCAACGCTTGGTGGGTTCAACCGAGCAATGCTCTAACAATGTGCCTAGCTGCTTGCACATTCCTTTTTTTTTTTTTTGATCAACAATCAAACCACATTTCATTCAATCCAAAAAGGTGATTACATGATTGTTTACAAGAAAAAGAACATCAAAATACAAAAAATTTAAAACCCAAATACAAATAAAGATACCAATTACATGTAATTCGCGAAAATAAAGAGCAAAATACCATAAAGGTACCCAATTTTTGTATGAAAAGTAGAGAGAAAAGATGGTATAATCCGGAATCAATTCCGACCATTTTGAATGTTTGTCTTCTATAACAAGAGATGCTCCAAAAACAAAGGAGTGATAAGCCCTTAATCTTGTATATGTGAACGAAAAACCCGGATTCCCTAAAATCCCTTTTGTTAAAGATGAACTCAAAGCTATGCCGTGTTGAATCGCCGATGTTCTCGAATCTAGAATAACAAGCCATGAAACAACCAACAAAGATTGAACAAATCTCCATCAAAGTGAAGAAATAATCGCTCTCAAAGAGAAGAACAAATCGCTCAAAAAGCGAAGATAAAATCACCAAAATGGTGAAGAAATGTGTCAAAAGACACCATAAATTAAAAAACAACATCTTATTCTATTAAAACTAAGAAAAACAATAATCCTTGCTCAGATCTGGTCCAAAAGGACCAAATCTGAGCAAGATGATAATGAAGAGTTTTTGTTTACTTTTTGGAGAGAGAAAGAGAGAGACATGCGTTTCTTATTTGCTTGCACATTCCAGAAGCCTGATTTTTATCCAAGTCTGATGTGCTCATATTGTTCATTAAAGGGTCATGAACTCTCAAGGTGCTACAATTTCAAACACCAACAAAGGCATGTCAACAAACTTCAACGAAGAGAAAATCATCTAGCAAGAAAGCTTAAACTTGCTCAGAAGTTAGTTTCCAAGGATAAACTAAGACCATTAGAGAAAAAATTATGGTCAAATAGTTTTGGTAGACATAGGTCTGTAAATTCATCGCAAGAGGAAATTGGTGGACAAATCGTTATTCACCACAACGCAACTTGATTGTGTTGTTTTTTAAAATCTTGTCTCATGTGCCTGATCAAAAGACACAATGATTTTGTACCTCTCAGGCTTTAAAAAAAAATTCTTCTTTCTTTTCTTAGGTTTATTGTTTGTCTATCAAACAAAAGAAAGGGCACTATCGATAATTATACTCGTCATAGGGATAAGAGTTGATCGTTTACGAACCTGTTTTAAGGTTTCGAACCATACATTCCTTTTCCTTCTCTAAAATTTATTTTTATCTCAAGACTACTTGTTGAGTTAATTTTGAATTCCTCTCACAAACCCATACGTTCATGGACGCTCCAAGAATGATATCTTCATATGGAAAGGACGATAATACGATTGATAAGCCATCAGTCATGAAGGAAAAAGAACAATCTCCATTGCCTCCTATATTAAAAAGGAAAAGAAGGAATGTGAGGAAGCCGAGAGCCGTTCCTTCAAATTCTCAGAAACTTTCTGATGTTCTTGAAGTAATGAAGGAGTTGCGCAAGGAGATTCAAAAAATAAAGGCTTTTGTGTATACGAATCCCGAGATTCAGAAGGCCCTGGTTCAACAACAGTAACCTAGAAGGTTTATTGATATAAACTCCTACCTTAATGAACCTTATGTTCCAATGGTTGTTGACGACAAGGAGTTCAGGGACGATAAAGAATTCTTCAAAGGTCTTATTGCCTAGTAAATCTTCTATTTTTTTCTTGTTTTATTTAGAAGAATAACTAGTATTTTGGAATAGCCATTATTGTGATTACATATAGCTATGTCAAAAGTTTTCATCTTCTTGTTTTTAGATTTATTGGTTTAAATTCTAAACTTGTTTGGAAGATGATTTTTGAAGTATTAATCTTTTGATTTTATATTGCAATATTGTTATGGGATATGTGTGTTTACGTCCATGAACTTGATTGTCCCATATTTTTTCAAAAGTAAAGTCGTTCGTGAATTGATATGCAAATATTGATAAAACAATGTATAGAATTTTTGACAAAACACAAAAGTTAAGCCTATATTGTCAATTATTGATGTAAGATAGGTTAAAATCTTTTGTGATTCAAGGATTATGTCTATTGTATTTCATTGTGCAAATGGTGATGGAAATAAAATGAATCCTTTCTTATTCCACGGTATAAGGTCGATTCTCCGATCCACAATTTTTTTGTAAATACTGTGTTGTTCCATGAAGTGTCTTATGTTGAGCACTAAAACAACAAAAGTTGATTGCTTTGTGATTAGCTTAGTTGTTGTTCCGTAAGGTACTTTATGTTGAACATGATTGAACTAAATTAATCATCTTGTGTGATTATTTAGTTAGCACTCCATAAGTGTTCTTATGTTTGAGCATTTCTTTGACTGCGTTGGTATTCATGATTAACTTAGTCATTGCTCCATAGATTTTCTTATGTCGAGTGTGGGCAATTAAATTGATTACTTTTGTAATTAGTTTGGTTGAGTATGACAATTAGCCTATTTGCGAGTTTTCTTGTAATTAATCTAATTGATTTAAGTCTCCATAAGTTTACTTGTGTTGAGCATATTTAGTCAAATTAATCTTGGTTCGCTTTGGTTAATAAGATTGAATATTTCTTTATGGATTCCAAATTCATACTTGTATGTGATTTTTTGAGTCTAAAGAAATACTTCTTTTCTCTTTGAAATTAAGGTCAGTCTTGTTGTTCCTTTGGGAATGACATTTTATGGGGGTGAGTTTTTTCTTTTGAACTTGCACGTAATTGCCAAATCTTTGTGGGGAGTGCGGTTGTGGAATATTATAGGGGTTATCTTGTATCTTTATGAACTCCTTAATGAATGCATTTAGCTTCGGATTTATGATTGCATCTAAACAAGATGATATATAGTTACCTTTGGTCATGAAATGTCTCTTACAGAAATTTCATTAGGATCTCGTTCTTGTACCTTTGCCAATTTTTTTGACAAAAAGGGGGAGAGTTAAAATATATAGTTCACACTACAAATACATATGGTTTTTAGATCATTATGTAAGGGGGAGTGGTTTCCATGTGACATGGAGTATTGACTAAGGGGGAGTGAATTATCACCATAGTATTGTTGTTAAAGTTGTGATGCAATTGGACTTTGACGCTGTGTAATGATACTATGTATAACAATGCTTGAGAACCTTTGCCTTTCTCATTGTTATAGCTACGTATTTTCAACATCGATGATGCTAAACTTACAACCTTTGGGATCATTGGATTACTTGGAAGTGACGAAGATTTCGAGTATTATTGAAGATTAGACAACATGTGGAATAAGAGCTACAAAGTTTATTTATATTTTTTGTATTCCATATGTATTAATAGTTTTGCCACTAAAATTGACAAAGGGGGAGATTGTTAGAGCATTGCTCGGTCGAACTCGCATGCGTTGCTATCTCAAGCATGTTTGTCAATATTAGTGATCAAAACTATAAAGTCTTTGATTTATAGTCTACTATAGCTAAGGTCTCGAACTAGGATAAAAAGTGTAGTTGAGCTCAAGAACTCCATGGCGATCATCATACAAGATGAATGACTACTCAAGGAACCAGTGGATCTTCATCGAATAAAAGGTATATGGAGACTTGAACTTATCTATCACTCAAAAGTCTATCTATTCTATCTCCTATCTTGAGACAAAAGTCGTATTACTATATAGACTAAGAATATACACATATGTTATTTCGAGATGAGTATATCTCGCTTATATATTTCTCGAAACATGTGTTGGTAAAGCTTTCTCTTTAGCCAAGTTCATCTTTAGCTAGTGACGAAAGTCATGCTATGTTTCAATAATTTTGGAAATTGCTCTAACGAAAAATAGTTTGTGAATAACAATTATATAATGCCCTCTGAGAGTATTTCAATGATTGAAATGAGAGCTTAGACAATATAACCATTGGAGGATATAAGCATTGTTGTGGCAACACATATATGTATAAGTCCTTATTTCTTGAACCGAAGTTTGCGAACTTTGTTGATCAAGTGAAACCGGAGCAGCACGTGAACTTCAGTCCGTGAACTCAGTCCACGAACCCAGTCCGCGAATTGGCGAAGTTCTGAACCCGAGAATTTCTGCTAGAGTTTGTGAACTCTGTCCGGGAACTTGAGTAGGTTATGTCAAAAAACGTTGTTTGTGAACTTATCTTAATAAACTAAGGAATGCTATTGCAAACCGTGGATTTATAGTACATGAATCGATTCGAGTGAATCACATCATTTTTGCTTCAATTGTGTCTTATGTAGTACATAAAGATCTAAGCAATTGAACAATTCTCTAACTAGTTCATTTGAGTCATTGGGACTAGTTATGGTGAAGAAGAATATGGTTGATATGAAAGTTATCATTTGGCTAACCATTTGGTTAACTAGTGTTGAACCAACTAATGTACAAGTTTGGGTACGGTTTTCACAAGCCTATAAACGTGCAGTACATGTGTGTATTACAAGCTATGTTTTCGATCTAACGGTTGATAAATATTAGCTTGTATCTAATTAGGTTTTCATCTAACGGTGAATATTGAATGCTTTATTACTAAGCTAACATTGATTGCAAACCCTGATTTGAAAGACTATATAACGGAGAACTATGGAAAATGGGAAACCTAATCCCCACATATTTTGTGTGATACTTGTTTGCTATGCTAGAGTCGATTCTCCTTTAACCTTTGGTTTTCTTCTTCTAAAATCAGGTTAACGACTTAAAGACTTCATTGGGATTGTGAAACCAGACTGTTGATGGTGGATTTTCAACAAAGGTCAAAATCGTAAAATCATGATATTGCATGTTTCTGATATGGCTTCAGGCATGTGACAATTCATATTTTACGAAGCCATGATAAATATGTCTTTCGAAAAGCCTCCACTAGCAGAGCGTTCGATCCCTGACATTTCATTGCGACCTTTATGTAGAATAATAGAATTGGGTGGTCCTCCTACATAATTGTTTGTTGACAGGGATTAACGCCTTCAGGATGTCGGTGATACTCACTATCCCCTGACTACAGGAGAGCGACCCACCTCTAAATAGAAGAACGATTGGGCGGTTCTTCGTCAGTGAGAGCAACAACGCCTTCAGGACAGTGACACTCACTGATCCTGACTATGTAGAGCGACGTGTATAAACTCGGTTATTCTCCGTAGTGTCTGAGAGCACCCTCAGGATTAGCCGTCTCCTGACTATGCACATTGATTAATTCTGGCGTGACATTCACTACTGAATTCCCAGAATAATCTATTATTGCTCATATTCCATGGTCGAATCCACGGCTTGATCCCATGGAATGGCAATAACAATTGCGCATATTCCATGGTCTAATCCACGACCTGATCCCATGGAATGGAAATAACAGTTTCTCCGATTCCATGATCGAATCTACGACTTGATCTCATGGAATGTCAACAACAGTTTATCTCATTACTCCGATTTCATGATCAAATTCACTGCTAATCTCATGAAATGGTAATAGGTAATTTTATTACCCTGATTCTATGGTCGAATCCACGATCCCATGGAATGGTAATGCATATTTTATTATTCCGAGTTCATGGTGGAATCCACAACTAATCCTATGAATTGATAATAAATAACTACTTATTTTATTGTCTCGTTTCATGAATTATGTTACACTGAATTTCATGGATTAGCAATAAATACTCAACAATCGGGCATCTGAACATCCCTGAGTAAGCCCCACGAAAAATGGTGTAAGTGTACTCGACAATGATGCACGACTGAGAACCCGGATGCACGAATGAGCATCCAAAAAACATGAATAGATGAGGAATCCTACGCAAAACAGGAGAAAACAACAAATATTAATAAAATAATAAGGAGCGCCCAGGGGCGGTGGCCGGTCCCCATGTTTCCCTCATTATTTTGCCCTATTTTGTTATTTTCATGAACTTGTGAAAATTCCTTGATTTTAGCAACTTTCCCTGTGTGTGCAAAACTCATGAATTCTCCATAACTTCATGGATTCATGAAATAATGTTATAAAATAGGGAAAGGTGTGCGGAACCGGGAAACATAGCCGGACGGCCATGCCCAAGTCGTGGCCGGTCCCACACCTCACAATCCCTAGCTTTTTATAATTATTATTCCCTAAACTCATGAAACTCCTCCGTTTCAACAAAACTCATGGATTCTCCATAACATCACGGATTCATGAAAATAATATTATAAAATAGAGAAAGGAGTGTGGGATCGGGCAACTTAGCCGGCCGGCCATGCCCTAGCCGTGGCCGGTCCCACACCCTGCAATCCCTAGTCTTTTATAATTATTATTTTCCTCAAATTCATGAAACTCCTTGGTTTGAGCAAAAATCATGATTTCTTCATAACTTCTCGAATATTTCTCAAATCATGAAAATTAAAAAGCCAACATGGTCACATAACCGGCTAGCCTCTCGCGGCAATTTAGAATATTAAAATACTCTTATTTTAATATTTACAAAATATTGATTAATTAAGCATACATGCTCATTCCAACAAAATCAAGAATTTTAGTCAAGATAAAACTCTTCTGAAAATTCACAATGTTGCTCGAATGCACATCAGAAAATACTGAAACTCTAAGTACGGAGACACGGACACCATGGAAAAACATACATGCCTTAATGACCGACCAGGGTTATTCCTAGGGCTTGCACAAAGACGGTCCCACATGTTTTCATAATTCTGACCTAATTTGCCGAATTGCTCGTATTGGGCCCAAACTCTCTCCAACCAACCTGGGGATACCTCAAACGGACAACTGGTTCCGTGACCACCAAGAGCCGGTCCCATGCTCTCTTGGTCGGTCCCATCTTTCATTCCTAGGTTTCATCACCTGATGTTGAACCCATCAGTAATTTAATAAATGATGAAACCGACACTTAATCATTATTCCTTCACCAACTCTCCAACTGAGAACCCTGGTACACGCTCACTCGAGCAATTGGGAATCACATGGACGTCCATGGTCCCATGAGGTCGGTCTCTCTTTTGCTTATGACCTATTTCCAGCAATTCGTCGAATAATGAGCAATTCATCAAAATTAGGGTTTTCGAACAAACGCTCAACAAATCATTATTCTGAACAAGTTCGAACACTAAATAAATTTATGTATTGATCCACGGATTAATCATATAATATTTGGTAATCTACCAATATTTTAATATTTTATTGGGTCACGTCACCAATAAATATTTCGTCAAATTGGGAAACATTTGCTCAAATATTGATCCAGCTATCAATATTTATTAACTTATCAGTAATTTGTCGAATCGAGCAATACTTGCTCAACTTCACGTCAAATTATCAATTTATCAGTAAATTATCGAATTATGTAACCTGAATAACCATCAAGGAAACAATAATAAGCATGTCCAGCTAAACGTTCAAGCATTTGATCAATAAAGGGTAAAGGAAAATGATCCTTCCTAGTAGTAGCATTCAACTTTCTATAATCAATACAAACCCTCCAAACGGTTTGCACACGAGTTGGTACAAGTTCTTTCTCATCATTCTCTACCACCGTTACCCCTGATTTCTTTGGTACAACTTGTACCGGGCTCACCCACTTGCTATCGGATATGTGGTAGATAACACCCACTTCCAAAAGCTTGAGTATCTCCTTTTTCACAACTTCCATCATGGGAGGGTTCAAGACATTGCGCTTCCCTTGTAGGCTTTGCATCGTCCTCCAAACGAATCTTGTGCATACAAACGACAGGGCTTATACCCTTGATATCGGCGATTGTCCATCCTATGGCCGTCTTGTGCTTCCTTAGCACGCTTAGAAGTTTTTGCTCCTGTAATTCACTAAGCTCGTTAGAAACAATCACAGGTAACTCTTCATTGTCACCCAAGTACAAGTACTTTAAGTGACTTGGAAGAGGTTTTAATTCCAACTTTGGAGATTTAACAATAGAAGGTAAAATCTTTTCATCACTGCATGGTAAAGAAATAAAAGAGATATTATGAGTTTCCGGACATCCTTGTAGTGAGTTGAGATCACCTAGGGCTTCCTTAACTTCGTTACCACACTCTACACCGTCATCCATGGATGTAGTTAAAACAGTTTCCAAAGAATCATCACCATTCAATTCAAACACTTTTTGCGCCAATGCATCCATCACATCAACGGAGAAACAAGAGTGGACATCACTAGGATATCTCATCGTCTCGAAAATGTTGAAACGTATTATTTCTCCGTCAAACTCCATAGTCAACGTTCCCTTATCCACATCAATAATGGTTTTAGCCGTTTTCATGAAGGGACGCCCAAGTAGCAATGGAAGAGACGAGTCCGGTGCACCTTCATCCATATCTAACACACAAAAGTCAGCAGGGAATACAAGTTGATTAACCTACACAAGAAAATCCTTAACAATACCCATTGGGTAGACATTATAGCGATCGGCTAATTGCAACACAATTTCAGCCTTTTTCAAAGGACCTAGATTAAGTGAATTATACATAGATGCAGGCTTAACATTAACGGATGCACCTAAATCCAACATTGCTTTGTCAAAAGTAGTGTTACCAATTGTGCGGTGGTGGTAGCTTATGATAAAGTGTGAGAGAGCAATTAGGAATTTTCTTTGGTCGGGTGATTCAAATATTAGTCGTGCGGTGGTGGTAGCTTATGATAAAGTGTGTTGTCCTTTTAAGGAGGGGGGGCTTGGCTTAACTCGTATGGCTACTATGAACAAAGCTCTTATTATGAAGTTATGGTGGACAATTCGTAACTCTAAGAAGAGATGGGCGGGTTTTCTTAGAGCCAAATTCTTCGACGAAAAGGTCGATCAAAACAAGTGGAGTTAAATCTACTATTCTCCGGGCATTCGTTGGGTTTACAATTCTGTTGAATCCAACACTTCATTATGGTTGGTGACGGTAGGAACACCTCCTTTATTTTGATACTTGGTGCACCGAGAGATGTATTGCGGACATGCTTAATGATAAAAACCTCGATAGAACTATCATGGTTAGTGATCATTGGTCCGGCAACCAGTGGTTTTTTCTCAAGCCCACTAGAGCTTCTATCAACAGATGGGAATCTCTCCTGGCTGATTTGCTGAACCTCGGGAGGTGAAGATAAAAGAAGATGGCTAAATGAAGCAAACTTCACGGTCTGTTCAGCTAAAAATGGAACGCCGCGTACGTATCCTGGAATCGGAGGGTGCGACTTTGATTTGGTGCAAGGACATCCATCCGGTTTTAGCAGCCCAAAATTGAAGTTCATTAGAGGTGTTTGCGACATATGATCTGTTGAAAGAGCGTTTTCAAATTCCTCTTGCCAGCAGGTCTTTGCCTATGCGTAATGTGGAAGAAACGTTAGAACATGTTCTGTTCTCGTCGCTTTTTCATCCCGTGCATGGAACTGGATTTCTCAAGTCTTTGGATTTCAACCCACCTATAATTTGGTGAATTCCTATAAAGAAGCGGCAGGTAGAAGCAAATTGGTAAAGCGTTTATGGCTGTTGGCAAATTTGGTTCTTAAGTCCGAGATATGGGTCAGAAGAAACAAGGTAGTCTTTGAACAAAAGAAACCAAATTGGAGTATTTTCTTCAAAAGAGTTTTGAAACGGATTCAAGAATATTCGGTGCGCCTCCAAGGCTACACGGACAATTCGGCAAAAGATGTTAATATTTTAGATTATTTTCATGTCCAACATAGGAGGAGACAACCATAGAGTGGTCTTTACCTTCCTCTTGCTGTTTTATTTTTTTAAGAGTCTACAAGTTTAGGGGGTTGTTATGACCTCTGGTCTTGTTTTCGTTTCTCTGTAATTTGGTTATTTATATATACAATTTTGACTTATCAAAAAAAAAAGTGTTACCAATTGTGACGGGGATGTCAAAGCTACCGGGATCCTTGCATTTCAGTGGGAGTTTGTGTTGTAAGATTGCTGAAGCATTCTCCCCCACACTTAGCACTTCATTGCCTTTAAGCCTTTGCTTGTTGGTACACAAGTCCTTCAACACTTTTGCATACTTGGGAACTTTCTTGATAGCATCAATGAGCGGTATGTTCACATGAATCTTCTTAAGAACGTCTAAAATCTCCTTTTCTAGTTCCGCCTTCTTAGAACTTGCAAATCTGCGAGGAAAAGGTATAGGAGGAACATAAGTAGGAATAGGAGTTTTAGAGTTAGGAATAGGTACCTCGGGTGTTTGGGGAATTTCATCCCTCTCTTCCTCCAAAACCGGCTCCTTTGGAGCTTCCTCTTCACCCAAATCAGCAACTTTTGGTTGCTCAAATTGTGTACCACTTCTCAACGTAATTGCATTGACACCCTCTTTTGGGTTAATGGGTTGAGAAGGGAGTCTCCCACTATTTTTTGCTTTCATCTTGTTGATATCAATTTACATGGATCCCACTTAAGTCTGCAAATCCTTAATCGCACTCTTGGTTTCTTGTTGGCTCTCCTTGAACATGGTAGAAATACCTTGCATCATTGTTTGTAACTTTGCATCGATATCAGAACCTTGGTTTTGAACCGGTTGTTGTGGTTGCTGAAATTGTTGCTGCTGTTTTTGAAATTGTTGTTGTTGCGGTTGAAATTATTATTGAGGCTGAAATTGTTGTTGTTGCGGTTGAAATCCACTCGGATGGTTGAAGGTAGGTTGTTGAACCGCACCTTTCTTGTTGGCATAGCTGAAATTTGGATGATCTCTCCATCCCGGATTGTAGGTGTTGGAATAGGGATCATACCATCTTTGTGGTTTTGGAAAGACCTCATTAGCTTGCTCCAACTCTTCACCATACGAAGGAAATATAACCGCAGCCATCTTTTGCATCATGTGCTCCATATTGTCCATCCTTTGATCAAGGTGTGATGATGATGAATCACTAACTTCATGCACTCCCCTAACCATTGGTTCACCTCTTGTGTAGAATTGTTGCGAGTTTTCATCCATGCTTTCAATCAACTTGGCAGCTTGGGCCACCGTCTTGTTCACTTGATTGGAGGCCTTCGTAGAAGTACTGGATTATCATAGCGTAACTGAATTGATGGTGAGGACAGCTTTCCACCAATCTATTGTATCGCTCCCAACATTCATACAAAGACTCTCCCGCATGTTGCTTTATTCCACAAATCTCTTTGCGAATTTGAGTAGCCTTCGACGCAGGAAAATACCTCTCTAGAAAGATTTTCTTCAACCCGTTCCATGTAGTGACACTTCCGGCAGGCAAACAATACAACCAATCTTTAGCGCTGTCTACCATAGAAAATGGAAAAACTTTCATCATTGCACCATCGGCTTCGGTCTCCGCTGGAAGCATAGCCTTGACAATGGTATAGAACTCCATAAGATGCTTATTTGGGTCTTCATTCGCCATACCATGAAACTTTGGCAAATCTCTAAGCAACCCCGACTTTATCTCAAAAGTTGAGTTTGTTTGGATACACCACCGTTGTGCATCAAGCCTATGAGAAGCCAAATCCTTGAGTGTACGATTTGCGTCTTCCATTGCTTCTTCTTCTTCAACTAGTGGTTCTTCTACAAATGGAACCTCTAGTTCTTCTTCTAGTTTTAACTCTTCTTCCACTTCTAACTCTTGCTCTTCCGTGTCTTGACTTGGTTGGAGTATTGTGCCTCTTCGAGTAGCAATCCCGCACCTTGGATAGTTCCAATCCTTAGAAGCCAGGGATTAGGTACCTGAAAACAATTCTCACAAACAAGTAAGAATCAAGACAAGAAACAAAAAGCAAAGATAGAAGCAAAAATTGTAAAAAGAAACTAAAAACTTAATAACAAGCCGTTTGCCTCCCCGGCAACGGCGCCAAAATTTGATTGGTTGTCAGCCAACAAAAATATAATTTCACTTTCTTACTTCCTAAAATAAAGTAGTATGCAATAAGAAAGAGTTCGTATCCACGGAGAGGCTTTTTGTTGTTATGCAAATTTTCAGTTTCTTAGTAACCAAAGGGGGGGTTTTGAGTTATCAAAGCTATAAAACTAATTTGAAAGCAATAAAGTATTAAAGTAATCAATATGGAGAAAGTATTGGTCACGGGATAGTTTCATTCACAAACACATATTTTCATCAATGACTAGAATTGAAATTTAATCTCTCATTTACTAAAAGTCCTAGGATACCTTGATCGCAAGAATACCCCTCTAATTCCCTGATTTCATCACAACCACATTAAAAGATGCATATGTGAATTCTTCCTAGAAAGCAACCTAAAGTGTAAAAGCAAATTAGATTTAACTCCCTAAAAGCAATAAGCTATATGGAATAAGACTAATCAAGGAAATCGAAATGTGTAAAAGCACTAAATCAATTTAACCCAAGTTATGATTCATATGTGACTAGTAGGATATATCTCTACAAGCACTACCCACATTTATGCTACTTATAATCAGGGATTAACAACGTTTTCGTATTGAAAACCCTAATATAGCTCTAGAAATGAATGCAAATCGGATTGATTCCGGACTCAACCAATCAAACAATCAAATCATATACAATATAAACAATAAATCATAAACAGTAAAATATTGAGACAAAACTACTTCATTGATTCCAATACTATTTGTGAAATCTACTTATTATCCCATAACCAATAATAGATATTTAGTTACACATGGTTTTTAGATTCAACATAATTATTATTAAAAATAAATTGAAGAACATGAAAAGTAAATGAAAGCAAACCCTAGTCGCTGCTCTCCTCCAAAACTCTAGTAGAAAAATACGTGATGTATGATAAGTTAAAAGAATAGAAACTTTTCTTTTTATAGCCTTCCAACTTTCCATATTAGGTCTTCAAAGCCCACGGTCCAATATGCTCCAATAGTAGGATTTCCACCAAGCCCATGTGTGTGAAAAACCCATGTGAAAATATGACCCAGAAAATAGTCGTCGGAAAATTGTGTTTCTGGTTTAATATTGCTTAGAATCCGTAAATGCCGGAAAATAACTCAGGTGACCAGCAAAGTCCACCCGGTCACCTGTCAATGAGTCAACTCGGTCTAGTCAACCGAGTCATCTAAATCAGGTGAGAATCAGTTAAATGACTCATCTAAGTGATTTGGCTTAGGCCAGTTGCAGCTTGCACATCCATACTTCAGTCACGGCCAAGATGGCCCTGCTTTCCATCATTGTGCTTCATTTCCAGCCATGTTGGCTGGAACATCTGCAGCTTCAGTATCACTTCTCCCAGCTCATAACCCATTAGATTCAGAATTCCAACTCCAGCTTAGCTTCTCAAACCATTGCACCTGCAACATCACCAACTCAGTTGTAGCTCACACATGCTCTAAGCCATTGCATTTCAGCTAAAATTTATACCCCCTGCTCAATAACTCCTCCTGCAATTTCATTCTTTGCTTTACCACTATCATTAATTCACTGCAATTCTGCTACACAAGCTGCATCTGCACCTGCAATTTCTTCCCAGGGCAGCACCAACTCATACCACCATTACATTGCAGTTCCATCACTCTTACAACCTATTTGACACCACCAAATCCACCTGCAATCACACACACATTACCCAATTGCAATTTCATAACTGACTATATAGCTGCAGTTCAGTCCCAGAATCTGAGCTCCTGCAACTTCACACAGCTACACCAGTTCCAACTTCATTAAACCAATTCCACCACAGCTTCCAAATCAGGGTCACTGTACCTGCAAAGCACAATCAGTGGTACAAACCCATTGAAACAATATGACTGTTGTAAACTCAAAACCCCCCCTTGAATTTCTTTAGAACCAATTTGAACCCAGTTCAATTATTGTGCATATAAATCAGTTCAGGACCACCTGAGACTGCCATTTCATTGACACAAACTCACAATCCCCATTGTAACTATCCAACCAGTTCATTTCTCCAGCCACAGAATCACCATAAGCAGCACCACCTGTTGTTCAATCAAAAACCCGTTTTCTGTGGCTCAACCACTTAACTGCTTTATAACCATCTTCATTAGTATCAACTCCAAGCTCTTCCTGGAACTCATACCAACTGCAACTCCTAGCTGCTTCAATCCCTGAGCATTTCAGTAGGTTCAAGACACCAGTTCCATAACCTGTAACCAGCACCAATCTGCCAGCCATTCAACCCACACAATCCATTTAACCTTTAGCACATCTCAGTACCTTCCAACCACCAGTTGCAGCTACCGCCGACAACAGCTTGTTTCTTTCAGCTGCAATTCAGTTAAGTCACTCCATAGCACAGAATTTGGTTCAACCTCCAACACTTGAATCAACAACAACAACTGCCATCAACTCATTGCCTCCATTTAACATGACCCCTGACCATACAATGGAAGCAACAACCACATCCTCTAGGCCTGCAGCTGAAACACCACCATCAACTAACACAACCAACTCCAAGCCAATTCACTTGCCAATCCATTGTAGTAGCATAGCAGCACCAATAGTGTCACTCGAACCCACAATTCAACAAACCCATCATTCTGCTTCTCTGATTTCTGAGTCAGCTGTAGTTTAAGTCACCATCAATCCAACCTATACTCACTCTGTCACCTTTAACTTCATCATCTTCTCCTACACCACTAGTTCATTCATTCACCAAGACCTGAAATACCAATCATCATTCCATCTCCAACTGATGCACCTTCAACTGCAACCACCATCATAAACCTAGCTGCACCAGTAAATCAACCACCAACACTCCATCTCAGTTTCTAGCTTCACAGATTCCACCACCTGAAACACAGCACCAACACTCAATACCCAGTTGTAACTCAAGATTCACCTGTATAATGATCCACTAGCTCTTCCCTTAACAACCCTACACCAACTGCAACTGCCATCATCACCAGAACAAACTCCACCATACCTTGAACCACAAAATCCACAAATTCAGTTTCTTAGCTGTCATTTGAAAATCCAGCTAAAAACCAATACTCTCTGAAATTTTCATACTCAATAGCTCTTCCATTAATCTCTCCTGAATCCATCATCATCTGCACATAACCAGACAAACTTATCACCAGAACCAAGCTTCTGTAGCTTCC
This sequence comes from Papaver bracteatum, assembly GCA_023529315.1. Taxonomy (NCBI): domain Eukaryota; kingdom Viridiplantae; phylum Streptophyta; class Magnoliopsida; order Ranunculales; family Papaveraceae; genus Papaver; species Papaver bracteatum. The sequence continues at coordinate 256,261 of JAJJWX010002670.1, read as the reverse complement.
ATCTCTCAAATCCACAATAATTTCAAACCAAAACTGACTTTTGATTCACACCCAATTTTAAATCATGACCAATTCTTCTTTACCAACAACTCAAAACTAGAATTAACTCAAAACCCCATCTAGAATCTATGACTTCCCCTGTATTTTCTCATTTGAATCTGGTTCACAATCAAACCCATAGCAGAGAATTCACAGCAACAACTTCTCAGAAAACCCTAGCTTCGATGAATCACTGAATCTCCTCCCTGAAGCTGTAGTTGTTTCTCCCCAATTCTCTCAATTTCAAATAACAGCTGCAGCCATTTTCCATTCTCTGAATTCTATGTATTGAGTGTAATGAGCACAGAAAAACACTCATCTAGATATTAGGTTTTGTGTAGGAAGTAGAATTGGATATATCCACCCCAAGTGACAAAGATAAGGGGTACTCAAATAACTTGGCATGTTGGTTACATATGATTGACAACCCACTCGCCTCTTTGCTCAACTGTCAGTTTTAGGCAACTGACAATTCATTCTTCCTCCCTTAGCTGCGCATCCTAGCCCGCTCCAAATATAGCTCGCCTGTGAATTGAAGTGCTTGTCTTTATGCTCCAAATGGGCAATTTTCCTTCTTTTGCCCCCAAATGCTCCATTGCACCTAATAAACTCAAATTCACACATAAGATACATATTTTACAAAATAAATAGCAAAGAAAGCATAAATACTAGATATAAAATTAGGTGTTTTACAACACCTATCAGATATCACTCCTTCACAAACCATCATCGGAGACAATCCTATATTCGGTAGGTCTCTTGAAGAAATTAAAAGAAATGCACCTACCATAGGTTATATCATGAAGGTGCAAGAAACTCTTTCCAAAAATCAGATTGACATGGCTAACACTCAGAAGGAGCTGTGCAATTATCTCAAAACTCTCACTGACAAGATGTCAGAGAAAGCTCAAAAGAAAGGAAAATCCAAAGAAACGCCTCCGTCTGCTGATCCTGAAGTTACTCCGATCCATGTAGCATATGATGATAAATTCTACAAGGCTACAGATAATTCACCAATAAAGAAACCTGCAAGCTTCATCAATCGTGAAGACCTGGAACGCTTCATGAAAGATCGAGGAAAAGACAAAAGCACCATCTGCTCACCGTCATCAACCTCCATATCTTGCCGCTACACAAAGAATTAATCTCCCGAAGGTCTACACCTCTCTAAAGTTCACACTATACAACATAATGGGGAATGATTGAGAACATGTCTCTCGATTCCTGGAAGCACTAGGTGAGCACGAAAACAACCATGTTGTTCGTTTGAAGGAGTTCTCAAAATCTCCGACAGGACGAGCATATACCTGGTACAACAATATTTCACTTGAGAGCATCTAGCGGAAATATTCCTTTGTCTCAGAGCAGATTACTCTCTCCGACTTAGGAAAAATGTCTCAGAAGAGCAACGAACGTCCGAACGATTTTGGGAAGAAGTTCAGAGTCCAAGATTTGGATTGTCATGACTCGAATGTCACTGAACAACAACTGGTGGACTTGTGCATCAACAGAATGATCCCGGTCTACAGAGCCTTGCTGGAAAATCTCCATTTCCAGACTTTCTCAGAGCTTCATGAAGCAGCCAAATGATCAGCGACTACTGCACCTGCTTTACTAGAAAGAGCAAAGTCTGCAAAGTCGAGGAACCTCGAAGCAGCCGACGCCTAGTCAACAATCAGTACAATCTTCAGCCTTTAACAAACATTGTTGCTAGAAGGAATGAAAAGCTGAGGCACAACATCAGAGTGCTTCTCCAACATCTCAGGCTCCTCTGAAGGTGCAAAGAAAAGATAACCAATCCTGAAATACACAAACCTCGACGACATCAATGAACGGGGAAATGATCAAACGAGGACTCAAACTTCCCTCTTCCCATTAAAGAAGTGATCGTGTTACTGGAATTATGGGTCCAAGATGATGCAATCAAATTGTTGTTTTCATCAGGAGAGAGCTTAAGAAAAATGGAGAATCTCAGGTACTATCTCCTTCATAGATTCATCAATCATCCAACAAGTAACTGCAATATTTTGAAGCACATCTTCAAAGAGAAGGTTGATCCATAATAACTTCAACTGGGGACTGAAGGGGTACACAAGAATCCTCTCCTAGTCAGAACCTTTACATTCACTGACCAATCTGTCAAAGAAGTAGTTCAATCATTGATCGAGCATATATGTGAAATTGCTCTATCTATCGAAGACACAAAGGCAAGACATCTTCACAATACTGAATTACACTGTGTTAGACGTTGTCTATCCTGAAAATATTCCTTGAACCTTCATCCACAATCAAAGAGATGCACGACTACAGGGGACTGCTTACCACAGTCCATCTCAGATGAAATAAATTTGGAAGAACATTGGTCGATACTGGTACCGCTATCAAAATTGTTCCACTGAAATCCCTTAGAGTCACACCCCACAAGACGCTACTCATGCTCTCATCTAAATCAGAGACCATGAAGGAACGCTCAGAGATCCATACGGTTTCATCACTCTCCAAAATGAAAGTTTGCTCAACCAGGACAGAAACCAAATTTCACATAACCAGGAAGACCCATGATACGACATGTTCTTCAAACAAGCGTTGATCCATGCTGAAAAAATGGGTACTAAAAAGCGCCCTTGGTTGCACATCTCTCCAGCAAAGAAAGTTGTGATCCAGAAGATTTTGCGGACGTTCCATCATCAGAGCACTTAGAGAATTTCGAACTTTGAAGAGGTTAAAGCAAGAACATGCAAAAGATTCATAGACATTAAGAGGTTCCACACTCAGGCAAGTCTCTTTACTTCCATGTATATGTCATTTATTTCCTCACATGTTATCATAGCATGGGGAATCCTAGCAACTTTGCAATACATTATGAATGGTAGCTTCACCACATTAGTATTTTTCCAAGTGGTTGAATCTGACATTTCTCTGAATCGAGAATTGGGACATTCATTACTGAGACGATGTCCAAGCATGGAAAAGAAAACTTTGGGCGTTTCTCCATAGCCTTGCAGGAGTGTCCATGTGTTCACAAAATCATAAAGCTCTGATGTCTGCACAAGTGTTGAATACCGCTACCACAACGAAAGATGTAGTACCAGAATATCACCACAACGATATTCTCATGATAAGAACAACGCTTTCACGAGAAGGTCAAATATTCCTATAAGTATAAATGACATTATTCACGAGAGTGTCGTGAGGATTCTTCAGCAACATTTGGCGAGCGTCATGAGGAAGCATCATAATAACTGACGATTGAAGAGACATGCTATGAGAGTGTTATTTCACGAGGATTACAAAAGTTGGCGAAGATAAATATTGTAAATACCACGATGAGATCGCAGAATATATCCGAAAGAAGGGGAAAACTTAGCTGTCACCCACAATGTAATTTCCTATATAAAGGGTTCAAGTAAGTCCAGATGATGATGATGTATTTTTTAGAGTTGAGAAAATCTTGAGGAGAGAGAAACTCCAGAAAAGAAAGTTGTAATTCTGAGTTTGAATATTTTCTGTAAACATTTCTGAGATCTAAATAATAAAAGTGTCGTTTAATTCTTTGATCTTCAACTAGTTTCACTTAGATTTTTATAGGATCTTAATAGGGGTGTAGTGTGGGAAATCCTGCTACTACATTTTGGCGCCGACTAAGGGGAACGTTGAATTAGCAAAATCGAAGAAAAGGTATAAAAGAAGACAGGAATTATTCAAGATCAAGGAAACTTTGAAGAAGATTGGTGAAACATTCAGAAGAAAAATGATTAGAATTAAAGAAAATTGTAGGAAATTGAAGTATGAATTAGTGTCAAGAGAAATGATCGATAAATTTCATGAAAATATTAAGGGGAGGATACATAAACGTGATTTTGAAGGAAGAAAAATTATGATGGTAGAGAAAACGCCATTATTAAAGAATTGGGAAAAGCAGGAAATTACATTTACAGCAACATAAGTTTTAGAAGAAAATCTAGATCATACATCTCCTTTGGTGATTACGGTACCCATGATACCAATAAAGAAGGAAAAGTCAATAAAATCTGTAGAAAAATGGGCTATAAATAGAACTCTAGTTGACACAGGAAGTTCTGTGGATATAATGTTCTATCATGCTTTTAAGAAAATGGGGTATAAAGATGAAGAATTGTCTATTTCCTCATATCATATTCATGGTTTCGGAAAATCTATAACAAAACCAAGAGGAGAAATAATAGTACGATTACCACTTGGAGAAATTGAAACACAAGTAACACTATGCGTGGTGGATATGGAATCCCCATACAACATGATATTGGGAAGACCATGGATACACGCAATTAAAGCTGTAGCGTCAACCTTACATCAACGCATCAGATTCCCTATGCCTAGCGGAATTGGGGAAATTAAAGGAGATACAGATCTTGCGAAGACATGCTATCAAATTGAATTAAAAAATTGTGAAGAACGTCCTAAGCAGCGAAAAGCTCGCAGAAAATTGATGAGAGAAACAAGAAAAGAAGAAGAATTTAAAATTTACATGATAAGAGCAAAAGAGGGAAAAGGGATACCCAATGAATTTTCGTGAGAAGGAGATGAACGTGCGAGAATCATAAAAACACCAGGACCGAAGCCATTACATTGCAGCTGAACCAACAAAAGAAATAAATGTTGGGAGTGAAGAAGAACCTAAAATATTGAAAATTGGGACTAGAATGGAGAAAGACAAGGAAGAAAGAACTATAAATCTTTTGCGAGAATACAAAGAAATTTTCGCGTGGAGCATGGATGAAATGCCAGGGATAGATCCATCAGTAGCATGTCATAGATTAGAAATCAACAAAAATGTAAAGCCGTTCAAGCAGAGAATAAGAAAAATCGCAACATCATACCATTCTCAGATAGAAGAAGAATTACAGAAGATGCTTGATGCAGGAATAATAAGGCAAGCAAAGTATCCAGGGTGGATTGCAAATATGGTGGTGGTCCCAAAGAAGAATAAAGGAATAAGAATTTGCATAGATTTTACTGATTTAAATAAAGCTTGTCCTAAAGATAGTTTTCCACTACCAGATATTCCTCAAATTGTTGAGTCAGCAGCGGGAAATGCAAGAATATCTTCGTTAGATGGGTATAAATGATACAACCAAATCCCTCTCGCTGAAGAAGATCAAGAACATACTGCATTTTTTGATCCAAGAGGATTATATTGTTATACAAAAATGCCCTTTGGATTACGAAATGCTGGTGCAACATACCAAATAATGGTGGAGAAAGTATTTGCAAAGTGGATCCACAAAACACTGGAGGTATATTGATAGGTGTAGAATACACCTAATTTACTATATAGTAGTTTATGCTTTCTTTGCTATTTTTCTTGTAAATTATGTATTTTACGTGTGTTTTTAATCTATTAGGTACTCTGGAGTCACACAGACGAAAAGAAGGAGAAATCACCCAAATTGGACAAAAAGGGAAAAATCGTCATTTCATAGGGCGAGCACTATCTGGAGCCCAACTATGGTTAAGGGGCTCTCATTCATGGTACCCCTTATCACTCAGCAATGGATGTTACTATCACTGGATAGCCCTTATCCAAAGGAAGGTTGGCTCAAGCACCCAGTCAGTGGGTGGTTTTAATGGTGGGTGTCTGAATCCATCTGACCCATATACCCACACCCATGGGGCGTACCCATCCGGACCCTAACCCAGGACCAGACCCAGTTCTAAAACCTAAAACTGAGAGATGTTATCTCATTCATCATCTCTTTCACCTGAATCAAAAACGAAACAGTGGCTATGGTTTCTGCAGGAGACAAGATCGAGAACTCGGGTAGAAGATTGATTATGAAATAGATATTCAGTGGATCGAGTTGAAGATATTCGATGAGGAGGTGGGTATTGTAAATTCACAGAGAATTGAGAAGTTAAATCGAGAAGATGAGAAGAATTGATGGGTTTCGAGTTAGTTGCATTTACAGTGAGGATTTGGTGCTTCAATGGAAGATTAGAGATGGGTTAGAGCCCAATCTGAAAATCAAAGATAGGTTAGGGTTCGAATTGATGGAATTAATGGAAGATGCTCTGCTAGAATTTCTTATAGAAAGAAGAAATGGATGTATCTGTTGCTGTTGATTATGGGTTCGATCCTTTGAGAAATCGGCAAGACCTGATGCTGAAATAAATAGTGAAGAATTGATTGCTGCCATGAACTCCAGATGGAGATTGGGTTGTGAAATTGAAGACCATAAAAAGGAGGTGGTGTTTGTTGGTGATGTTTGAGAAGCAACCTTGAAGCTGAAATGTTGATGCTGTTACAGGGAAGGATGGAATGAATGTGTTCAATTAGATGTATGTTAGGACATGTGGTGATTGGTGGCGCTGCTGCCTGAGATGGAAGAGATAGTATGAGCTGCAGGGATTTAATGTGGTTTGCCAAAGACTGGTGGATATGATGTCTTTGAAGTGTTGGTTGTAATGGGGCTGTGTTGCAGAGAAGAAGTGGAGGTCGCAGTTCAATTTGGTTGGATGCTAATGGTGCAAGCAAGTGGTTGCTGTTGGTAAGCTAAATATGCAGTTGGTCAGCCAGGGAAGCTGCAGTTCATGAAGTTACAGGGAAGTTGCAATGGTTGTTGGCAGAAGTTGCAGGGTGTACAGCCCTCATGGTGGGAGTAAGTCGCTAGAACACATAATTTGAGATGACTGGGAATGAGACAGAATATGGCCATCTTGGCCGTAACTAAAGTGATGAAGCACGAGAAAATGCGGGGGGCATCTTGGCCGTAATCGCACTTGCAACAAATTTGGCCTGAGAAAGTAGCCTGGCTAGGACCAGTCAGCCGAGTTAGCTAGCTGACTCGGTTCTGACTCACCCAGTGACTCATTACCCTACCTTGACCCACTGACTAACAGTTTGACTAACGATTGACCTGTTCGACGGTTAGTCATAACGGTTGACGAACGGAATATACCTTTATCGGAAGGAATTTTCAGGTGCCGTCGGCGACGGATTCCGGCCTATTTCCGGCCAAAAAAACCAATTTTCCGGCAAGCAAAAGTTGCAGAATTTTGTGTGGATTTCTCTCATGGGATATGAAGAGTTGGACTTGGAATTGAATGAAGAATTTGGTGGGAATATGGAAAGAGGAGATGGAAGATTTGAGAAAGGCTTGGATTTGGAAATTGAGCTACAAAAGGAAAGGGATTCTATTCCTTAGAAGATATGGAGAACATTGAAGCCTATAAATAGAGAAGAACTTCTACACTTCCATACACATTGATACACTTACACACACTTTTCTTTTCTTTATTATTTGTGTGAACTTCTTAAGCATGAGTAACTAATTTTATTGATTGAGGATGAATTCCTAGTTCTTAACATGTTTTGAGTTTTGTTTTAAATCTACTTTGAAGTTTTCACATGATTATCGTTTGTTTTTACTAATAGGAGTGATCTTAAAGACATTCATGATTAATTGATAGATTATCTAGGTGTACAACTAGATTGATTTGTTAGTCTAATCTAAAGCTAGTGAAAGTTAGGGGATAAGTAATCGTTTCTTGACTCTTTACATAAGTAGGAAACACGAGACCTTGCGGAGGGATTCCGTGGAGCAATTGTGTGTAAAAACAACGTTAGCAAGTGGACCTTGATCTAAGAGTCTAACTACTAATATCAACCTAATAAATTCATAAATCTTAATGCGTTTAACTAAATTACATCTTGAGTGATCTACTACTAGGTGGTTTGGTGAATAGAATCCGGTAGTCGAGAACTTCTGTATCCGGTGATATAAGGGATTTTGGGGTTAGCACTGATCTAGCTGCTATACCTACGGTTGGTGATAATTTGTGACTAATAAGAAGTGGAAAAGAACATAACTTTAATCATTGTTTTGCAGCAAAGAAGGATTCCTTGATCTAATCTCTCTTATTGATTTTCTTTTAATTGCTTTGTTTATTTTATTTACTTTCTCAAATTCTTAATCAATACCCCCCTTTGTGTGACAAATTTACAACTAGAATCTCGTGCTCCTCGTGGGATCGACCTTGACTACCCTATATTACTTGTTAATTAGGTAGTAAAGTATTAATTAATTTGTTGTGGTTACGACACGCATACAAATTTTGGCGTCGTTGCCGGGGAGCATCGGATGATTTTAGTTGTTTTTACTTTTTGCTTTATTCTTGCTTTGTTGGATTCTTTATCGTATCTAACTTAGTTTTTGAGAATTGTTTTTCAGGTACCGGTATTCCATGTATGGTGGACAAGAGCAAGCATATTACAACAATCAATACGGTTTTCAACCTCAACATTATGACAACTTCCAACAATCCTTAGGATACAATCAAAACCAATCTTTTGGCTATGATGAATATCCTACGGAGCCTTATGAGTACTCTCATGCATATCAACAACCTTGTAATGGGTATGTAAGTCAAGCACCAAGGTATGATAAATCTACTTCTAATTGGATTCATTCAAGTTGTATGCAGATTCTCAATGACTTGCAAGACATGCGAAAAAAACTTGACCGTGATAGAAAGAACGTTGCACAAACCAATTTTTACAACACTTTTTCTTACCCTACTCCGGATCGTAGTTATGATCATTCACCCATTCAAAGGGAAGAGTCATGGGAAAGAGAACCTATTGTAGAAAACGGTGGTAAGCGTGTTAACGTCCGTAAACTTGCACAAAAGTTATACAAATTGGAAGATGATGGAGACTCGGAAGAGCTTGTCGCAGAAATTAGTAGGACTATTCATATGGAACTTAAACGACGTCGGGATAAAGGTTATGAAACCGATGAAGATTCTTATTATGGTGATTCCGATAATGAAGATTTTTTTTTTTTTTTTTTTTTGGTAAGTCTTAGTTTATTAGAACCAAAAAAACGTAATTACAAGAATTACAAAATGGGAGGCTCAAGGCCTCCCCACCCCCATAAACCAAAGGGGCACACTAGAAACCCACAAAACACAAGAATCTTAAAAAAGCTTTCTAATACAAAAAGGAACAAAAGAGTACAACAAAAAAACTAATATCGTTTTCGACCAACTCTAAAATTCCTCTTCTTAATGCTCACAATTGTTTTTGCCAAATCAAACTCCTGAACTTGGAGGTTGTAATCATCATCAAAATATTCTTCATATTCATCTTCATATTCATCGTCTTCTTCCTCTGAAGCATAATTACCACCCGGTATTAGCATGATAGGAGATTGGGGTTTTTTCTTATTTACCATGAACTCCTTTTTTTCCTTGTAGTATTCTTTTCTAAATTCTGGATTTCTAATAAAATTAGTCCGCACCTGATCATTTTCAATATTGCTTGCCTCGTCTAGTTCCTCACTGGACAAAATATTCCTCATATCAAAAACAACATCATCCAACCTCTCCCTTTTCTTTTTTAACTCTTCTATTCTTTCAAGGAAAGCTCTCTTTTTTTCTGTTTCAACATGAGAATCTGGTTTCTTTATATCATCAGAAATTGTACCCCACTCCTTTGAATTCTTAACTTCATTCGCCATATTAGTAGCTAGGAGATCAGCATTTTCATCCTCCGACATAGCATTGTCACTTTCCCGGTTCCCTTCTTTCAAAAATTCATTTTCTCTAAGACCCAATTCAGAGTTTAGAGAGTCAAACGAATTCTCACAATGTATTTCAGAAGAACAGCCTATTGCATCCACAGAAGGAGTAAACGAAAATTTAGTAGGCGATTTTTTACCCTTTACATGCTTCCACTCATCTTTAGCAATATCAGATTCTTCTTTCCTAACTTCAACTCTCTCTGGAATAAAAGGAATAGTAGGCGCTTGCTTACCCTTCACTTGTCGTTTTTGAGTTGTATTTTGCATAGCACTGGCAGCAGACTTAGTCACGGACTGACCTTCTTTAATGTTTCCTTCCTTTTCCGTATCCGAAATAGACAAGGATGGAGCACCCTTGCGTACAGCAATATCGTTTTGTGCAGCAATAATGTTTTTGCACCTAATAAGCTTCATCCGAGCTTCACGAAACTCAGCTGAAATTTTTTCAAGCTCCAATTCCAACTTTTTAGTATCACCAAGAGCCGATTGAGGCTGCCCATCAGCTGTACCAACTTCCGGAGGAGTATTAGTCTTTGCTCCTTGATTTGCATTGTCGGTATTACCATCATCACCTTTGGGATGCCACTTCTGAACATTCTTCACTGAATTTTTCTTGTTCTTCTTTCTACAATCGGTATCAACATGACCAACAATTTTGCAATAAGAACAAAACTTGGGTATTTTTTGTAGCTCTACAAACTGATCAAAACTTCTACCCCCCCACTGTTACCTGAATTGAATCTGGAATTTTTTTTGCAAAATCAATATTAACCAAAACAGCTGCATAACACCCATACTCATGATTCAATGTCTTCTTATCTACCATAACTGGATTGCCAAGAGTTTTTCCAAGAGATAACAGAACTTTTTCCGTCCATAGCTCTACATACAAAGCAGGAAAATTGACCCAAACAGAAGCATGAGAAGAACTCTCTTTATCCGGATCAAACCATGGAAACCAATCCTGAAGATGTAACTCTTGTTGATTGACTTTCCAAGTTTTCTCACGGACTTTTAGCTTGTTCTCTTCAGATGAAAACTTGATAATAAAAAAGCCCTTATTCATAGGGGTGAATTTTACCATCGCTGGTTCAAAACCCCATTGATTTTCTAGGGATCTTGTAACATCATTAAACTTTGCAACCCTAAAATCCAATCTTCCAATAAGACTGAAATTCCAGGCCGCACACCCCTCTTGAAAAAAATCTAAAGGAAGTTCCACAGAGGGTTTATCATCGTTGAAACTAGGATTTGGCAGACTGCCAATATCTATTATAGTATGATTCAGATTTTGTTTACCTTTAACCATGTCCGCAAATGATGTATTAGACGAAACCGGCTGTTGTTGTTCTCCCATTGTAGATCATCCAAAAATGAGCAAACAATAGAGAAAACGCTGGTAAATGAAAAACCCCAAAAGACGATGAGATTCAGAAGAACAAAGAAGAAGAAAAACGCAATGAATTTTTTCAAATTTTACTGTAGCACCTCGGGTCTATTTGATAATCGAATTTCCTGCCACTGAAGTTGAAGAATCGTAAGATTGAATCATCAAAAACCAATCGAAATCGATTTAGATAATCAAAAAACATGAACAAAAACGATTCTAGGCGTTCTAAAATTTGGAGAGGAAAAAAACGCCCCGATAATGAAGATGATTGTGTTGAAAAGGACCAACCTTTGGAAACTTTTGATGACGCTAGTGTAGATTACTCGAGCCTTGATCTTAATAATGATCAATCACCTATTCAAAAGGTAGATCTTGAGGAAGATGCATTTAGTGCTTGGAAAAAATTCCTTAGGGAAAATTATGAGTCCGCAAAAGTGTATGAAAGTTGCAACCATGAGGAAGTTATTCCAACTCCGGATCATAATAACGATCCTTCGCCTATTCAAAAGGAGGAGATTGGGTGTGACTTTCCTATTGTTGTAAACGGTGTAACACCCTCACAAGAAGATCTTACAATTTTTACCGACGAAAATCACTTTAGTGAATGGCCCGATTCCGATGATGAAGATGTTGAAGAGGTGATGCTCGATAATGAAACCGAATTGATTGAATTTGTGGAAGACCCAATTGAACTTGCTAATGATTATGATGATGCCGAGACTTTGGTTAAGGTAGAAAATGATGAAGAATGGTTGCAAAGTTTGATAGAGGACCACGATATACAAGAGGTAAGTAGTTCACTTGAATTTTTTAAGAATGAGGAGGATACCGTAATACAAGAAATTGTGCAAGGTTTGTCTAACCCTTTGCATGTTAATTCTTCTCCTTTACCTCTTATTGGTTTGAATGTATGTGCTTCGAAAGTATTTTTGAATGACTTTGTTTCTCGATATCCACCATTGGAAACACTTGATGCTAATACTATGCAGGTTTGCCAAGAGGAAACCATGGAAGTTCCCAAATTCTATGTTCTTTATACACTTACGAGTGTGGACAAGAATAAGTGTGGGGGAAATTTCTATCTAGCTATAACTTTACTATTATTTTCTTGTGCTAATATTTGTATGAAGCTATTGTTTGCAAAACAGGTACTATGGGAGGATCCCCAAATTTTCCGATTGCTAATATATGGGGAATGAATCTTACAAGAGCCATGTCGGGCCGTCGACTTTAAAACAAGCGCTAAGTGGGAGGCAACCCACCGGTTTTGTATCTCTTATCCTTTTGCTTTTGCTTTTATTTTTATTTTTGTTTTGTTTTGTTTATTTATTTTTTATTGTTTTCATATCATATTTGCATCCCCATATTTAATTTCATTAAGTCCATAATCTATCTTAGAAGAGAATTATGATGAATACCTTTTCGTCAGAAAATTTCAGACTGCGCGTAGTTCAGTCCAGAGACCATAACTGTCATACCGTTTATCAGAACACTATGAAATTTTGACACTGTGTAGAAAACACGTAGTTGAACAACTTTTGTGAAATGGCGTTTTTCCAAATTCCTTACCAATTTGCACAGTTTTTGCGTTTTATCTGCTGTTACGTCAGAATTCAGAACTTTCGGTTTTACACATTGAGGACAATGTGAAGTTTAAGTGTGGGGGAGCATTTATATGTGCTTTTTGAACTCCAAAATCTAGAAATATGGGCCTTTAGGATGACACCATTAGTGGATGGAACCATTTTGAATGCAGGAATTGAGGAACCAATTAACTAAAGGGACATTAGAGGTGTTTGCGCGTTGAAGGAACTTAATTACAAATTATATGATAGTTGTTACCATATCTCGGAATATCACCATATCACATTCTATTTTTATTTTTCCATATTTATCTATTGTTTTCTAAGTGTTTTGGTGGGTCACTAAACATCGACTTGTTATTGCTGCTAGGATGAAATAGAGTGATTGAGTTGTTAAAAAAAAAAGTGAAAGAAAAAAAAAAATTAAAAAAAAAATGAGAAAAGACCAACCAATTTGACCAAACAGGAATAAAAATGACACTTGGGAATAACAGTATGTGTGAAACGTTGTCCTTGTCTCCGTCGCCTAAACAAGCGTGGAATGCAGGATCCAAGGCAACTATCATATACTTGTTGACAAGGAAGCATGCGCTTGGATCCAGTTTGATCCAATCATGTTGTCTAAAAAAAAAAAAAAAAAATTGGATCCAGTTTGATCCAATCATATATAAAAAAAAAAAAAAGAGAAGAAATTATTATTGTGTTGAATAAAGTCACAATTGGTTCCCTTGTATATGCCAATTGATTTGATGTAGCATTCAGCACTAATAGCTCAATCCAATAGGATGAATAGGTTCGTCTTAGCAGTGACCTTCATTTATGGGAAACATCGATCACTTGTAAACATTCGCCACATCTACCTCTATTTCCATCTTCTTAATCTTTTCATTGTGATTGTGGTTAGTCAGATTCCGAGTATTGTGGTTTGTTCGACTTTCTAAGATAAACTTTATTAACTTGAATATGGACTGAATTTGCACAAGGTACCTCATCCTCATGTAATCACTTTGGATTCATTCATAGACTTTTCGCAGGTAGCTGGAATTTGGAGTATAAAGGTTTTGTAGGTAGATCTCTAGTAAACCTTCACGAGACTATAACTCGTCCACTAGGGACACCTAGGGGTTTAAAGGCTTGTTATTTATGCTAAAATTAACCGTAGCCTCGACGTCACAGAGTTGTATGTATTTGTTTTAGTTTTGTTTTGTTTGATTTGCTCGAGGACTAGCAAAGTCTAAGTGTGGGGGAATTTGATAGGTGTAGAATACACCTAATTTACTATCTAGTAGTTTATGCTTTCTTTGCTATTTTTCTTGTAAATTATGTATTTTACGTGTGTTTTTAATCTATTAGGAACTCTGGAGTCACACAGACGAAAAGAAGGAGAAATCACCCAAATTGGACAAAAAGGGAAAATTCGTCATTTCATAGGGCGAGCACTATCTGGAGCCCAACTATGGTTAAGGGGATCTCATTCATGGTACCCCTTATCACTCAGAAATGGATGTTACTATCACTGGATAGCCCTTATCCAAAGGAAGGTTGGCTCTAACACCCAGTCAGTGGGTGGTTTTAATGGTGGGTGTCTGAATCCATCTGACCCATATACCCACACCCGTGGGGCGTACCCATCCGGACCCTAACCCAGGACCAGACCCAGTTCTAAAACCTAAAACTGAGAGATGCTATCTCATTCATCATCTCTTTCACCTGAATCAAAAACGAAACACTGGCTATGGTTTCTGCAGGAGACAAGATCGAGAACTCGGGTAGAAGATTGATTATGAAATAGAGATTTAGTGGACCGAGTTGAAGATATTCGATGAGGAGGTGGGTATTGTTAATTCACAGAGAATTGAGAAGTTAAATCGAGAAGATGAGAAGAATTGATGGGTTTCGAGTTAGTTGCATTTACAGTGAGGATTTGGTGCTTCAATGGAAGATTAGAGATGGGTTTGAGCCCAATCTGAAAATCAAAGATCGGTTAGGGTTCGAATTGATGGAATTAATGGAAGATGCTCTGCTGGAATTTCTTATAGAAAGAAGAAATGGATGTATCTGCTGCTGTTGATTATGGGTTCGATCCTTTGAGAAATCGGCAAGACCTGATGCTGAAATAAATAGTGAAGAATTGATTGCTGCCATGAACTCCAGATGGAGATTGGGTTGTGAAATTGAAGACCAGAAAAAGGAGGTGGTGCTTGTTGGTGATGTTTGAGAAGCAACCTTGAAGCTGAAATGTTGATGCTGTTACAGGGAAGGATGGAATGAATGTGTTCAATTAGATGTATGTTAGGACATGTGGTGATTGGTGGCGCTGCTGCCTGAGATGGAAGAGATAGTATGAGCTGCAGGGATTTAATGTGGTTTGCCAAAGACTGGTGGATATGATGTCTTTGAAGTGTTGGTTGTAATGGGGCTATGTTGCAGAGAAGAAGTGGAGGTCGCAGTTCAATTTGGTTGGATGCTAATGGTGCAAGCAAGTGGTTGCTGTTGGTAAGCTAAATATGCAGTTGGTCAGCCAGGGGAAGCTGCAGTTCATGAAGTTACAGGGAAGTTGCAAATGGTTATTGGCAGAATTGAAGGGTGTACAGCCCTCATGGCTGGGAGTAAGCTGCTAGAACACATAATTTGAGATGACTGGGAATGAGACAGAATATGGCCATCTTTGTCGTAACTAAAGTGACAGAAGCACAGAAAATGCAGGGGCATCTTGGCCGTAACTGCACTGCAACAAATTTGGCCTGAGCAAGTAGCCTGGCTAGGACCAATCAGCCGAGTTAGCTAGCTGACTCGGTTCTGACTCACCCAGTGACTCATTACCCTACCTTGACCCACTGACTAACAGTTTGACTAACGATTGACCTGTTTGACCGTTAGTCATAACGGTACCTTTACCGGAAGGAATTTTCAGGTGGCCGGCGGCGACGGATTCCGGCCTATTTCCGGCCAAAAACCCAGTTTTCCGGCAAGCAAAAGTTGCAGAATTTTGTGTGGATTTCTCTCATGGGATGTGAAGAGTTGGACTTGGAATTGAATGAAGAATTTGGTGGGAATATGGAAAGAGGAGATGGAAGATTTGAGAAAGGCTTGGATTTGGAAATTGAGCTACAAAAGGAAAGGGATTCTATTCCTTAGAAGATATGGAGAACATTGAAGCCTATAAATAGAGAAGAACTTCTACACTTCCATACACATTGATACACTTACACACACTTTTCTTTTCTTTATTCTTTGTGTGAACTTCTTAAGCATGAGTAACTAATTTTATTGATTGAGGATGAATTCCTAGTGCTTAACATGTTTTGAGTTTTGTTTTAAATCTACTTTGAAGTTTTCACATGATTATCGTTTGTTTTTACTAATAGGAGTGATCTTAAAGACATTCATGATTGATTGATAGATTATCTAGGTGTACAACTAGATTGATTTGTTAGTCTAATCTAAAGCTAGTGAAAGTTAGGGGATAAGTAATCGTTTCTTGACTCTTTACATAAGTAGCAAACACGAGACCTTGCGGAGGGATTCCGTGGAGCAATTGTGTGTAAAAACAACGTTAGCAAGTGGACCTTGATCTAAGAGTCTAACTACTAATATCAACCTAATAAATTCATAAATCTTAATGCGTTTAACTAAATTACATCTTGAGTGATCTACTACTAGGTGGTTTGGTGAATAGAATCTGGTAGTCGAGAACTTCCGTATCCGGTGATATAAGGGATTTTGGGGTTAGCACTGATCTAGCTGCTATACCTACGGTTGGTGATAATTTGTGACTAATAAGAAGTGGAAAATAACATAACTTTAATCATTGTTTTGCAGCGAAGAAGGATTCCTTGATCTAATCTCTCTTATTGATTTCCTTTTAATTGCTTTGTTTATTTTATTTACTTTCTCAAATTCTTAATCAATACCCCCCTTTGTGTGACAAATTTACAACTATAATCTCGTGCTCCTCGTGGGATCGACCTTGACTACCCTATATTACTTGTTAATTAGGTAGTAAAGTATTAATTAATTTGTTGTGGTTACGACACGCATACATATATGTAGATGATATGTTGATCAAGAGCAAGGAAGCTGAAGATCATGTACAAGACTTGAAGGAGATTTTTGAACAAATGCGGCAATTTAATATCAAAGTAAATCCTGACAAGTGTACTTTTGGAGTGACTTCAGGAAAGTTTCTGGGGTATATTGTATCAAAGGAAGGAATACAAGTTGATCCAGAAAAAAGTGCAAGCGATTCGCGATATGCCCACACCAGCTACAGTAAAAGATGTGCAAAAATTGAATGGACTGTTAGCCTCGTTAGGAAGATTCATTTCGCGATCCTCTGATAAATGCAAGCATTTTTTCGATATACTCAAAAGGGGAAAAAAATTCAGATGGACAGATGAATGTGAGAAGGCCTTTCAGGGAATAAAAGAGCATTTAATGGATATAACCATTTTACAGAAAGCTGAACCAGGAGAAGAGTTATTAATTTATCTCGCAACAACGGCATATGCGCTAAGTGCGGTATTGCTGCGAGTAGATGCTGGGATAGAGAAGCCAATTTACTATATTAGTAAAACATTCAATTCAGCAGAGAAAAATTATACAAATATTGAGAAGTTAATCCTAGTATTGGTACATGCAACTTTCAAACTTCGCATTTACTTTCAAGCACATAAGGTCAAGGTGTTAACAAAAGTGCCAATTGAATCAGTAATGAAGAATTCAAAAAGATCAGGAAGAATAGAAAGATGGAATGCACAAGTGGGACATTTCGATATCAAATATGAAATTCTATCCTCGCCAAAATCCCAAGTCATCGCAAATTTCTTAGCTGAATTTCCTTTGGAAAATGACGAAGCTGTGGAAGAAATGATGGAGGCAGAAGAAGAACATGGAGATCCAAAAGAATTATTGACAGAACCCAATAGATGGGAGATATTTGTGGATGGATCATCTAATGGAGAAGGAAATGGGATTGGAGTTGTTTTTATTTCACCAGAAGGAGAAAAAACAGCTTTCTCATTCAGGTTAGAATTTACATCCACCAATAATGAGACAGAGTATGAGGCTGTTATCCACGCTTTGAAATTTGCAATAGAAATGAAGTTGGAAAATGCTAGAATTACAAGCGATTCTCAATTGGTTATTCGTCAAATAACTGGAGAATATATAACAAATGAACCTTATTTAAATAAATACAAGAGACTCGTGGAAGAATTATCTGCGAGAATTCCAAAGATAAAATGGAGACACATATCAAGGAAAGATAACCGTCTTACGGAAGCTTTTGCTTTCATATCCAGCATGATGACAAACCCACTTGCGAGATGCATAAAAATTCAAACACTCTTATTACCTTCAGTAAATAAAGAAGACGAAGATATGGATGGGAATTCCGTCGAAATTGACGATGAAGGAGAGAAATATGTGATGATTGTAGAAAATGGCGAAATAGAAGCAAAAGAGAGAAACAAAGATTGGCGAGCGGAACTTCTTGATTATTTGGCGAAAGGAGAAACTCCAAGAAATAGACTGGAGGCACATAAGCTAAGAAGCAGGGCAACTAATTATGAGTTAAGAGACGGAGTGTTATATCGCAGATCTTTTAATGGACCATCGCTAAGATGTTTGACAAGGGAGGAAGGAGAAAAGGTGTTAAAAATGCTGCACAGTGGAGATGCTGGTAATCATAGCGGAGGCAGATCTTTGGCATATAGAACGAAGATGCAAGGGTATTACTGGCCTTACATGCATGAAGATGCGAAACAACATTCAAGGCGTTGTGAAGAATGTCAGCGATTTGGAAAAAAGATACATACACCAGGAGCACCACTATCATCCTCAACAAATGTATGGCCCTTCGGAAAATGGGGATTAGATATTGTGGGACCATTTGTGCCTGGCTCTGAACAAAGGAGATACCTCATTGTGGCTACAGATTATTTCACAAAATGGGGAGAAGTAAAAGCAGTACAACATATTCGTGATAAAGATATTTTCACATTCATATTCGAGAATATCATCTGCAGATTTGGAATACCAAACGACATTGATGTCTGATAATGGAAAACAGTTTGAAGGACAAAACATAGAATTACTACTCAATGCATTTAAGATAAAATGTGGAAAATCTACTCCTTTATACCCACAAGCAAATGGTCAAGCTGAGGCAACTAATAAAACGATCGCAGATATTCTGAAGAAGAAATTAGAAGGGTATCAAAAATCATGGTGTGAGCAAGTACATAATGCAATATGGGCCTAGAACACCACTAGAAGAGAGGCTACTGGAATGTCACCCTTTTGTTTAACATATGGGGTTGAAGCTGTATTACCAACAGAAGTTACTATTCCTACAACAAAAAGAGAAGCGTGGGAAAGGAATTTAAGTGCTGGTATGATTTTACATAAACTAGATGAATTGGAAGAAAAAAGGGAGAAGACTCTACAGCATATGGAAAACTACCAGCGAAGGTTAGCTCGCGAATACAACAAACGTGTCAAAAAACGAGAATTCCAAATTGGTGATTTAGTTCTGCGAGAGACACCGAGATATCAGCGAGAGAATGGTGGAAAATTGGCGAAAAAATGGGACGGACCTTACTTAATTAAAGAAATAATTGGAAATGGGGCATACAAATTAATGGATCCTGAAGGAAGAGATGTTGGCCAACGACTTGATAGACAATGGAATAGACTATTTTTGAAAAGATATTATCAGTGACAAATGCTGTAAGGTAAGAAATATTGGCATAACTAAAGGTTATTATCAGTGACTATTTTTATTTTAAAGATTACGCGAGCAATATCGCGAGAAACGCGAATGAAATTTCGCAGAGATTAAGAGAATGGGACAAACCTTTATGGCGTGCAACTTAGTTCGCGAGTACAATTTCGTAAGAGGCAAATGTAAGACCTACAAGCACGTTGTAAAGGGGGTATCTCTTTATATGATTCAGGGATAAGGTTATACCGCTACTGGAACCTGAGTCATACAGATGTAGGGGTTAAAGAAAACCTATCCTGGAGAGAGATCTTGGATTTCCAACTTTATAAGGTTATACCTTGGTTGGACGACTGAGAGTCTCTTCCAAGAAGTGCAGAGTATGACCAAGGCGCCGAGGTACACGGTTTATCCAAGGGTGCCCGGGACGGACGAACCTACCCTGGCCATCTTTGGTAAGTCTTGGCTACAATGCACTTGGCCTGAAGAAAACCCCACCTAGGGTGCAGTCTTGTAACTATAATCCATATAGGCATAAAGGACAAGAGGCTGCGAAAACAACTTGTTGTTGGTAAATCTGGATGGGAGGAGCTAGTCTTGTATGGCCGATGTTCCCTCCTTGAAGGGGAAACCAGGGGGAAGATAAGGGCGGCACCCTCCATTAGGGAGCTGATAAGTGTCTTAAGACGGCAATGTCATGAGGCTCTAAGATCGCAAGATCATTTAGGCCTGTCATATTGTCGCGTAAATTATACAGAGGCAAAAAGCCAAAAGAGAAAAAAGTTAAGATGAGATCAAGGGGTTTTTACATGCAAATGTGAAGACGTCCTGCGATTTCATCGCAAGACGGAAATGTCACGAGGCTTTGTTTTTGCGAGAAAACTTAGACTCGTCATATTGTCGCAATATAATAAAGAAATACAGATAAGGCAAGATCAATGGGTCAATACATGAAAGTGTAAATACGTCCTGCGATTTTGTCGCAAAAAGAAAAAATTGGCAAAATAAGACCTTTAATTAGGAAGGCAAAATAAGACCAATAGAATAATCGCAAAAATTAATTCTTCTTTGTTAAGCATGCAGGGAAGATTTCTTTATCACAAGAAACAAGTTGAATTCAACAAGTCTCAAGAAATTTAATGAGGAGGCAAGCAAGGGAATAAATATGTAGGATTTCATTAAGTTTCTTGAGAATATTATAATTCAAAAAGGGTTATATCATTTGCGAGAAAGAAGAAGAAAAAAGAAATTAAAAATAGCACTCAAGCTTCAAGCGGTAGTTTCGCCAGATTTGGAATTGTCAGGATTGTTATCATCACCAATATTTCCTTCATTGCGAACATCATCGCCAGAGTTATTTTTGTTACGATCTTCTCCTTCTTTTAGAGGGTTTTCTTCTTTTCCTTGATCATCTTCTTCTTCAACGTCTTCTTCAACATCTCCTTCAGAAGACGGATATTCTAAATCTTTGTCCATAGGAAGAGGGACTTCATCATCGTCAACTTTCAGAGGTGGAACGGATACAGGAGAAAGAGAGTTGGAGATCAAAATTTCGTTCACAAGAACTTCAGCACTAAGATGAACTTGGCGAAGGAAACCTTTGTCACGATTTCTGATCTCTATATTCTTGAAATACTCAAGATAATCAAGTCTTCTTTCTGCTTTATCACGAGTTTCTAAAAGGTTGAGAAGAAGAGTCTTGTTTTCTTTGCGAACACTGTCCAGCTCCTTAGTAAGATTGGTGACAATAGAATGAAGGCCTTTTTCAGATTCTGCGAGCAACAAAATAATGAAAGGTTATAGAAATATAACATAAATTGAGACAAGGGAAATCAATAAGTGAGGCAGTCATAATTGACTACCTTCTTTTTGCGAAGTTAAGTTTTGGATTAATGAAAAGAGGCAGTTCTCCCATTGATTCATAGCACCATCAAATTTGTCGCCAACCATGCCTTTTATACGAGATTTCATGTTCTCTTCTTTGGTGCATAAATATGAATTTTCTTTTGACAATGAGGAATGAGATTCCTTTAATTGGGAATATTCATCTCGAAGCTTGCTGGCATTCAAACTAAGAGTTAGTCTACCCTTGATAAGTTTGTCTATTTCAGCGGCAGATGATTCAGTTACTTCGTCAAGTTTATTTTTAAGAGAGCGGAGAGACTGCTTTTGGTCATCACATATCCCTTGAAGATTGTTTACTTTCTGCGAGGAGATCGCCAACAAGCTTGATAATTTGTATTTCTCTTGAGATAAAGTTCTATTCTTGTCTGACAAAGATTCTATAGACAAATTAGTCTTGGATAACGAATATGAGAGGCGAGTAACCTCGTTGTTTAGAAAACTGTGATTTTGCAATAATTGATTATTCTCATTCGTGAGATTTCTTATTTGACCAACTGAATATGTATAAAGATTATCTAATTTACTATGCTGGTCCATCCAAGAATCTCTTTCAATGCGAGCTTCATCAGCTATGGTTTCAGATTTAAGTTTTTCGATGAAACGATTTCGGTTGGAAACTAATATATAAACCAAGAATTTAAAGGGAGGATTAAGTACGAAGAATATGGAAATAGAATAAAAAGATAAAAGGACAGGGGCAAAAAGAAGCTTACTTTTTATCTCATCAATCTTTTTAGCGAGATTCTCGCGATCCAGTACAGAGTTATTGAGCTTGTGGTTTAGAGTTTCACATTCAGAAATCTTATCTTGAAGACTTTTTCTCAAAGAAGCATTTTCATTCTCTAGAGAAGCTCGTGAAACAGAATTGTCTGAGCCAAAATATTTGAGCAAAGTTTCGCAAACTCCGCTTTGGAGATAATCAGTAGAAGAATCTCTAGCATTATTTAGAATGTTAGATAAAATTTTGAAAGCAACATCAATTCCTGCGATGGTCTCATTTGATGAAGGAAGGGATGTAGAAGGTGAAATAGAGGAAGTGGGGACAAGTTGATGATTTGAGTCACTAGCAATGGTTGTATCATCAGAAGGAGGAGTTTTCGGGAAAGTAACATTTGAAGGAAGTAAAGGGCTAGAGGGAATTTCAGGTATGATGGGTTCTGCAATTTGAATTGGTGAAGGACCAGTAGAGGCAGTGGTAGTGAAAGCGAGCTTCTCGCCAGAAGAAGGAGGAAGATCAGATTGCACAGGTGTAGGTGAAGCTTTCGCAGATATTAAGGGAGGAATGACGAAATTACTTCCAAAGGTCTTATTTAATTGGCGAGATCTTTTAGGAGGATTAGCATTACCCTCGTTATTCTGCAAACAATAATCTAGATAAGAAACAGAGGCAACAATATTGTTATTAATAAATAGAATGTGTTTCTTACTACCTTATTGCTCGCAGAATTTTCTTTCCTTTTTCCAGTCGGCCTCTTATGAATAATAGGTTTTTGAGTCGAGGATTGGGAAATAGATGCAGCTCCGCTGAAGAATACATAATATAAGGATATAAAGAATTAATTAAGAGAAGATCGAAGAATATAAATAAAAAAATTTGATCTAAGAAAATACCATTATCAAAAATATACCTCGAGGACTCCATTATTACAGTAGCAGAAGAATGAGAAGGAGAAGAAGTTGCAGAACAAAAAGCAAAGAAACTAAGTATAGAAGAAAGAGAGTTAAGAGAAGAAAACTAGAAATGAAATTCGACTCTTCCTTTTATAGGCAAAGAAGGGAGTAAATTATGTGAGACGTGTCAATACAAAAGGACAGATTTACAACACGTGTTAACAAAGAAAGCTGAATTAGCGGAATATCGCCGGAGAAAAAAGTTCATATATTCTTGCGATAATTAAAGATTCTCATGATCGTTTCTTCTTCGCAGAAAAGACATGAGAAGAGGCAAGATGTAGTACCAGAATATCACCACAACGATATTCTCATGATAAGAACAACTCTTTCACGAGAAGGTCAAATATTCCTATAAGTATAAATGACATTATTCACGAGAGCGTCGTGAGGATTCTTCAGCAACATTTGGCGAGCGTCACGAGGAAGCATCATAATAACTGGCGATTGAAGAGACATGCTATGAGAGTGTTATTTCACGAGGATTACAAAAGTTGGCAAAGATTAATATTGTAAATACCACGATGAGATCGCAGAATATATCCGAAAGAAGGGGAAAACTTAGCTGTCACCCACAATGTAATTTCCTATATAAAGGATTCAAGTAATTCCAGATGATGATGATGTATTTTTTAGAGTTGAGAAAATCTTGAGGAGAGAGAAACTCCGGAAAAGAAAGTTGTAATTCTGAGTTTGAATATTTTCTGTAAACATTTCTGAGATCTAAATAATAAAAGTGTCGTTTAATTCTTTGATCTTCAACTAGTTTCACTTAGATTTTTATAGGATCTTAATAGGGGTGTAGTGTGGGAAATCCTGCTACTACAAAAGGGATGCTGAATCAACAGAATATACTCAGGGCCG
This sequence comes from Papaver bracteatum, assembly GCA_023529315.1. Taxonomy (NCBI): domain Eukaryota; kingdom Viridiplantae; phylum Streptophyta; class Magnoliopsida; order Ranunculales; family Papaveraceae; genus Papaver; species Papaver bracteatum. The sequence goes on along the minus strand of JAJJWX010002670.1, from coordinate 232,522 downwards.
AGACGATAAAACCTAAGACATTCGATGCTTAAGGGATATAATGCTTCAACGCTCAAGCATCTAAGAAATCTTTAGGTTGTACTCACAATCAAAGAGTACACCTTCGATGATGGCGCCTTTGGCTGCAGCATAAATATCTCGACGATGACACACTGATTCAACACCGACGCGATCAATGTGAAACTGAACTACAATCGCTGAGTCTTCACTATCTCCATTGCAAGACTTCTGAAGCAGATGCAACATCATTTATCTATCGATGGCACGAATTCCTTCAACATGCACCATGGACTTAATCTTATTGGACAAGATTCAAGGCATAACAAGTCATTGCAACCTGATGCGATTCCATGAAAACTTTATCAACGGAATCTCTCTACATCATGAACCTTGCATGACTAAAGAAATTCTCTCTTCACCGATCACACCCATAATGGAGACTGCTGATGCAATATGCCGCAACAATGTCGACTCACTGGCTTCATGTTGTTCAGGAGAATTCATGTTGAACTCCAAAACACTATCGTCTCAGAGATGATCAACCCACCAACTAGTTCGTAAATGTGAAGGCTCATTGGATGGAGGAGCAAAGACTATGTCGATAAACCATGGTTTTAGCCTTTTCAGTATCTGAAGCAACTCCGACCATAGTATCGGCATCAACAAGGATATCTGTAGGAACTCCTTCCATGGTCTCAGCATCAACAAGAATGTCTGAAGAAAATTTAACCATGATCTCAGCATCAACAATGGTCTCAGGAGCAACATCTTCATGTCAGGGCATCATCAACTAACCATTCTCTGAAGTGTTACACATGAAGCGGACTTCTCCAAGAACTAATGATTCATATCAATATGTGTAGACCTGATAACATGATCACATGTAAGTCTTCCCAAAGCTTGCACAACTGGTGGGCACAATCCAAAGTCTTCTATAAGATGTTCTCATCACCTCCACAAATGAGATAAAACACACTTCAATCTATGGGTTTACAAAAACGTACCATTGGGTCAGGAATGGGACAAATCTTCCTCAACGAAAGATGTTCGTCTATGTCTCTTATACAACATACCAAAAGGGCACATCCATCGGACATATGAGCTAAAAGATATGACCTTTACCGCCGGGTCTACGAAATCTAAAAATTTTGTACGTGATTACAAATTACAAATGTGCACGCTTTGTTGGCTAACCTATACAACTTCAAATTGAGTGATTATTTTCTCATATGATAACTCAGTCTCTTAGATTCAAAAGTTGAGGTCAAGCATCGAGTTCCTACGTCGTATAAGGTTTCTACAGCTCCCAGAGCGTACAACATGCAAGCAGCAATTCATAGACAGGATCCATAACTTCCACAGTTGATCGGTGTCCACCATGTCTTTCCACTAAGTACTTCATCAAGGTACCTATAACTTCGACCACCTAGGTATTTACATAAATTTTTCTACCAGGATCCTCTATACAAATCTTGCCAGAAGAAGAGAAAACGAAAAGGAGAGACTTAACAAAATACTGGGGACTGACGGTATACTAATCATGACGATCAGTTTCACGGTCCAAGTACCATGGTACCAGACTCTCATGTGCTAATCATTCATCATAAAAGGGATGCTACCACTGGGACATGAAACCATGGTCATTACATCACCCCCTCTTGAGAAGCAACATCATCTATGGTCCCGTGACTACGGTTTTAGAAGTAATGTTTCTACTACTGATAGAAGATGGCACTGCAAGCACCACCATGCTCATGTAAATCAAGGGTTCCTGATATCAAATGAATCAATGACATCAAAATCCTTCACCAACCGTTCGAGACACGAGCAAATGGCATGAAGACGCAACGGGGGCGTTTTACAACAAGCTCGTCTGAGATGATTTTTCACTGTCGTGCACAAAGAGGAAATCTGGGAGTAATTGATGAAGAATCTAGGGATCGATCATATATCATTATCTTTGTATGGATGTCCTCTACAACATATCCAAAATTCACAGCAATTGGAGAAACGAGCGAAGAGTTGTGGCCAAAACGTTGGACCATATGCCAGCTGAAACTTTTCTGATGATCTCCTGGAAGTTTACTGTTTCATCGACTTCGACCCATAAACTTGCTCAAAACTTAAAATCCTTCTTTGATAAAGCTTGGAAATTTCCTGAGCATAAGGATACATGGGTGGATCGTGAAAATCTGACATCGTATGAAGATTTTACGGCGTTTTTGCTAAAAGGCTGAGTTCTGAATTTTCTAGTGACGTATTTCGGTAAAACTTTTCACTTATTCATGAGAATCTTCATTCATTCATCAACAAATCAACAATTTTATACTTTTATGAAGAAAATATACAATGGGTACTTACTGGAGTAGTCCCTAAAGTGCTCAAAGGACCGAAATTACCAACATCACTATTGGAAACATCATTGCTTTCACTCAGTTTCGAAATCCGGGGTTTTCTTCCTCACCATCCTCCGAAGACGAATGGGAATCATCAGTAATCCCTCATTCCATGGAAATCTCCTCCCGAATACATCAACAATAATTAGTGGTATTTCATTCAAGGAGTGTCATGAATGATTATACGAAGAGGATTCTCCACTCCGAAGACTTACTGCTATTTCTGGGTAATCCACATCAATCGAACAAGGACCCATTTGTCGAGCTGCTCTATCGATATTATATTCCTCTATCAGAGACTTCCCGTGCATTACTGATACTAAGTAATCAGGAGTGAAACTCAGTGTGAAAGATATCTCACCATTATTCAGAGATCCCAGAAGCACCATTTCTTGAAGCTGCATCTGTAGAGATATCATTTCTGGAAGTATCATTATGGGAACCAGTCATTCTTGCAAAGTTGTTGTGACGTCCATACAACATTCCTACTTCAGTATATCATCTGTAGATGCAGATTTCATCAAAGCAGTGGAATTAAAGCACACACAAAATAATTAGGATGCTCACATCAGCGTCTACAAAAATGGCAACTCTCAACTCTTACCTATTTACGGTTTCACGAACTTAATGATAATAACATAAAATTTCGAACATCTTGCTCGCTCCTTCAAACCTGCAAAGACGATCACCACCCATTATTTAAAAGTCTGACACCTGACTTTTCACGAAATTATGAATAATTCTCATAACCCTTCATGTGAACATTCACTGATTTTCTACCGTGTGTGCATAGACTATGAAATCACGAAGTTCACAAAAACGTTATTGTTTGCTTTTAACAATTGTTTAAAATCATTTTGCAAAATCTTTCATGAAATCGTGAACAACCCACGTAAATCTTTACCATGTGGACGGTTTTTCAGAATTTGGACAGACTTCCATTCTACAATTGTGAAACCTCACATACAGACATTATTTCACCATGTATGATTGTCTACTTTCAACAGTTGTTCAAAATCAAAATATTAATTTTACAAAAAATATATATTTTAATGTGAAACTCACGTAACTTTGAAAATATATGTATATTTTGCTCCCTCTCGCGAGCATCCGTCTTTGAAACGAGAGTTTATTCCATTTTGTGAAATCTCACAAATTAAAAAAAAAATTCTACTTTTGCTCAAACGAGCGTTCGTCTATGAAATGATGGTCTTTTATACTTTTTTGTAAAGGTCCACATATTCCAAATAAATTTTATCATGAGGTGTAGGTCTTTCAAAAATTCCCCTAACTTTAAGGATCATTATTTATTACTTTTACTATGAACGAATCAACGTTCCTAAAAGTATTTGTGAAAGTCCATGCTTTGAAAATAAATTTTAGTTTTCATGAAACTTCATGAACAAAATTTTATCTACTGTAACTAGACTATGTATACTCAAGAATTTATGTATCGCTTTCATATTAGGGATTATTGCTCGTTTCTTAAACTAGCGAACGAACGAATGTGCATATGTTTTTTAAAACAAATTTTCATGAAGCTTACGCATACATGCACACATGGAATTTTATTTTGAACAACTGAACTTTAAAAACAAAGTTAAGGCTTTTTCCCTTTTATATCAATTTATTTCCTAAACCTAATAAAGCATGGATTTCCTTTTTTGGGCTCGGGCCCAAAAATCTTAAATTGACCAAAACTGGACTTTTGACCGACCAAATCAGCGATGCTTCATCTCTCAGCACTCACGGAATCGCACTCTATCACACTATCAGGGTCCTCACCCGAACATTTTCTCGTACATGACACCATTGGAGTAAATCGAGGATTCTGAAACTTCCATTGTAGACTGAGTTCAACCACGATCTCGTCGACTGAAAATCACCATCTAATGCTTACCGCGGAACAAGACTGTCCCTCACTAAGCAGGGGACTTAATGTTGATGGTGGCTTTTCAAAAAAGGTCAAAACCGTAAAATCATGATACTACATGTTTCTGATATGGCTTCAGGCATGTGACGATTCATATTCTATGAAGCCATGATGAATATGTCTTTTGAAAATCCTCCACTAGCTGAGCGTTTGATCCCTGGCATTTCATTGTGACCTCTATGTAGAATAATATAATTGGGAGGTCCTCCTACATAATTGTTTGTTGAGAGGGCTTAACGCCTTCAGGATGTCGGTGATACTCATTGTTCCCTGACTACAGGAGAGCGACCCACCTCTACATAGAAAAACGATTGGGCGGTTCTCCATCAGTGAGAGCAACAACACCTTCAGGACAGTGATACTCACTGATCCTGACTATGTAGAGCGACGTGTATAGACTCGGGTGTTCTCTGTAGTTTCTGAGAGCACCCTCAGGATTAGCCGTCTCCTGAATATGTACATAGACTAATTCTACTGTGACATTCACCACTGAATTCCCAGAATAATTTATTATTGCTCATATTCCATGGTCTAATCCACGGCCTGATCCCATGGATTCTCCATAACATCACGGATTCATGAAAATAATATTATAAAATAGGAAAAGGAGTGCGAGACCGGGCATCATAGTCGGCCGGCCATGCCCTAGCTGTGGCCGGTCCACCACCCTGCAATCCCTAGTCTTTTATAATTATTATTTTCCTCAAATTTATGAAACTCCTTAGTTTGGGAAAAAATCATGATTTCTTCATAACTTCTCGAATATTGCTCAAATCATGAAAATTCAAAAGCCAACATGGTCACATGACCGGCTAGCCCCTCACGGAAATTTTGAATATTAAAATACTCTTATTTTATATTGATTAATTAAGCATAAATGCTCATTCCAACAAAATCAAGAATTTTAGTCAAGATAAAACTCTTTTGAAAATTCACAATGTTGCTCGAACGCACATCAGAAAATACTGAAACTCTCAGTACGGAGACACGAACGCCATGGAAACACATACATTCCTTAATGACCGACTAGGGATATTCCTAGGGCTTGCACAAATCCGGTCCCACATGTTTTCATAATTCTGACCTAATTTTCCGAATTGCTCGTATTGGGCCCAAACTCTCTCCAACCAACTGATGCGTGTCGTATGCGTCAAAAATAATTTCACTTCCTCACTCAACTAGATATAAATATAGTATTCGATAAGAAAGAGTTCGTATCCACAGAGAGGCGATTGTTGTTATGCAATTTTCAGATTCTTAAGTAACCAAGTAACCAAATAACCAAGGGTGTGTTTTTGTTTTTATAAAACTAAATAAAGAAAAGCAAATAGTTTGAATAATCAATAAGGAGAAGATATTGGTCACGGGATAGTATCATTCACAAGCATGTATTTTTCATCTATGATTAGAATTGGTAATTTAATCTCGCAATTATCAAAAGACCTGGGATATCTTGATTGCAAGAGTATCCCGTTTTTTTCCTGATTTTATCACAAACAACATTAAAAGATGCTATTGTGAAATCTACTTAAAAAGCAACCTAAAGTGTAAAAGCACAATTAGGTTTAACTCCCTAAGAGCAATAAGTTCTATGAAATAAGACTAATCAATGCAAACAAACGTGTAAAAGCACTTATTCGTTTTAACAAAGGTTATGGTTCATATGCGATTAAAAAGATGTATCACTACAAGTATTAACCACAAGATGCTACTAGAAATCAGAGATAACAACTTTTACGTATTGAAAACCCTAATATAGCTATAGAGATGAAAACAAATCCAATTGATTCCGGACTCAACCAAACTAGCATTCAAATCATATGATAATATAAATAATGAATCATAAACGATAGAATTGAGACAAAACTAATTCATAGAATCAAATAACATGCTTGAAGAAATCAACGTTTATCTCATAACCAATAGTTGTATTTAGCTACACATATTCATGGAGTTCATCATCATAATATTCAAAGAAAGAAGATGAAACATAAAAGAAAGCAAACCCTAGAAGTAGTTCTCTGCAAAAGCTCCAAGAATAGAAAAACGTGATATCCAAAAGTTAGTAGAACTTTTCTTTTTGTAGCTTTTTCTCCAACTTCTAAAATTAGGTCTAGTCTTCAAAGTCCATTAGATAGAAGTCCACCAAGCCTACAAGTGAGATAAACCCGTGTAGAAAATATGTCCCAAAAATGATCACCGGAAAACTGTGTTTTTGGCCGGAATCCGGCACCGGAAAGTCGTCGTCGGTCACTAGTATATTCGACGGAATATTCCATCAGTCCACCGTTAGAAATAATTGTTGACTTAAAGGTCTTCTGTTAGTCAACTTGGTCAGAGGAGCTGAGTTAGAACGAGTCAGAACCGAGTCAGTTGGCTAACTCAGCTGACTAGTTCTGACCACGCCACTTGCACACGCCAGAATAGTTCACGGCCAAGATGGCCATACCTTCCCTGCAACTTAACCTGTCATTCCTGCATCACCAGTGCCAACTAAGCTGCAACCAAAATTCCAAATGAGATGCAACAGCATCAGTACTAGCTTCATTACCATCTCTAATAGCTCAACACAGCAGCATCACTATCTCCACCTGAAATTTTCAATACCACCAGAGCCTACTTCATTTCAGCTGCTCCACCTTCATCCAAGACTCCTATAACTACATCTAAGCTTCAACAAGCACCAACACAGCTCCCTTGTAGCCTAACTACAACTCTCTTCTAAACTGGCATTGTGGTTGTTCTCACTGCCTTCCTTCATTGCAGCTGCACACCTCCATGCTAATTCATCATCTACCAACTGCCAATTCAATTCCATTAATGCCATCAGTGCATCATTTGGAGCTGCAATTGGTAGCAGTCAACAACTGCCATTCATTCCATTGCAGTTCCAGTTCAACCCATTCCATAATCACCAACTCTTCCATGTCCATTACAGCACAGCACCAAACCCTTGTAACCATTTCAATCTCACAGACCCATTGTTTGCAAAGCTGATTAATCCCCAATCGAAACCCCAAATCAGTTCAAGAGATCAATCTTTAGTGTTGTTCTTGGCTTCAACATTCCAGCAGACAAGCACCACAGCTTCAATAACATGTTGTCTCTCTACCTGCAACTTCCAACTTCACCCCTACATTTCACTCCTAGTTGCTCCATTGCATCCATTCCACCTTCTCACAATAGCCCTAGCCATTGCATCCACCACCACTGTGAACTTAACTCTATTAGCTCATAGCCACTAACTCAGTTCAAGAACAAAAGAAGCATCTGGTATAACTCGGCTACCCCTGCAGCGGCTGCTGCTCTTTGGCTCAGTTCCTTCACTTTCAGCCATCACAGATTCATAACAAATTCAACAGTATCACCTACTCCTTGAACATCCCAGTCTTATCCACCAATTCTATTCTACAACTCTCTCATCGTACTTGACTTGGCCATCGAAGTACCAACACCATCTAAAACCACATCTGCTACACCATGGCTTGACTCCTACTACAGCATATTCCTCCATTGCATCTTCACCTGCAATCACTTTAAATCAGCAATACCATCAACCAAATATCCACCAGAAACCCAACCATAATCAGTAGCTTACTGTAACCTTCACCATCAGTTCATATATCAGTTCATCACCATTTACCACCTGCAGTTTCATCCATTGCAACTCAACAACTACCCCGTAATCACCTTAAATAGTTGTTCAACAACCACCAACCACTTGAACTGCAACTCCAATACCTTCACTGCAGTTTCACACAAACCACAATCACCACCAATTGTAATACCACTTCCAATACTCAGACCCATCCTCACACAGCAAACTGCACCTTCTCCTCACCAACCTATCAGTTCCAACAACAACTTTCTTTCACCACCAAACTCATATTCCCAGTACAGCAAAAACTCAAGCCAAAACCTAAATATGAGCATACCCATTCTTACATCCCTACAGGACATTCATTCAAACCCAGAATTTCATCATTTCAGAGAATTCAACTCCCAAATCAAACCCTAACCTCCTTCTTTTCTGTTTTTCCAACTCAGATTCTTAAATTTCATTCTCTGTTTAACTGATACAACAACCCATGGGCTAAATGATCTCATACACAGCCCACCATATCTTCTACTCATTCATCAGATCAAACTTTGTGCCGCCATGGTTTCTCAATTTCTTATGGATGTGCCTCTTTCTGTGTCTCTCGATTTTAGGCGAAAAATGATTGAGAAGTAATCTTCTCTTGATTTTAGGGTACTGAAGTAAGGCTCGTTATACAACACCTGGTAATCTTGATAAGGGATAACTAAGCTGGCTGTCCCTTAACCATAACAGATTGTCTTTAGTACTGCTCCAAATAAAGTCACCCCTTAACTCTGGTTCTGCTCCCGATAGTATTCGCCTAGGAAACGACAGCTTTTCCCCTTTATGCTCCATATGAATGCTTTCCTACCAGCTGCAGCCGCCTCTTGCATCTCAAGTCCACTTCTTCTCTTCAATATCTTAACATCATTAAAGCCACCATGTTTTTCAGGCATAATTCGCATCACTAAAGCTGGCATACTTTTCAGACAGAGATGAAGAAATAAAAGAAAATAATGAGACGCAATCCGCCTCCAACGCTTTTGCCATATTTCCTCTTCTTTTGATCCAAATGACTCCACAGTACTTAAATACTCAAAAACAAAACATAAGATACATAATTTACAAGAAAACTAGCAGAGAAAGCATAAACAATAGATAAATAATAAGGTGTTTTAGACATCTATCAGATTCCCCCACACTTAGACTTTGCTAGTCCTCGAGCAAATCAAACAAAATAATTATAAAACATACATACAACTCCGTCTCGTCGAGGCTACGGTTATTCTAAGCATAAATAACAAGCCTTTAAACCCCTAGGTGTCCCTAGTGGACGAGTTTTAGTTTCGTGAAAGTTTACAAGAGGTTTGCCTACAAAACCTATATTTCCAACTCCGTCTATTTATGAAAAATCAATGAACGAATCCAAACTGACTACATGAGGAGGTAACTTGTGCAAATTCAATTCATATATTAGTAAATAAACTCTAATTAGATAGTCAAACAAGCCACAATACTCGGAAACTAACAAACCACAATCACAATGAAAAGATTAAGAAGATGGAAATAGATGTAGATGTTGGCGAATGTTCACAAGTGATCGATGTTTCCCATATCTGTCTGAAGGTCACTGCCAAGATGAACCTATGAATCCTATTGGATTGAGCTACTGGTTTGAATTCTACATCAACTCACTAGCATATACAAGGGAACCAGGAGTGACTTTATTCAACCAATATGATATTTTCCTTTTTTCCTTTTCCTTTCTCTCTCTCTTTTTTTTAGACAGCATGATTAAATCTTTTGGATCCAAGCACATGCTTCTTGTCAGCAAGTACATGATAGTTTCCTTGGATCCTTCATTCCACGCTTGTTTAGGCGACGGAGACAGGGACAACGTTTCACACATACTGCTATCCAAGTGTCTTTTTTATTCCGTTTGGTCTAATTGGTCGGTCTTATTTTTTTAGCAACCCAATCACTCTATTTCATCCTAGCAGTAATAACACGTCGATGTTTAGTGACCCACCAAAGCACTTAGAGAACAATAGATAAATATGGAAAAGTAAAAATAGAATGTGATATGGTGATATTCCGAGATATGGTAACAACTATCATGTTATTTGTGATTTCTGAGCTATGTTCGTCCCTTTTAGTTAATTGGTTCATCAACTCCCGCATTTAAAATGGTTCCATCTACTAATGGTGCCATCCTAAAGGCACAAGAAGTTTCTAGATTTCGGAGTTCAAAAAGCACAAATTTTTTTCTTGGTTTTTTCTATTTATTTTTTTTTATTTTTTTTTTTTTTTACAAAAGGCATAAAACAAACTATACAAACATATAAATGCTCCCCCACACTTAAACTTTACATTGTCCTCAATGTAAAATTGAATCATCCAAAGAAAGTTCAAGGTGGGAAATTCCGCAAATGATATGCAAAAACAAGGAAAATAAAGATAAAAGCAAATGCTTAAAAATAAAAAGACAAAGAGAAAGATACAAAACCGGTGGGTTGCCTCCCACTTAGCGCTTGGTTTAAAGTCTTCAGCCCGACGTGCTCCTCGTTTGCTAAGACTGCTCCAGAGAAAATGCCTCCACAAAGTTCACACCTTCCACAACTTCGGAAGTAAAGTTCTCATAATATGGTTTCAGCCAGTGTCCATTCACTTTAAACTCCTTTCTTGTAGCTATGCTACGAATTTCTACTGCACCATAAGAAAACACATTAGTAACAACAAAGGTCCGATCCAACGTGACCTTAATTTACCCGGAAATAATTGCAAGCGAGAATTAAACAAAAGCACTTTCTGCCCAACACAAAATTATTTTCTAGAAATCATAGAATCATGAAATGCCTTAGTTTTCTCCTTGTAAATGCGCGAGCTTTCAAATGCATCATTGCGAAGCTCCTCTAGCTCTTGGAGTTGCAACTTTCTTTGTTTTCCAGCACCATCTAGATCCATATTGCATTGTTTAATATCCCAAAACGCCTTATGTTCAATCTCCACGGGTAAGTGACAAGGTTTACCGTACACAATCCTAAATGGAGACATCCCAATAGGTGTCTTGTATGCGGTTCTATAAGCCCACAAAGCATCATTAAGTAGCATGCTCCAATCTTTCCTTGTTGGATTCACCGTCTTCTCTAGTATGGATTTCACCTCTCGGTTCGACACCTCGACTTGTCCATTGGTTTGGGGATGATAAGGTGTTGCAATCTTGTGCGACACATTGTACTTCTTCACAACCCTTGTAAGAACCTGTTTTTGAAGTGAGAACCCCCATCGCTAATTATGGCTCTTGGAATTCCAAACCTTGCAAAAATGTTAGCTTGCACAAAATCTGAAACCACTTTAGAATCATTAGTTGGGGTAGCCTTAGCTTCCACCCATTTCGAGACATAATCAACAACAAGTAAGATATAAAAATTCCCATGGGAGTTGACAAAAGGACCCATAAAATCTATACCCCATACATCAAAAACTTCAATAAATTGAATAAAAGTTTGTGGCATTTGATTTCGAGCACCTAGATTGCCTGTTCTTTGGCACCTATAACAAGTTGTGCAAAATATATGTGCATCCTTAAATAAGGTTGGCCAATAAAAACCGCTTTCAAGTACCTTGTGAGCAGTTCTTTTACTCCCAAAATGTCCTCCGCAAGCATATGAGTGACAAAAAGACAAGATAGAGTTAAATTCAGATTTGGGAACGCACCTTCTTATTACTTGGTCGCTGCCATGTTTCCATAAGTATGGATCATCCCATATATATTGGTTCCCTAACCTCTTAAGTTTGTCCCTCTCAGCACAAGACAAGTTCTTTGGGATTTGTTTAGACACCAAGTAATTAACAATATACGCATACCATGGTTCCGCAAATGCAATTGAGAATAGTTGCTCATCCGGGAAACTTTCACGCAACGGGATAACTTCCTTGTCCACAGAAAGACGGCTCAAATGATCCGCAACGATGTTCTCAATTCCTTTCTTGTCTTTGATTTCAATATCAAACTCTTGAAAGAGTAAAATCCATCGTATGAGCCTCAGTTTCGCCTCTTTCTTTGTAAGAAAGTACCTAAGTGATGCATGATCTGAAAATACAAGAACTTGTACCAATTAGATAAGATCGAAACTTTTCCAAAGCAAAAACAATAGCTAATAACTCTTTTTCATTAGTGGTGTAGTTTTTTTGGGCTTCATTTAACGTTCTAGAAGCATAATAAATAGCATGAGGTATCTTCCCCACACGCTGCCCAAGCACCGCACCAACCGCATAGTCACTTGCATCACACATGATCTCAAAAAGCTTGCTCCAATCCGGTGGTTTAATGATAGGGGCTGAAATCAAAAGTTCTTTCAAACAATTGAATGCCGCCACACACTTTTCATCAAAGTTAAAAACCACATCTTTTTGCAATAAGGTATAAAGTGGTGATGCTATCTTGGAAAAATCCTTGATGAATCTACGATCAAAACCTGCATAACCAAGAAAAGAGCATATCTCCCTCATCGTAGTGGGAGGGGTTAGAGCACGAATAAGGTCTATCTTAGATTTATCAACTTCCAAGCCTTTAGAAGATATTATATGGCCTAAAACTATGCCATGAGTTACCCTGAAATGGCACTTCTCCCAATTAAGCAAAATATTTGTTTCAACACATCGTTCAAGGATTAGTGACAAATTGTTCAAACAAAGGTCAAATGAATCACCAAAGACACTAAAGTCGTCCATGAACACTTCGATTATGTTTTCAACATATTCTGAAAATATACTTACCATACACCTTTGAAAAGTAGATGGAGCATTGCACAAGACAAAAGGCATCCTTCTATAAGCAAAAGTAGCGAAAGGACAAGTGAAAGTGGTTTTCTCTTGATCCTCCGGCGCTATCACAATCTGATTATAACCTAAATAGCCATCAAGAAAGCAATAATAAGAGTGTCCAGCTAAACGTTCAAGAATTTGATCAATAAAAGGCAATGGAAAGTGATCTTTTCTAGTAGTGGCATTCAATTTCCTATAATCAATACAAACCCTCCAACCGGTTTGCACACGAGTTGGGACAAGTTCATTCTCATCATTCTCCACCACGGCCACTCCTGATTTCTTTGGTACAACTTGTACCGGGCTTACCCACTTGCTATCGGATATGGGGTAAATAACACCCACTTCCAAAAGCTTGAGTATCTCCTTTTTCACAACTTCCATCATTGGGGGGTTCAAACTACGTTGTGCTTCCCTTGTAGGCTTTGCATCGTCCTCCAAACGGATCTTGTGCATAAAAACGGCAGGGCTTATACCCTTGATATCGGCAATTGTACATCCTATGGCCGTCTTGTGCTTCCTTAGCACCTGATAGGGTGTAGAATGCATCTTATTTATTATCTATTGGTTATGCTTTCTTTGCTATTTTTCTTGTAAATTATGTATTTTACGCGTGTTTTTGAGTTATTAGGTACTCGGAGTCGCACGGAGGAAAAGAAGAATAAATGATCCAAATTGAGCAAAAAGGGCAGGATTGTCATTTCACAAGAAAACACTATCGGGAGACGAGCCACGGTTAAAGGGCAACTCTCTCAGAGGAGTACTAAATACAGTCTAGTTGTGGTTAAGGGGTTCTCATTAAGGTATCCCTTATCATTATGAATGGTGTAAATAACGGGTGCAAATATCTGGGGTGTCTAAATCCAGACCCATCTCTAATACCCTAACCCTAAGTCGAAGAGGCATTTCCCCCAAATCATTGTAGCTAAAATTAAGAGCAGCTGTGACTGCTGTATCCGAGAGGGTTTGTCTCTCATTTATTCAAGACTAACTCCCAAATTGAGAGGCGAAGTCATAAGAATTGTGGCTGTTGTTGAATCTGTGAAATTGAGAACCAGAAACTTAAAATCAAGAGACAAAGATCGAAGCTGCTATTGTTGGTAATTAATGGCGATGTTGGCTGAGTTGGAGAAGATTGAATCCGAGAGTGATTGAAGATGTTTAAGCCACAGATCGAGATGAATAACAAATTGAATTAGGGATGAATCGAGAGAGGGATGGATTGAATCTGTGGGTTGAGTCGATTTGTTTCTAGAACATGAAATTGAAGGTTGGGTTTGAAACAAATTCAGGGTTTTGCAGAGAACTTGATTTTGTGAAGCTGCTGTCATGGATTGATGGCAGAGAGGAGATGATAGTTGCCGTAATGGGTTTTTTTTCAGATTTGGTTTTGGGTTGAGTTCAGTGATGGGTGTGTATGCTACTGATGGTTGAAGTGGTAGTTCAGAATGAACTGAAATTGAATGAGTTTGTGTTGGTAAGAACATGGACAAGATGATGCTGTGATGAGATGGGTATTGCCCTGTGATCTTTCAGAATCAAGTGAAATGGAAGAATGGGTTGGTGGTGTTAATGGGATTTAGATGGAAATTGTTAATGGGTGTGGTCTGTAATGTTGATATTGTTGGTATATGGAAGCTGTTGCTATTAATTGAAAGTGGTGGCGCAATTGGAGCAATGGGTTCTGTTGCAGTGAATGATGAGCAGTGGTGGACAGGAGACATTGTTGTGCAATGACTGAATGGAGTGATGGAAGGTGAAAGAGGAGCTACTGTTAGCTTAAGGTGGTGTTACTGTGTTCTGGTGTTAAATCACAGGAGCAGTTGGTGGTCATGGTTGGTGGTCTGAAATGTGGATGCTGTTGGTTCTATAGAGTGGTTTGATTAATAATGGGTTGGTGGCGTTGGTTGAGAGGCAAAGAAATACATGGCATATAGTGGTTGTGAAGTTGATACTGACTGAAATTAGGAGATGGGTTGATGCTTGTTTGAGCTGCAGTGAGTCAAGAAGAGATACTGATGTTGTGGGTGGTCACTGTAATTGAGTTGTGTATGGATGAGTCTGCTGGTGTTGTGAATGACTAGATGTATGGTTGCAATGGCTATTCAAAGCAGAAATGGAGGTTGCAGTATGTGGCAGTGGTGTTGAGCAAGAGAAAATAGTTTCCTTACAAACATGGGTGCTGCGGTAGTTGCTCAACAATCAAAGCATCCTAGCAAAGAGAAAATAGTTAACGTTTCTAAAGATGATTGGAAGCATGTAAAGAGTAAAGCCTCTCCTACTAAATTTACGTTTGCGGATGCATTATGCAACACTTCAAAATAATTTGTGCTAATCCTTTTGAATCTTTAAATTTGGAATTGGGGTTTAGAGACGATGAAAATTTAGAAGTTGAAAATGCTGATCTCCTAGCTGCTAATATGGCGGACGAAGTTAAGAATTCAAAGGAATGGGGTACATACGATGATATAAGGAAACCAGCTTCTCATGTTGAAACGAAAAAAAAGAGCTTTCCTAGAAAGAATAAGAGTTAAAAAAACAACGAGACAAAGTTGGATGATGTTGTTTTTGATATGAAAATATTTTGTCTAGTGAGGAACTAGACGAGGCGTGAGCACTATTGAAAATGATCAAGTGCGTGGTAATTTTATTAGAAATCCGACTTTAGAAAACAATACTACAAGGAAAAAAGGAGTTAGTAGATAGAATGGCAACTAACAAAAAGCTCAATCTCCTATTAAGCTTATTCCCTGTGGTAATTATGCTTCGGAGGAAGAAGAAGATGAATATGAAGATGAATACGAAAAGGATTCTGAAGATGAATACAACCAGCAAGATGATGATTTTGATTTGACAAAAACAATTGCTAGCCTTAAGAAGAGGAATTTTAGAGTTGGACGCAAACGATATTAGTTTTGTTTTTCTATTTTGTTTTTTTCTCGATTTGGAAAGCTTTTTTTTAAGCTTTTTGTGTTTTTTGTTGTTGTTTTTTAGTGTGCCCCTTTGGTTTATGGGGGTGGGGAGGCCTCGAGCCTCCCATTATGTAATTCTTGTAATTACGTTTTTTTGGTTTCAATAAACTAAGACTTACCAAAAAAAAAAGTGTTGAGCAAGAACCCTGAGAAGAAGTTGCAGGAGTGTGCAAGTGCTGCAATTGTTGTTATAGGTTGATTGCAGGCATGAATTGAATTGAAAAGATAAATTAAACAGGGAAAGGTGGTTGCAGAGAAGAGTAATGTTGCAGGGAAGGAACCACAGCCATCATGGCTGAACATGGAGTGCAATGATGGTGCAGCACAGCCATCATGGCTGGCACAACTCATGCCTATGCAATGGTCAAGACCAGTCAGCTGAGTTAGCTCGCTGACTGGATTCTGACTCAGTGATTCCCCTTGACCTTTGACTTTTGACTAACAGTTGACTGACGGTTGACCTGTTTGACCGTTAGTCATAACGGTTGACGGACGGAATATACCTTCACCAGGGGAGAATTTTCAGGTTACCGGCGGCGACGGATTCCGGCCTATTTCCGGCCAAAAACCCAGTTTTCCGGCGAGCAAAAGTTGCAGAATTTTGTGTGGATTTCTCTCATGGGATGTGAAGAGTTGGACTTGGAATTGAATGAAGAATTTGGTGGGAATATGGAAAGAGGAGATGGAAGATTTGAGAAAGGCTTGGATTTGGAAATTGAGCTACAAAAGGAAAGGGATTCTATTCCTTAGAAGATATGGAGAACATTGAAGCCTATAAATAGAGAAGAACTTCTACACTTCCATAGATATAGATGCACTTAGATACACACATCTTTTACAATACTTTTGCACACTTTTACACACACAATACTTTTCTCTTTGTGTGAACTCTTTAATATGAGTAACTAATTTGATTGAGGATGAATTCCTAGTTCTTAACATGTTTTGAGTTTGTTTTAAATCTACTTTGAAGTTTTCACATGATTATCGTTTGTTTTTACTAATAGGAGTGATCTTAAAGACATTCATGATTGATTGATAGATTATCTAGGTGTACAACTAGATTGATTTGTTAGTCTAATCTAAAGCTAGTGTAAGTTAGGGGATAAGTAATCGTTTTTTGACTTTTCACATAAGTAGCAAACACGAGACCTTGCGGAGGGATTCCGTGGAGCAATTGTGTGTAAAAACAACGTTAGCAAGTGGACCTTGATCTAAGAGTTTAACTACTAATATCAACCTAATAAATTCATAAATCTTAATGCGTTTAAATAAATTACATCTTGAGTGATCTACTACTAGGTGGTTTGGTGAATAGAATCCGGTAGTCGAGAACTTCCGTATCCGGTGATATAAGGGATTTTGGGGTTAGCACTGATCTAGCTGCTATACCTACGGTTGGTGATAATTTGTGACTAATAAGAAGTGGAAAAGAACATAACTTTAATCATTGTTTTGCATCGAAGAAGGATTCCTTGATCTAATCTCTCTTATTGATTTCCTTTTAATTGCTTTGTTTATTTTATTTACTTTCTCAAATTATTAATCAATACCCCCCTTTGTGTGACAAATTTACAACTAGAATCTCGTGCTCCTCGTGGGATCGACCTTGACTACCCTATATTACTTGTTAATTAGGTAGTAAAGTATTAATTAATTTGTTGTGGTAACGACACGCATACAAATTTTGGCGCCGTTGCCGGGGAGCATCGAATGATTTTAGTTGTTTTCTTTTTACTTTTTGCTTTATTCTTGCTTTGTTGGATTCTTTATCGTATCTAACTTAGTTTTTGAATTGTTTTTCAGGTACCGATTTTCCATGTATGGTGGACAAGAGCAAGCATATTTCAACAATCAATACGATTTTCAACCTCAACATCATGGAAATTTCCAACCATCCTTAGGATACAATCAAAATCAATCTTTTGGCTATGATCAAAATCCTACGGAACCTTATGGATATTCTCATGCATATCAACAACCTTATGACGGGTATGTAAGTGGACAATCACAAGGATGGACGGATAATTATGCTTCTAATACATTGTTTTCTAGTATTGTGCAGACGGAGAGTTGGGAATATACTCCTCTTCATCGGGTGTTTCCTTCACTTTTTAAGGATATACAATCTAGAAAATCTATACACGGTGGTAAGCGTGTTAATGTCCGGAAACTTGCACAAAAGTTATACAAATTGGAAGATGATGGAGATTCGGAAGAGCTTGTCGCCGAAATTAGTAAGACCATTCATATTGAACTTAAACGACGTCGGGATAAAGGTTATGAAACCGATGAAGATTCTTATTATGGTGATTCCGATAATGAAGATGATTTTGTTGAAAAGGACCAACCTTTGGAGACTTTTGATGACGCTAATGTAGATTACTCGAGCCTTGATCTTAATAATGATCAATCACCTATTCAAAAGGTAGAGCTTGAGGAAGATGCATTTAGTGCTTGGAAAAAATTCCTTAGGGAAAATTATGAGTCCGCAGAAGTGTATGAAAGTTGCAACAATGAGGAAGTTATTCCAACTCCGGATCATAATAACGATCCATCACCTATTCAAAAGGATGAGATTGTGTGTGACTTTCCTATTGTTGTAAACGGTATAACACCCTCACAAGAAGATCTTACAATTTTTACCGACGAAAATCACTTTAGTGAATGGCCCGATTCCGATGATGAGAATGTTGAAGAGATAATGCTCGATAATGAAACCGAATTGATTGAATTTGTGGAAGACCCAATTGAACTTGCTAATGATTATGATGATGCCGAGACTTTGGTTAAGGTAGAAAATGATGAAGAATGGTTGCAAAGTTTGATAGAGGACCACGATATACAAGAGGTAAATAATTCACTCGAATTTTTTAAGAATGAGGAGGATACCATAATACAAGAAATTGTGCAAGGTTTGTCTAACCCTTAGCATGTTAATTCTTCTCCTTTACCTCTTATTGGTTTGAATGTATGTGCTTCGAAAGTATTTTTGAATGACTTTGTTTCTCGATATCCACCATTGGAAACACTTGATGCTAATACTATGCAGGTTTGCCAAGAGGAAACCATGGAAGTTCCCAAATTCTATGTTCTTTATACACTTCCGAGTGTGGACAAGAATAAGTGTGGGGGAAATTTCTATCGAGCTATAACTTTACTATTATTTTCTTGTGCTAACATTTGTATGGAGTTATTGTATGCAAAATAGGTACTATGGGAGGATCCCCAAATTTTCCGATTGTTAGTATATGGGGAATGAATCTTACGAGATCCATGTCGGGCCGTCGACTTTAAAACAAGCGCTTAGTGGGAGGCAACCCACCGGTTTTGTATTTCTTATCCTTTTATTTTTATTTTCTTTTTGTTTTGTGTGTTTATTTTTCTTGTTCCATATCATATTAAGATTTCCCACCTTGACTTTACTTGGACGATTCAATTACATTGAGGACAATGTAAGGTTTAAGTGTGGGGGAGTGGCTAAGCATATATTTTTGCATAAAAAAAAAAAGAGAAAAATAATTTTGCATTAAAACTTTCAACTTTTAGAGATTTTAGAGTCACTAGCATGCTTCTAGGTATGATTACATAGAGAATTCTGACCGACATAATTGAACTTGGAAGTGTTAGGGAACTACATTCGATTTCTTGCTTGTTAGAGTGTTAAATAATGGATTTAATCATGCCGGTGATGCAAATTTGGTGCAGGGAGAAGTGCGTTATTAGAGTTGCTGATCAATCATTAGTGGAGATTACCCATTTTCATATCATGAGAGGCACCGACCAAAAAATTCTTCCTTTACTAAAGAGCTTCTTTTGAGTGTGTGTCACCGTACGTTAATTCCGGGTAGAATGGTGAGCTACCCAATTTCACACCAATTTCAGCACTATTTTGATCTCTTGAGTGCTAATCTTTGTCAATCATGAGGGTGACGTTTATAGATGAAAGCTACCTTCTTGTAGTTCGATTTGCAGTTAGCACCATTCTCTCGCTCGACAACAACGGGTTCATAGAAACACCATAATCATCAACAACAAGGGAGCGACATCAAAATCTACAAGGAAAGTTGAAAAGGTTCAAGGTTTGAAAGCAACAATGGAACAAGAAAAATAGCATAATTTATCAAAGTTGAAGACTTAAAATGCAATGAGGTAATTCTATATCCAAGTGTTAAGAAGTATTTACAAAGCGAAGAAAGTAAAAGGTGAGAATTATTGAAGTTTATGATTTCAAGACGATACAAGTTGTGAAGAATCAAGCGGTAAAGTACTTTTCCACGGCCATGGTTTATTTTATTTTTCACTTTGTTTTGTATTTTGTTTCTCTTGTCTAAAAAAAAAAAAAAAAAAAAAATGAAAAAAAAAAAAAAAAAAAAAAAAAAATAAAAATATATATATATATATATATATGAGACAAGAGAAATATCTATTATTGTTTTGTTATTGAATAAGCCGTGGGGAAGGGAAATCTATAAGGACGTTTCAAGCGACAAGGAGCTTACAAATTGTTAAGGATTTATGAAGTTCAAGTGTTTATCATCAATAGTTGAAGCCGAAGACCAAGAAGATGAAGACAAGGAGCGGAAGACGTTTCTTTTGGATTCCGTGAGAGTGGTGTTATCATAATTGCCAATCGGATGTGAAGGTAAGTAAGTAATCTCATCCTCAATATAAGTGGTTGATTTCCTTTCTTAGAGATCGTTAGAAAAATGGTTTTTCAAAATGATTAAAAGATGTGGGTTTTTCAAAATTTCGGAAGTTATTCTTCCCACCATTCAACGTGTTGCAGGAATTCTCTCTTCGTTCCTACCTGCACACATGTGAGAACCATAAAAAAGCCTTCTTTTTGAGTGCAATTATCATAAAACCCTTTTAAGTGAGGCAGAAGTCGAGACGAAATGCTTATTGATCGTTTCTCAAACACGTGTTCTCTCATTATGGTGTGGTTATTTCTCACTCAACATTTAATAATGAGAATATGTTCTTTAGTATTTCTAACTTCTTATTACTAGCATGCAGAAACTCTATGTCCTCATATCTTTTTGGAATGCTTGGGACGCTAGAACGCTTTGAAGTTGTGAGTTTTATTTTGATTTGCTCGAGGACTAGAAAAGTCTAAGTGTGGGGGAATTTGATAGGGTGTAGAATGCATCTTATTTATTATCTATTGGTTATGCTTTCTTTGCTATTTTTCTTGTAAATTATGTATTTTACGCGTGTTTTTGAGTTATTAGGTACTCGGAGTCGCACGGAGGAAAAGAAGAATAAATGATCCAAATTGAGCAAAAAGGGCAGGATTGTCATTTCACAAGAAAACACTATCGGGAGACGAGCCACGGTTAAAGGGCAACTCTCTCAGAGGAGTACTAAATACAGTCTAGTTGTGGTTAAGGGGTTCTCATTAAGGTATCCCTTATCATTATGAATGGTGTAAATAACGGGTGCAAATATCTGGGGTGTCTAAATCCAGACCCATCTCTAATACCCTAACCCTAAGTCGAAGAGGCATTTCCCCCAAATCATTGTAGCTAAAATTAAGAGCAGCTGTGACTGCTGTGTCCGAGAGGGTTTGTCTCTCATTTATTCAAGACGGAACTCCTGAAATTGAGAGGCGCAGTCATAAGAATTGTGGCTGTTGTTGAATCTGTGAAATTGAGAACCAGAAACTTAAAATCTAGAGACAAAGATCGAAGCTGCTATTGTTGGTAATTAATGGCGATGTTGGCTGAGTTGGAGAAGATTGAATCCGAGAGTGATTGAAGATGTTTAAGCCACAGATCGAGATGAATAACAAATTGAATTAGGGTTGAATCGAGAGAGGGATGGATTGAATCTGTGGGTTGAGTCGATTTGTTTCTAGAACATGAAATTGAAGGTTGGGTTTGAAACAAATTCAGGGTTTTGCAGAGAACTTGATTTTGTGAAGCTGCTGTCATGGATTGATGGCAGGGAGGAGATGATAGTTGCCGTAATGGGTTTCTTTCAGATTTGGTTTTGGGTTGAGTTCAGTGATGGGTGTGTATGCTACTGATGGTTGAAGTGGTAGTTCAGAATGAACTGAAATTGAATGAGTTTGTGTTGGTAAGAACATGGACAAGATGATGCTGTGATGAGATGGGTATTGCCCTGTGATCTTTCAGAATCAAGTGAAATGGAAGAATGGGTTGGTGGTGTTAATGGGATTTAGATGGAAATTGTTGTGGTCTGTAATGTTGATATTGTTGGTATATGGAAGCTGTTGCTGTTAATTGAAAGTGGTGGCGCAATTGGAGCAATGGGTTCATTGCGATGAATGATGAGCAAGCGGTGGTGGACGGGAGACATTGCTTTGTGCAATGACCAATGGAGTGATGGAAGGTGAAAGAGGAGCTACATTAGCTTAAGGTGGTGTTATTCTTGTGTTCTGGTGTTAAATCACAGGAGCAGTTGGTGGTCATGGTTGGTGGTCTGAAATGTGGATGCTGTTGGTTCTATAGAGTGGTTTGATTAATAATGGGTTGGTGGCGTTGGTTGAGAGGCAAAGCAATACATGGCATATAGTGGTTGTGAAGTTGATACTGACTGAAATTAGGAGATGGGTTGATGCTTGTTTAATCTGCAGTGAGTCAAGAAGAGATACTGATGTTGTGGGTGGTCACTGTAATTGAGTTGTGTATGGATGAGTCTGCTGGTGTTGTGAATGACTAGATGTATGGTTGCAATGGCTATTCAAAGCAGAAATGGAGGTTGCAGTATGTGGCAGTGGTGTTGAGCAAGAACCCTGAGAAGAAGTTGCAGGAGTGTGCAAGTGCTGCAATTGTTGTTATAGGTTGATTGCAGGCATGAATTGAATTGAGAAGATAAATTAAACAGGGAAAGGTGGTTGCAGAGAAGAGTAATGTTGCAGGGAAGGAACCACAGCCATCATGGCTGAACATGGAGTGCAATGATGGTGCAGCACAGCCATCATGGCTGGCACAACTCATGCATCTGCAATGGTCAAGACCAGTCAGCTGAGTTAGCTCGCTGACTGGATTCTGACTCAGTGATTCCCCTTGACTTTTGACTAACAGTTGACTGACGGTTGACCTGTTTGACCGTTAGTCATAACGGTTGACGGACAGAATATACCTTCACCGGGGGAGAATTTTCAGGTTACCGGCGGCGACGGATTCCGGCCTATTTCCGGCCAAAACCCCAGTTTTCCGGCGAGCAAAAGTTGCAGAATTTTGTGTGGATTTCTCTCATGGGATGTGAAGAGTTGGACTTGGAATTGAATGAAGAATTTGGTGGGAATATGGAAAGAGGAGATGGAAGATTTGAGAAAGGCTTGGATTTGGAAATTGAGCTACAAAAGGAAAGGGATTCTATTCCTTAGAAGATATGGAGAACATTGAAGCCTATAAATATAGAAGAACTTCTACACTTCCATAGATATAGATGCACTTAGATACACACATCTTTTACAATACTTTTGCACACTTTTACACACACAATACTTTTCTCTTTGTGTGAACTCTTTAATATGAGTAACTAATTTGATTGAGGATGAATTCCTAGTTCTTAACATGTTTTGAGTTTGTTTTAAATCTACTTTGAAGTTTTCACATGATTATCGTTTGTTTTTACTAATAGGAGTGATCTTAAAGACATTCATGATTGATTGATAGATTATCTAGGTGTACAACTAGATTGATTTGTTAGTCTAATCTAAAGCTAGTGTAAGTTAGGGGATAAGTAATCGTTTTTTGACTTTTCACATAAGTAGCAAACACGAGACCTT
The DNA here is from genome assembly GCA_023529315.1 of Papaver bracteatum. Lineage (NCBI taxonomy): Eukaryota > Viridiplantae > Streptophyta > Magnoliopsida > Ranunculales > Papaveraceae > Papaver > Papaver bracteatum. The sequence continues at coordinate 209,052 of JAJJWX010002670.1, read as the reverse complement.
GCGGAGGGATTCCGTGGAGCAATTGTGTGTAAAAACAACGTTAGCAAGTGGACCTTGATCTAAGAGTTTAACTACTAATATCAACCTAATAAATTCATAAATCTTAATGCGTTTAAATAAATTACATCTTGAGTGATCTACTACTAGGTGGTTTGGTGAATAGAATCCGGTAGTCGAGAACTTCCGTATCCGGTGATATAAGGGATTTTGGGGTTAGCACTGATCTAGCTGCTATACCTACGGTTGGTGATAATTTGTGACTAATAAGAAGTGGAAAAGAACATAACTTTAATCATTGTTTTGCAGCGAAGAAGGATTCCTTGATCTAATCTCTCTTATTGATTTCCTTTTAATTGCTTTGTTTATTTTATTTACTTTCTCAAATTCTTAATCAATACCCCCCTTTGTGTGACAAATTTACAACTAGAATCTCGTGCTCCTCGTGGGATCGACCTTGACTACCCTATATTACTTGTTAATTAGGTAGTAAAGTATTAATTAATTTGTTGTGGTAACGACACGCATACAGCACCCTTAGAAGTTTTTGCTCCTGTAATTCACTAAGCTCGTTGGAATCAATCACATGTAACTCTTCATTTTCACCCAAGTACAAGTACTTTAACTGACAAGGAAGAGGTTTCAATTCTAACTTTGGAGATTTAACAATTGAAGGTAAAAAAAATTCATCACTGCATGGTAAAGAAATAAAAGAGATATTATGAGTTTTCGGGAATCCTTGTAGTGAGTTGAGATCACCAAGGGATTCTTTGACCTTATTACCACAATCTACACCATTATCAATGGATGTAGTTAAAACGGGTTTCCAAAGCATCATCACCGTTCAATTCAAACATTTGTTGTGCCAATGTATCCATAACATCAACGGAGAAGCAAGAGTGGACATCACTATGATATCTCATCGTCTCGAAAATGTTGAAACGTATTACTTCCCCATCAAACTCCATAGTCAGCGTTCCCTTATCCACATCAATAATGGTCTTCGCCGTTTTCATGAAGGGACGCCCAAGTAGCAATGGAAGAGACGAGTCCGGTGAACCTTCATCCATCTCTAAGACACAAATATCTACTGGAAATACTAGTTGATTAACCTACACAAGAACATCCTCAACAATACCCATTGGGTAAACATTAGAGCGATCGGCTAATTGCAACACAATTTCAGCCTTTTTAAGAGGACCTAAATCAAGTGACTTATACATAGATGCAGGCATAACATTAACGGATGCACCTAAGTCTAACATTTCTTTGTTAAATGTAGTGTTACCAATTTTGACGGGAATGTCAAAGCTACCCGGGTCTTTGCATTTCAGTGGGAGTACTTTTGCATACTTTGGAACTTGCTTAATAGCATCAATGAGTGGTATGTTCACATGAATCTTCTTGAGAACGTCTAAAATATCCTTTTCTAGTGCCTCCTTCTTAGAATTTGTAAATCTGCGAGGAAAAGGTAAAGGAGGAACATAAGTAGGAATAGAAGTTTTAGAGTTAGGAATAGGTACCTCAGAAGTTTGGGGAGAATCCTCATTCTTCTCCTCCAAAACAGGTTTCTTTGGTGTTTCCACCTTGCCCGAATCAGAAACTTCGGGTGGCACAAGTTGTGTACCACTTCTCAACGTAATTGCATTCACATCTCCTTTTGGGTTAATAGGTTGAGAAGGGAGTTTCCCACTATTTTGTGCCTTCATTTGGTTCAACTCAAGAGCCATAGAACCAACTTGGGTTTGCAACTCTTTCATCGTGCTCTCCGTTCTTTGCATAAAAGATTTCATCAACTCTTCCATACTTGACCCCTGATTTTGAGGTTGTTGTTGTTGTTGTTGTTGTTGAAATTGTTGACGCGGCTGGAATTGTTATTGTTGAGGTTGAAATCCACCCGAATTGTTGAAATTAGGTTGTTGAACCGCTCCTTGCTTGTTCGCATAGCTAAAATTGGGGTGATCTCTCCATCCCAGATTGTAAGTGTTGGAATAAGGATCATACCGTCTTTGCTGATTTGGAAAGACTGCATTAGATTGTTCATTGGCTTCTTCATACCCTTGATGAGAACTTGGTATCACTGCGGCTGAAACTTGTTGTAGCATTGTTGTGATGTTACCCATTTGTTGACGAAGTTCCTCCACCTCGCTCACTTCATTGACTCTCCTAAGAAGCACATCCGAACCACAACTCAAGAATTATTGGGAGTTTGCTGCCATGTTTTCAATCAACTCTCTAGCTTGTGCCACCGTCTTGCTCACTAGTGAACCACCACCCGCAACGTCAATAAGATTCATATCACTTGATTGGAGTCCTTCATAGAAGTATTGGATGATCATAGCGTCACTAAATTGGTGATGAGGACAACTTGCCACCAACCTCTTGTATCGTTCCCAACAATCATATAACGATTCTCCCACATTTTGCTTCATTCCGCAAATCTCCTTGCGAATTTGAGTAGCCTTAAATGCAGGAAAATATCTCTCTAAGAAGAGTTTCTTCAACCCATTCCAAGTTGTGACACTTCCGGGAGGCAAATAATATAACCAATCCTTAGCACTATCCGCCAAAGAGAATCGAAAAACCTTCAACATAGCACCATCGGCCTCCATATTCACTGGAAGCATATCCGTAACAATGGTGTGGAAGTCCATAAGATGTTTGTTTGGATCTTCATTCACCATACCATGGAACTTTGGTAATTCTCTAAGCAATCCCGGATTTATCTCAAAAGTAGAGTCGGTTTGAATACAACCTCGCTGTGTATCCAACTTGTGCGAAGCCAAGTCCTTAAGTGTACGATTTGAAGCGTCACCCATTGCTTCTTCTACTTCTCCTTCTTCTTCAAAAGGAATCTCGTGTTCTCTCCTTCTTGCTTAAGAGCCTCGTGTTCTACTTCCAAGTTGTGTTCTTCCATTGTGCCTTGCCTTGGTTGGAGTATTGTGCCCTTTCGAGTAGCTATCCCACACCTTGGATAATTCCAATCTTTAGAAGCCAGGGATTAGGTACCTGAAAAAAATTCTCGCAAACAAGTGAGAAACAAGATAAGAAACGAAACACAAGTATGCAAGCAGAAATAATAAAAAGAAAATAAAAACTTTATAACAAGTTGAATGCCTCCCCGGCAACGGCGCCAAAATTTGATGCGTGTTGTATGCGTTAAAAATAATTTCACTTCCTCACTCAACTAGATATAAATATAGTATTCGATAAGAAAGAGTTCGTATCCACAGAGAGGCGATTGTTGTTATGCAATTTTCAGATTCTTAAGTAACCAAGTAACCAAATAACCAAGGGTGTGTTTTTGTTTTTATAAAACTAAATAAAGAAAAGCAAATAGTTTGAATAATCAATAAGGAGAAGATATTGGTCACGGGATAGTATCATTCACAAGCATGTATTTTTCATCTATGATTAGAATTGGTAATTTAATCTCGCAATTATCAAAAGACCTGGGATATCTTGATTGCAAGAGTATCCCGTTTATTTCCTGATTTTATCACAAACAACATTAAAAGATGCTATTGTGAAATCTACTTAAAAAGCAACCTAAAGTGTAAAAGCACAATTAGGTTTAACTCCCTAAGAGCAATAAGTTCTATGAAATAAGACTAATCAATGCAAACAAACGTGTAAAAGCACTTATTCGTTTTAACAAAGGTTATGGTTCATATGCGATTAAAAAGATGTATCACTACAAGTATTAACCACAAGATGCTACTAGAAATCAGAGATAACAACTTTTACGTATTGAAAACCCTAATATAGCTATAGAGATGAAAAAAAATCCAATTGATTCCGGACTCAACCAAACTAGCATTCAAATCATATGATAATATAAATAATGAATCATAAACGATAGAATTGAGACAAAACTAATTCATAGAATCAAATAACATGCTTGAAGAAATCAACGTTTATCTCATAACCAATAGTTGTATTTAGCTACACATATTCATGGAGTTCATCATCATAATATTCAAAGAAAGAAGATGAAACATAAAAGAAAGCAAACCCTAGAAGTAGTTCTCTGCAAAAGCTCCAAGAATAGAAAAACGTGATATCCAAAAGTTAGTAGAACTTTTCTTTTTGTAGCTTTTTCTCCAACTTCTAAAATTAGGTCTAGTCTTCAAAGTCCATTAGATAGAAGTCCACCAAGCCTACAAGTGAGATAAACCCGTGTAGAAAATATGTCCCAAAAATGATCACCGGAAAACTGTGTTTTTGGCCGGAATCCGGCACCGGAAAGTCGTCGTCGGTCACTAGTATATTCGACGGAATATTCCATCAGTCCACCGTTAGAAATAATTGTTGACTTAACGGTCTTCTGTTAGTCAACTTGGTCAGAGGAGCTGAGTTAGAACGAGTCAGAACCGAGTCAGTTGGCTAACTCAGCTGACTAGTTCTGACCACGCCACTTGCACACGCCAGAATAGTTCACGGCCAAGATGGCCATACCTTCCCTGCAACTTAACCTGTCATTCCTGCATCACCAGTGCCAACTGAGCTGCAACCACAATGCCAACTGAGATGCAACATCATCAGTACTAGCTTCATTACCAGCTCCAATAGATCAACACAGCAGCAGCACTATCTCCACCTGAAATTTTCAATACCACCAGAACCTACTTCATTTCAGCTGCTCCACCTCCATCCAAGACTCCTGTAACTGCATCTAAGCTGCAACAAGCACCAACATAGCTCCCTTGTAACCTAACTGCAACTCTCTTCTTAATTGTTCTCACTGCCTTACTTCATTGCAGCTGCACACCTCCATGCTAATTCATCATCTACCAACTGCCAATTCAATTCCATTAATGCCTTCAGTGCATCATCTAGAGCTGCAATTGGTACCAGTCAACAACTGCCATTCATTCCTTTGCAGTTCCAGTTCAACCCATTCCATAATCACCAACTCTTCCATGTCCATTACAGCACAGCACCAAACCCTTGTAACCAATTCAATCTCACAGACCCATTGTTTGCAAAGATGATTAATCCCCAATCGAAACCCCAAATCAGTTCAAGAGATCAATCTTTAGTGTTGTTCTTGGCTTCAGAATTCCACCAGACAAGCACCACAGCTTCAATAACATATTGTCTCTCTACCTGCAACTTCCAATTTTACCCCTACATTTCACTCCTAGTTGCTCCATTGCAGCCATTCCACATTCTCACAATAGCCCTAGCCATTGCATCCACCACCACTGTGAACTTAACTCCATCAGCTCATAGCCACTAACTCAGTTCAAGAACAAAAGCAGCATCTGGTATAACTCGGCTACCCCTCAGCAATGCCGCCGCTCTTTGCTCAGTTCTCGTGACTTTCACCATCACAGATTCATAACAAATTCAACAGTATCACCTACTCCTTGAACACCCCAGTCTTATCCACCAATTCTATTATGCAACTCTCTCCTCGTCCTAAACTTGCCCATCGAAGTACCAACACCATCTGAAACCACATCTGCTACATCATGGCTTGACTCCTGCTACAGCATATTCCTCCATTGTATCTTCACCTGCAATCACTTTGAATCAGCAACATCATCAACAAAATCTCCACCAGAAACCCAACCATAATCAGTAGCTTACTGTAACCTTCACCATCAGTTCATAGATCAGTTCATCACCATTTACCCCCTGCAGTTTCATCCATTGCAACTCAACAACTACCCCGTAATCACCTTAAATACCTTCACTGCAGTTTCACACAAACCACAATCACCACCAATTGTAATACCACTTCCAATACTCAGATCCATCTTCACACAACAAACTCCACCTGCTCCTCACCAACCTATCAGTTCCAACGACAACTTTCTTTCACCACCAAACTCATATTCCCAGTACAGCAACAACTCAAGCCAAAACCTAAATCTGAGCATACCCATTCTTACATCCCTACAGGACATTCATTCAAACCCAGAATTTCATCATTTCAGAGAATTCAACTCCCAAATCAAACCCTAACCTCCTTCTTTTCTGTTCTTCCAACTCAGATTCCTAAATTTCATTCTCTGATTAACTGATACAGCAACCCATGGGCTAAATGATCTCATACACAGCCACCATCTCTTCTACTCATTCATCAGATCAAACTTTGTGCTGCCATGGTTTCTCAATTTCTTATGGTTGCGCCTCTTTTTGTGTCTCTCGATTTCAGGCGAAAAATGATTGAGAAGTAATCTTCTCTTGATTTTAGGGTACTGAAGTAAGGCTCGTTATACAATACCTGGTAATCTTGATAAGGGATAACTAAGCTGGCTGTCCCTTAACCACAACAGATTGTCTTTAGTACTGCTCCAAATAAAGTCACCCCTTAACTCTGGTTCGGCTCCCGATAGTATTCGCCTAGGAAACGACAGCTTTTCCCCTTTATGCTCCATATGAATGCTTTCCTACCAGCTGCAGCCGCCTCTTGCATCTCAAGTCCACTTCTTCTCTTCAATATCTTAACATCATTAAAGCCGCCATGTTTTTCAGGCATAATTCGCATCACTAAAGATGGCATACTTTTCAGACAGAGATGAAGAAATAAAAGAAAATAATGAGACGCAATCCGCCTCCAACGCTTTTGCCATATTTCCTCTTCTTTTGGTCCAAATGACCACAGTACCTAAATACTCAAAAACAAAACATAAGATACATAATTTACAAGAAAACTAGCAGAGAAAGCATAAACAATAGATAAATAATAAGTTGTTTTTGACACCTATCACCAACCTGGGGATTGCTCAAATGGACAACAGCTGGTCCCATGACCACTAAGATCTGGTCCCATGCTCTCTTGGTCGGTCCCATCTTTCATACCTAGGTTTCATCACCTAATGTTGAACCCAACAGTAATTTAATAAATGATGAAACCGACACTTAATCATCATTCCTTCACCAACTCTCCAACTGAGAACCGTGGTACACGCTCAATCGAGTAATTGGGCATCACATGGACGTCCATGGTCCCATGAGGTCGGTCTCTCTTTTGCTCATGACCTATTTCCAGCAATTCGTCGAATAATGAGTAATTCATCAAAATTAGGGGTTTCGAATAAACACTCGAAAAATTATTATTCTGAGCAAGTTCAAACACTAAATAAATTTATGCATTGATCCACGGATTAATCATATAATATTTGGTAATCTACCAATATTTTAATATTTTATTGGGTCACGTCACCAATAAATATTTCGTCGAATTAGGCAACCTTTGCTCAAATATTGATCCATATATCAATATTTATTAACTTATCAGTAATTTTTCGAATCGAGCAATACTTGCTCAACTGCTCGTCAAATTATCAATTTATCAGTAATTTGTCGAATTGAGCAATACTTGCTCAATTGCACGTCAAATTCTCAATATTCAGTGATTCGTCAAATTGAGCAGTACTTGCTCAGTTGCTTGAATATTGACACAACTATCAATATTCAGTAACGTATCAGTATTTCGCCGAATCGAGCAATACTTGCTCAGTTGCTCGAATAACCCACAAATATTCAGTAACTCATCAATATTCAACAACTCGTCGAATTTACAATATTTTCTCAGACGAGCAACATTAACATTCATGAATCGCTGAGCATTTTTCAAAACATGCTCGATTCAACAAAACCTAGGCTCATTGCTTAATCAGTCAATAACTTACAAACTAAATACACTTCTGTCATGTAGACTCCACGATTCGTGAGACATCAATCACGTCAAATTGGGGGATAAAAACTAGAATTTTGGTCTGGAGGCCTACAGCACGTGGATTCATCCACAACGAGAAATGTGTGTAAGTTGTGTCAACGGTTGAAGGATTTAAGAAAGTAATGGGTGCACGATCCATCAAGTCTCCACACGACATGGAACTGACTTTACCACGATCTTCCACCGGCCCACTCTTTTACTCATAAAACCGTCACACTTACAGGGATCAAGGTCTTCACAACTCTGACAGTATAAATAAGTCTCTGAATCCATGATTGAGGTCAATGTTTTCAGTCTACACAGAATTTCTCGAGTAACTACTCTCAAGAATTCATCAATCCATCAGAACTTATTCGAACTCAACAGTTCACCAATTATTGCAGAAACCTTCAACATATCCACAATCCTTGATCATCACTGATCCCACACAATTCTCAGCTTCCTTCCTACAGATCAACCCACCTCCCTCTTTGCGGCCGAATTGAATCTAGAATGGCCATTGACTTGGTTTAGGCCGGAGTCCTACAGATTGATCTCTCGAATCTAAATACTCCCTTTGCAGTGCATCTGTGTGAGGTTAAGTAGTTTTCCCGTTTTGAGAAGTCTCGACGACACGGTCGACTCTTTACTTTCCTAAAAAACCAGCGAATTATTTTTCCCCATCTACACAGAATGATACTACATTTATCATAGTTGTGTGTTCTAATCTTGCATCTTCTATCATACGAGTATAATTTTAATAATTGGCTTGATATTTTTATCTCCGACAGGCAAGATATAAAAGTAGTCACAAACACTTCGTCTCATCATTTGTGATTCCTCAATAATCTTCTTCGCTGCGTCGATTAAGTTTATTGTGAGGTGATTGATAAAGCTGAGCTGTTCTTTGGGAATATAAGTCTGGTTTTATCAATTGGTTCCTGTTCACCTTGATTTATCAAAAGACGGAACAAAACTCATAGGTTTATTCGTGGGAGACGAATTTATCTATCCTTGTAGACTTTTTCTGTGTGAGACAGATTTGTTTATTAAAGTCTTCGACTTTGGGTCATAACAACTCTTGGTTATGGGTGAGATCAACTAAGGGAATCAAGTGCACAGTATCCTGCCGGGATCAAAAGCGTATGAGCATAATTGTACCTTGGATCAGTATGAGATTGGTTGGGGTTCAACTACAGTCCAGACCGAAGTTAGCTTGGAGTAGGCTAGTGTCTGTAGCGGCTTAATACAGTGTATGTTTAATCTAGACTATGTCCCGGGGTTTTTCTACATTTGCGATTTCCTCATTAACAAATGGTTGAAATAATACAGGTTGTGCATTGTTCAATCAATTAGAATATCCGACCTTATTGGTTGTTGAGTTAAATTGATTGACACTTGGATATTGGTCTTTGGTACCATCCAAGTTATCTCTCTTTGATTAAGACTCACAGATTGTATTAGCTTGAGTAAATCAAATTGAGAGATTGAGATAATAACTCCTTAAGGTATATTGAGTATTTCTTTATGCAGAAAAAAGAAACTTGGGGGGCTGGGTATCAAAAATCTACAGCTTCTTAATCAATCTTTACTCTGTAAGTGGCCTTGGAGATATGCCACGGAAGAGGATGTTCTTTGGAAGAAAATTGTAGATGAAAAGTATGGCATGGGGAATGCAGCTTGGTGTCCAAAAATTCCAAAATGCTCCTTTGGTAGGTCTGTGTGGAGGGAAATCATGAAGACTAACTCCATCTTTCGGAAATTTGTCAGATTTAAAGCAAACAATGGTCATACTGTGAAGTTCTGGCATGACAACTGGTTGTATGACAACCCAATTAAGGACTGCTATCCTAACCTCTTTAACTGTACAAGAGCGAAAAACTTCACAGTGGCAGAGATGGCTATTAACTCTAGCAATGTGGTAAATTTGAACCTCTTCATTCCTAGAAGAATTAATCCTTCAGCTCGGATAGAACTCAATCTTCTTCTGCTCGATCTTCAAAATGTTCAGCTCGACTTAAGCCAAGAAGACTTGTTATACTGGCCCTATTACTTCTGACAAGAAGTTCTCTGTAAGATCAGTTTACAACAAGATTTCAATGGAGGAGCTGCCCGACATCCCGACTGTCTTCTCGTTTATCTGGGGACTTAAATGCCCTACAAAAATTGGGTTTTTCTTATGGCTAATTGCGCACGGGAGACTTGCAACCAGAGATTTGCTGTTGAGAAGAGGTATGGACGTGCCTGGAAGCTGCATTTTTTGCTCTGAGCTAGAAAAAGCAAACCATTTGTTTCTTCACTGCGCTTTTGCAAAGACAATTTGGGACACTATTTGTGCTAAGTTAAAATGGCTCTATGCAATGCCTTTAGATGTTCTCCCTGCCATTCAAGCTTGGCGACTAAATCTAACTCACAAGGCAAAGTATGAAATCTGGAGATTAATACCGGTGGATGTAATTTGGTGCTTATGGAAGGAGCGAAACAATAGAATCTTTAAAGATGAGCCCAATACGGCTTTAGCCGTTGCTTCTAAAGCGGTGTACGTCTTGTTTACTTGGTCTTTAGCTTTCAAGGATTTCGAGGACGTTGATTCGAAAGAGGTCATGAGGAATTGGTGTAAAATTTATTTCAACATCACTTAGTGCTCTTAGCTTGTTTTGAGCACTTGTCTTTCCTTTTCTTTCTTTGTACCTTTGGCAAGGGTGGTATAGCTCTTTTATACCCTCTTTTTTTGATCAATACATTTTCTTTATCGATCAAAAAAAAAAAGGTATATTGAGTATGACTGTCTAGTTGATTCTTTAGTAAAGTAACTCGGAGTTTGTCCATACAGATTTTTAATCGAAATATTGGGTGTGGTTGTTAGACCCCTGCTTTTTCAGTGCTCTAACAAACCTGAATAATTTTTTTTCCATACGTAAGGGACTTGGTAGCTGTCAAACTTGATTATCGGATTGATAGGGTTGACAAGAATTTGAATTTTGAATAGGTGGGAAAGTTTCATATTTTTGTTGCTAAAATTTCGTTGATTCAAGAATAACAATTTGGCCTAGTTAACCCATTGGTTTTGATTGATATAATGAAACTTAAACATGATACTGATTAAAAAAAGCTAGAGAAACCTTGGAACTGATGAAAGAAATCAGGAATGATATACCAGTATTCAAACGACCTTTGAAAGCACAATTATGTTGAAGGAACAACACCACTATCATAAAGCAAGCACCAATGTGATATACTCAAGATATAGATTGATGGAAGTTTAACCAAGATTGGATTCCACTGCTGGATACTACACAAAAATCAGTTGTGAGATCTACAAAGGAGATTAGAAAATAATTAGCATATTTAAAACTTTATACAAGTAAAAAGAAAGTTCATGTAAAGCATAGAAATAAAAACTCAGACTTCTTCCACAAGCCAATCTAAGATAAAACCATCAAAAGTATAAAAATCAACAGGAAATATATTAATTAAGAGAAAACTTAGTAATAAAAACTTAAGATCATAGATATATAGATATAAAATGAATAGAATTGAAAACACCGATATTTCAAACTATTTGGAAATACCGGTGTTATCCTTGTATTATCAAGTGTTTTCTAGGCGCATGGAGAGTATTTTTATACATTGCTCGTAAATTTAAGCGTTATAATCCTATTAAAACCAATTTCCTCAATTTATAAAGTCTTTTTTTTTTATAAAAGCAGCCGGAAAACTTATTACAGCCGACATGACCGATTTCCATGACCCTGCCGACTATAGAGACCTAAACACCACCTAATTTTTATTAAAGCGACTGGCATGGCCGAATTTCTCAAACCGTGCCGACCGTAAACATAAAGGAATTTTTTTCTCATCTATCGGAAGCTGTTATTAAATCTGATTACTTAATAATAGCGTAATGTAAAAATACCAAAATTATAGGGATTAAGATGATCATAAGTAGGGGCCATTAAAGCATGAATTCATATTCATTTGAAAAAGTACCTCAAATTTATTAGCTCAAAGATTTGTTACATCTCTGGGGAAGGTTACCCCATCTGTGGTGTTTTACTGCTTGGTTGGTCAGTTTGTCTGCTTCTTGGTTCGCTTCTCTTTAGGCGTGTCCCAATTTCATGTTGTTTTTTATTGTAGTAGTTCATTGATTTCCGCTAGCATGCTTTGTAGATACCAAGGTTGTTATTTCCTTTGTTGTTATAGTTGTATCACTGAGTTCGAGTCTTCCACAAACCAAACCTTGATCCATTGTACCACTATTCTTGTTGTTAGAAGGAGACCTTATATTTATGCTAAAATTACCATGGTGTCGCCTAGTGGTGTTGCCATTGCCAATACTAATCTTCCCGTGCTGCCTCCGCAAATAATCCATGCTCCTGCTGGTCCCGGGCATCTATAGCTGCTCCATCATTGTTGATTTTAATCCAATCTTCAGGAGGTGGTTCCCATCCCTTCTGTATTATAGTAGCTGACATACTAGTAGGAAATGTTGTTGAGCCCAACAATATTCTTCAAACATTACCTTTATGATTTGAGTTATTTGATTTAAAGTTTGCCTCTGTTTCTTGTATATCCTTGCGTTGTTTGCTCGCCAAATGTGACATATGGTGAAGCCAAAAAGTGCTTTTGTTGAGTATGGAAGTTGTCTGTTCATTGCTTCCTGGATATTCGTTGGTTGATAGGTGTAGAATACACCGTATTTACTATCTACTTTCTTTGCAATTTTTCTTGTAAATTATGTATTTTACGCGTGTATTTGAGTTATTAGGTACTCTGGAGTCACATGGAGGAAAAGAAAAAGAAATCACCCAAATTAAGTTAAAAAGGGCTAAAAGTCATTTCACACACGAATACTATCTGGAGCCGACCACAGGTTAAGGGGCTGCTAGTTGGGTAACCCTTATTTAGGGGACCGGGCATCGAATATAACCTACTACTTTAACCCACCCTCAATCGAGAAGATATTTCTTGTTCTCCTTTTATTCACTTTCCTTTATCTGAATTCAGAGGCGCAGCCATGAAGGAAATTAGATCGAGAATTAGGAGTCGGTGAACCTGGTAATGAAGAAAATAGAAATCGAGAAGGAACTAGGAGGCTATAAAGCTGAGATTTGATATTGAGGCTCAGAGAGATGGGTTTGGTTTGGATCGAAAAATTGAAGAAGTAAAGATGACGATGTTGGATTTGAATCGAAAATTAGATGATGGTAGAAGCATCAGGGATGAAACAGATGGGTTCTCTGTGAAGATTTCAGAGAAGATGATGGTGTCGCTGTTGAGTAAAACAAAGATAATTTGATGGGTTGTCGTTGCAATGGAGTCTGTGGTTGAATCGGTAAAGGTTGAATCGATTACGCTGCTGTGAAGATACAAATTGGTATGAGGTTGTATTTTAGGGTTTGGTGGTGAAGTACGAATTTGGCAGGAGAATGATTGAATCTGTGAACATATGGGTTTGATCAAGGAAAGAAGAACACGGCAGAAGCAGGAATGATGTTGGTGTTGCACTCGGAGTAAGAAGAAGCTACAAAAGTGGAAATTGGAAGTTAGGTTTTGAAATTACAGAAAAGGAGGTGGTTGTCCATGATGTAGCTTCAACTAATTATGATGTTATTGATTTCTTGATGGAACATGGAGAATGGGTTGTGATGATTCAAAGAAGAATTTTGTTGATTTTCCATGGGTTTGAGTGGAAGAAAGGAATTGAAGATGGTGCTGCTGTATTGAAACTACAATAGATGTATGTTAGGTGTGCAGGAATCGAAGAAAATTGAGGATTGAATTCGTCCGAGAATAGCCAGAAAATAGACGAAACTCTGTCGGATTTTTATATCGACAAGTTAACTCAGTACCGGCCGTTGAGACGATTCAACTCACACCAGTAAGCTCAGTAAGATCGAGTCAGAGCAGCTAACTATCCTACCTTGACCTAGATGACTAACGGTTTGACCCGTTTGACCGTTAACTTGGACGACACCTGAACGAAATATTCCCTAACCGGAGGAAAATCTCAGGTGAATGACGGTAACTACTCCTGGCCTATTTCTGGCCAAAAAACCCAGTTTTTCGGCGAGCCAAAGTTGCAGAATTTTGTGTGGATATCTCTCATGGGATGTGAAGAATTGTACTTGGAATTGGATGGAGAATTTGGTTTGAATATGGAAAGAGAAGATGGAAGATTTGATAAAGGCTTGGATTTGGAAATTGAATTGCTAATGGAAAGGAATTCTATTCCTTGGAAGACTTGGAGAACATTGAAGCCTATAAATAGAGAAGTTCTCTACTTTTCTATACACACTTAGATACACTTACACACACCTTTACATATCTTTTGCACACTTTTACACACACGACACTTCTCTGTTCTTTATTATTATTGTGTGAACTCCTTAACATGAGTAACTAATTTTATTGATTGAGGATGAATTCCTAGTTCTTAACATATGATTTAAGTTTTTGTTTCAAATCTACTTTGAATTTTCACATGATTATCGTTTGTTTTTACTAATAGGAATTTTTATACATTCATGGTTGATTGATAGATTGTTTAGGTGGCCAACTAAATTGATTTGTTAATTTGATCTAAAGCTAGTGAAAGTTAGGGGATAAGTAATCGTTTCTTGACTCTTTACACAAGTAGAAAACACAAGACCTTGCGGAGGGATTCCGTGGAGCAATTGTGTGTGAAAACAACGCTAGAAAGTAGACCAAGCGAACCAAGTCTAACTACTAGTACTTAACCTAAATTCATAAATATTAATGCGTTCTGGGAATTACATCTTGTAAGCGAACCTCAAGGTGGTTCTTTTGAATAGAATCTGATAACTAAGCGAACATGTTACTTAGTGAAATAAGGAATTTTTGGGTTAGCTAAGAGAACCTGCTATCCTACGGTTGGTGATAATCTGTGACTAATAAGAAGTAGAAAAGAACATAACTTGAATCATTGTTTTGCAACGAAGAAGGATTCCTTGATCTAATATCTCTTATTGATTTCCTTTATCTTTTTAATTGCTTTATTTACTTTCCTTTGCTTATAGAATCTAAGACCAAAACTCCACATTTTGTGACATTATAAGACAACTAAAACCTCTTGCTCCTCGTGGGAACGATCTTGACTGCCCTATATTACTTGTTAATTAGGTAGTAAAATAATAATTAATTTGTTGTGGTTACGACACGCATCAAATTTTGGCGCCGTTGCCGGGGAGCAGCGGGCGATTTTATTTGTTTTTATTTTTATTTTTTCTTACTTTGTTAGATTCTATATCGTATCTAACTTAGTTTTTGAGAATTGTTTTTTTTTTAGGTACCGGTTTTCCATGTATGGTGGACAAGAGCAAGCATATTACAACAATCAATACGGTTTTCAACCTCAACATTATGGCAACTTCCAACCATCCTTAGGATACAATCAAAACCAATCTTTTGGATATGATCAATATTCTACGGAACCTTATGGATATTCTCATACATATCAACAACCTTGTAATGGGTATGTAAGTCAAGAACCAAGGTGGGATAAATCTACTTCTAATTGGCTTCATCCAAGTTGTATGCAGATTATCAATGAATTGCAAGACTTGCGGCAAATACTAGACCGTGAAAGAAAGAACGTCGCACAAACCAATTTTTGCAACACTTTTTCTTACCCGACTCCGGATCGTAGTTATGATCATTCACCCATTCAAAGGGAAGAGTCATGGGAAAGAGAACCTATTGTATCCAACGGTGGTAAACGTGTGAACGTTAGGAAACTTGCACAGAAATTATACAAGATGATGGAGACTCAGAAGAGCTTGTCGCAGAAATTAGTAGGACCATTCATATGGAACTTAAACGACATCTAGATAAAGGTAATGAAACCGACAACGATTCTTATTATGGTGATTCCGATAATGAAGATGATTGTGTTGAAAAGGACCAACCTTTGGAGACTTTTGATGACGGTAGTGTAGATTACTCAAGCCTTGATTTTAATAATGATCAATCACCTATTCAAAAGGTAGAGCTTGAGGAAGATGCATTTAGTGCTTGGAAAAAATTCCTTAGGGAAAGATATGAGTCCGCGGAAGTGTATGAGCGTTGCAACAATGATGAAGTTATTCTAACTCCGGATCATAATAACGATCCTTCACCTATTCAAAAGGAGGAGATTGGGTGTGACTTACCTATTGTTATAAACGATGTAACACCCTCACAATTATATCTTACAATTTACACCGAAGAAGATTTTATGAGAGAAGAATGGCCCGATTCCGATGATGAAGATGTTGAAGAGGTGATGCTCGATAATGGAACAAAATTTATTGAATTCGTGGAAGACCCAATTGAACTTGCTAATGATTATGATGATGCAAATACTTTGGTTAGGGTAGAAAGTGATGAAGAATGGTTGCAATGTTTGATAGAGGACCATGATATACAAGAGGTAAGTAATTCACTCGAATTTTTTAAGGATGAAGAAGATACCGTAATACAAGAGATTGTGCAAGGTTTATCTAACCCTTTGCATGTTAATTCTTCTCCTTTACCTCTTATTGGATTGAATGTATGTTTCTTCGAAAGTATTCTTCTCCTTTACCACTATGCAGGTTTGCCAAGATGAATACATAGAAAGTCCCAAATTCTATGTTCTTTATACACTTCCGGGTGTGGACAAGAATAAGTGTGGGGGAAATTTCTATCGAGCGATAACTTTACTATTATTTTCTTGTGCTAACATTTGTATGAAGCTATTGTTTTCAAAGCAGTTACTATGGTTGGATCCCCAAATTTTTCGATTGTTAGTATATGGGGAGTGAATCTTACAAGAGTTAAGTCGGGTCGTCGAATTTAAAACAAGCGCTTAATGGGAGGCAACCCATAGGTTTTGTATTTCTTAACCTTTTGCTTTTTATTTTGTAATTTATTTTTCTTGTTCCATATCCTAATAAGATTTCCCACCTTGACTTTACTTGGACGATTCAATTACATTGAGGACAATGTAAGGTTTAAGTGTGGGGGAGTGGTTAAGCATTTATAAAAAAAAAAAAAAAAAATTGCATAAACTTCCAACTTTTAGAGATTTTAGAGTCACTAGCATACTTCTAGGTATGTTTACATAGAGAATTCTGACCGACATAATTGAACTTGGAAGTGTTAGGGAACTACGTTCGGATTTCTTGCTTGTTAGAGTGTTAAATAATGGATTTAATCATGCCGGTGATGCAAATTAGGAGAAGAGAAGAATGCATTATTAGAGTTGCTGATCAATCATTAGTGGAGACTACCCTATTTATATCATGTGAGGCACCGACCAGAAATTTTTCCATGACTAAAGAGCTTCTTTTGAGTGTGTGTCACCATACGTTAATTCCAGGTAGAATGGTGAGCTACCCAACTTCACACCAATTTTCAGCACTATTTTGATCTCTTGAGTGCTAATATTTGTCAATCATGAGGGTGACGTCTATGGATGAAAGCCTCCTTCTTGTAGTTCAATTTGCAGTTAGCACCATTGTCTCTCTCGACAACAACGGGTCCATAGAAACACCATTATCAACAAGGGAGCGACATCAAAATCTACAAGGAAAGTTGAAAACGTTTGAGGTTTACAAGCAACGGAACAAGAAAAGAGCAAATTTCAAATCCAAGTAAAGCAACATACAATGAGCAGATTTTTACATACAAGTTGAAGACTTATTTACAAGAGCAAAGAAAATCAAAAGGTGAGAATTATTGAAGTTTATGATTTCGAGACGATACAAGTTGTGAAGAATCAAGCGGTAAAGTACTTTTCCACGGTCATGGTTTGTTTTATTTTTCACTTTGTTTTGTATTTTGTTTATCTTGTCTTAAAAAAAAAATTGAAAAATTGAAAAATTGAAGAAAAAAAAATTTGAAAAATATGAGACAAGAGAAATATCTATTATTATTTTTGTATATGTTTAATAAGCCGTGGGGAAGGGAAATTTATAAGGAAGTTTCAAGCGACAAGGATTTTAAGGAAAAATGTTACAAATTGTCAAGGATTTATGAAGTTCAAGTGTTTATCATCAATAGTTGAAACCGAAGACCAAGAAGATGAAGACGAGGAGAGGAAGAAGTTTCTATTGGATGCCGTGAGAGTGGTGTTATCATAATTGGCAATCGGATGTGAAGGTAAGTAAGTAATCTCATCCTCGATATAAGTGGTTGATTTCCTTTCTTAGAGATCGTCAGAAGAAAAAAATGGATTTTCAAAATGTTAAAAGATGTGGGTTTTTAAAATATTTCGGAAGTTATCCTTCCCACCATTCAACGTGTTGCGGGAATTCTCTCTTCATTCCTACCTGCACACATGTGAGACCCATAAAAAAGCTGTCTTTTTGAGTGCAGAAGTCGAGGCGAAATGCTTATTGATCGTTTCTCAAACACGCGTTCTCTCATTATGGTGTGGTTATTTCTCACTCAACATTTAAGAATGAGAATATTTTCTTTAGTATTTCTAACTTCTTATTACTAGCATGCAAAAACTCTATGTCCTCATAGCTCTTTGGATACTTGGGACGCTGGAACGCTTTGAAGTTGTGAGTTTTAGTTTGATTTGCTCGAGGACTAGCAAAGTCTAAGTGTGGGGGAATTTGATAGGTGTAGAATACACCGTATTTACTATCTATAGAGTTTATGCTTTCTTTGCTATTTTTCTTGTAAATTATGTATTTTACGCGTGTTTTTGAGTTATTAGGTACTCTGGAGTCACATGGAGGAAAATAAGAAGAAATCACCCAAATCAAGTTAAAAAGGGGTAAAAAGTCATTTCACATACGAATACTATCCGGAGCCGACCACAGGTTAAGGGGATGCTAGTTGGGTAACCCTTATTTAGGGGACCGGGCATCGAATATAACCTACTACTTTAACCCACCCTCAATCGAGAAGATATTTCTTCTTCTCCTTTAATTCACTTTCCTTTCTCTGAATTCAGAGGCGCAGCCATGAAGGAAATTAGATCGAGAATTAGGAGTCGATGAACCTGGTAATGAAGAAAATAGAAATCGAGAAGGAACTAGGAGGCTGTAGAGCTGAGATTTGATGTTGAGGCTCAGAGAGATGGGTTTGGTTTGGATCGAGAAACTGAAGCAGTAAAGATGACGATGTTGGATTTGAATCGAAAATTAGATGATGGTAGAAGCATCAGGGATGAAACAGATGGGTTCGCTGTGAAGATTTCAGAGAAGATGATGGTGTCGCTATTGAGCGAAACAAAGATAATTTGATGGGTTGTCGTTGCAATGGAGTCTGTGGTTGAATCGGTAAAGGTTGAATCGATTACGCTGCTGTGAAGATACAAATTGGTATGAGGTTGTATTTTAGGGTTTGGTGGTGAAGTAAGAATTTGGCAGGAGAATGATTGAATTTGTGAACATATGGGTTTGATGAAGGAAAGAAGAACACGGCAGAAGCAGGAATGATGTTGGTGTTGCACTCAGAGTAAGAAGAATCTACAAAAGTGGAAATTGGAAGTTAGGTTTTGAAATTACAGAGTAGGAGGTGGTTGTCCATGATGTGGCTTCAACTAATTATGATGTTATTGATTTCTTGATGGAATATGGAGAATGGGTTGTGATGATTCAAAGAAGAATTGTGTTGATTTTCCATGGGTTTGAGTGGAAGAAAGGAATTGAAGATGGTGCTTCTGTATTGAAACTACAGTAGATGTATGTTAGGTGTGCAGGAATTGAAGAAAATTGAGGCCTGAATTCGGCCGGGAATAGCCAGAAAATAGACGGAACTCTGTCGGATTTTTATACCGACGAGTTAACTCAGTACCGGCCGTTGAGACGATTCAACTCACACCAGTAAGCTCAGTAAGATCGAGTCAGAGCAGTTGACTATCCTACCTTGACCTAGATGACTAACGGTTTGACCCGTTTGACCGTTAACTTGGACGGCACCTGAACGGAATATTCCCTAACCGGAGGAGAATCTCAGGTGAACGGCGGTTACCTGAGACCGGCGGATTAAGTGGGGACCATCCGTATTTTTACGGGTGAGCACCCGGACCGTTCGCCGATGAATTGGATGCAGATAGGATATTTGAAATCCAACTGATTACAGATTGGGCCCGGATGCAACCTTGAAAATCTGTCGGGCATCGATACCTGTGAGCACCCGGACGGTTCGCCGATGAATTGGATGCGGATATGATATTTGAAATCCAACTGATTACAGATTGGGCCCGGATGCAACCTTGAAAATCCGTCGGGCATCGATACCTGTTAGTACTTAATTTTTTTTTATCAAAATTCTTCGGTACAAATATGAAGTTAGTACATTTAATTGTTTGCCAAATTAGGTGTTCCTTTCATGTCTTACTTTGATGAGCTTATGAGATACAAAACCAATATATGTATGGTGGGAATACTTGATCCCAAATACAACAAAAACATCTTATTTTAAAGGGGCCGAGTTTTTTTTTCCTCTTCAAATTTTTACCAATTTTTACCCTTAAATAATATTCTCATTTCTAAAACCACCCATAAACTTGTTGCCTTTATTTCTCTATTGTAAGCTTTAATTATAAAACAAATCCATTGGATTATCTATATCTAATCTGTCCATCCATGCGTCCATTGGATGTTGATGCCAAATTTAAAATCTGTATTAGATTGGACATGAATGAGATGAAAACCGGTCCATTCCGGCCCATGCTGGGTCTTTCAGAAGGGCGGCCCATATGTATTTGTTAGCTGGGAAAAGCATACAGTATATGCAAATATTCACAAATACAAATATTTGCAGTAGAAGACGTAAAGTATACTTGCTACAGTACTTGGAGATAAAACCTCTAAAAATCTGAACCATTCACTCAATATCTTCGATAACCTCAGGGTTTATAGAATTCTCTTGAACTCCTTCCTTTCGTTAACGATGGAACTAGTCCGAATATCAGGGTTTCATCTGGGTTTTAATTAATTCAATTTGATTCTGACAATTTTTTTCAATAATTCCATTCATTACTTGAAGAAATAAAAGCAACAGCGATGACTATCCAAATGTCTGTAAGTATATCTACTCAATCCCAAAACTTGTCATCAATTAGAATGTTAACATGTCCAAATCAAATGGATTTCCTTACAAAATTTTCACAACTTTCATTAAACAAAATCTCCACAAATCCACTAAGAACACCAATTATTCGTATGGGAGGAGGTCCAAGAACATTTCCAGGTGGAGTATCAAAATGGCAATGGAAAAGAATGCAACAAAAGAAAGCAAAACAATTACTTAAAGCTAGACTATGTAGAGAAAAACAAATTTACGAAATGCGAAAAAGGGCAGAACTTAGAGCTGCGGTGTCTGAATTAGAAAAGCCATGGGAAGTTGTTGAAAAGGCACCAGCATTGTTTTCAGTTAGAGCTGATGAACAAGTGAAAGTTTTAGCTGATAGATTTCAAAGACCTGGTGGATATGATTTATGGTCTGATAATGACGGGCCTCAGTTGTTTCAGCATGGTGGTGATGATTTTCCTTCTGCGAGGTTTTTTCCTAAAGGAGTTGTTCATAGTATTAAACCTTATGAAAGTATTAGAACTGAAGAAAATTCTGATGATTTTAAGGGTTTTAAGGAATTCACTTTGCCTAACGGGATAAAAGGTAAAGGGTCTAGGAGATTTCGTTCTAGAGGTAGAAGTGAGTCGGAGAGTGAAGGGGGAGAAGATGGTGGACTGGAGTTAAGTATCAGGAGCGATAGTAATGCTGGGAAGAGGCGTAGTTCAGAGAATTCCGGGTTAATGGGCAGGCGGGAAGAGGGTAGTAGTATTTGTGGGATGGGGATATCCAGGGAGTTTAATTTGGGTAGACCCAAAGAGGGTTCTTCCAGAGGAAGCTCGGGGAGAAAATGGAGTAGAGGAAATTTTGGTTCACAGGTTCCATATGGGTTGAATTCAGATAATGAAGAGAAAAATGAGATTCCTTTCATGGGCAGAGGCAGGGGCCGAGGTCCAGGTCTAGGTCTAGGAAGAGGTGGTAGTGATACAAGGAACGGTTTTTCGAAACCCATTAGTGGAGAAATATATGACATGAGTTTAAAACAGGACGGAACATACGAATTGTAGTAATATCATAGGGGACAAATGGTAGAGTTACATTTGGAGTTGACTCATGTAATCATGCTAGATGGACACAGTTATGGAGCTAATGTACATCTAGAATATTATGTTAGGATTGTGTATATACGTTGGCGATGGAAGATACAGATTCAGAAGGGAGTTTCATGGGCTGATTCTGAAATGCCAATTAGGTAAGGGTCTCAAACTTTGTCATTGGTTAGGAACTACATATAGCTTCTAATGGTTCTATATTTGGCTTTTGAACACATGTTTACATGATTGTGAAATGCGTACTGTTTATTTAGGGAATCCCTTTGTGGACAACTTGTAATACTCTTTGTATACCTGAATTTGGTTCCGCTAATTTGTTAAGATGCTCAGTAAACCTTATTGCTGCTGAGCAAACAAGGGCCATGTAAATAGGTTTTATGCTTATTCATAGGAATACCGGGAATCTTTTACTGAAGCTTGAGCCATTACATTCTTTTTGATTTTCCTATAGAAGGGATAGCTTGTCTTCAGTTTCAAAACCGTCTATAGACTTCTGTTAGTGAAACATTTGACACATCTGAATATCTGGTTGTGACATATGGAAACATTTCAAACCAATTGTGAAACAAATTGATACATAGTGGGGCATTTCTTTTTTTGCTTAGATAAGTACTGAAACATAACATCTTTGATCAGTAATTCATTGGATTTAAGCACAATGTAAGCCGTAGGAGTGAAATTTGTATCGAACTTGTGTTCCTGAAGCTGATTTTAAAAAAAAGGAACTTGTATTGTTCTTTAAACATTCTTTTCTTTTTGAAAAGAAAAGGTAAATTTATGATATGGATAAAGGTTTACTAAGTTTCAGTTGATCCAGGGATACATTCTCGAGTTAAAACATCTAAACTATAGAAGAAAGTAGTTCTACACCATCCTGATTCAGAAGAGTTCTGTATCATATTGGAACTGTCAGAACCACTAGATAGTTGATTAATAACAAGTAGAGCTTTGTTAAAGTAGGAGGCGAAAGACCACTATTAGGGGCCTTGTTTACTAGTTACTGAATGACTGTTCTCGAGTCTCCTTCATTTATCACAGATTACAACCCAATTAAGGACAGCTTCTTGGGATGCCTTTGCTTCTGCTTCTTCAATAGATCTGGCACGACATATTCTGCCACTTGCACCTCTGCACATACATGCGAGTCAAACCCTGGCCACAAGGTTGGTCATAACTCGGGGCCTATCCACGAGTCGTCAAAATTGACTATAATTAGGTTAGAGTAGGGAGATTGGTCTGTGTTCGGAACAATTAGAGTTTGACCATGGTGGCCATATGTGTGCTCCTTTGCGTTTTGATGAAATGCAGTTTAGATGCAGACATAGCCAAGTATGACCGGTCCGCATAGCGACGCATAATCATGGCGCGTCACAGAATTGGTAACCTAGCAGATGGAGCTGCATGTCCGACGATGTAGCGCCAAAATGGCTGAGACAAGAAAGGTTACTTGACATTGACAACATTATGCGATAGTGTTGTATTATCCTTATTCAGAGTTAGCCCAGCTCAAGGAAGGAATAAAGGATGAGATGCAAAGTCATGGTTCTAAGTTTTGGCCAAGACTTGGACTGTGCATATGCATCAATGGTGATGCCAAACACGCCATTGGTGATAGTTGCTCGCCAAAGGAGATGCAAGTGATGCATATGAAGCATGAAGATTGAACTAAGCAAGTCAAGACTCAGTTGGCATAATATTTGGATGTTGGCATCCAAATGAGCTAAGTGTGCAACGCTAGATACAATAGCGCTACGCAAGCCATAATGGTGCAACGCAAGCTATAATAGTGCAACGGAGGCCATAATAGCAGTATTTGGCAGAAGTACAAGCGGAGTTGCAAGTGGCGATATTGCGGGACTTGAGTTCAAGCGTGCCAAAGCGTGTGAGCAAGTTATAGACGGTTATAAAGTGCTTTATAACCGAGTTTGGCATATCCTAACCGCTGAAGACAGGTGTGGCGCCATTCTATACGCCAACACTAAAGCTAGCAGTTAAAAAGTGGAACTGGCGGTTAGGGAACTGCCCATGGATAGATGGTTGTTCATGCCTTCATGGGGCGTGCAACAGAGTTGCATACGGATTGGCCCTGGTTCTTGGCATTATAAATAGCCAGAGAACCCTTGTAAACGAGTTGTTCAATAGTTCGAGTGTTGAGGAACCATTTAGGCAGTAGAGAGTGATTGTTGCGTAGGCTTAGAGAATAAGCTTGTAAAGTCCATTGGTTGGACGTTTTTGTATCTTCCCCCTAAGCTAATAAAAGTGAGTTTGTTGGCTTATATGTTTGGCTTTGGTTTACTGTTGATTTGATTATACTCCCCCAATTCTGTGAAGCATAAACATGGCAGAAATCTCTTTGTAGTATGGGCTACATTGCTTGGTAGAGAAAATCTGAGTAAGACTTCCGTTGCATACTCTTGGTAGAGTTGGCTGATTGCATTGGTACAATCTTATAAGACTGAAATACAAGTGGGTGATAAGAGATCACTGAACCATTATATTGCCGGGTTATATCTTCGCGAAAAAATTGCTTGGAGCATTTGAAGGTGTGACACCAAGAAAGGCGTCTAGTTATCTGGAGAAAGTAAGAAACATGGTTGAAGGAAAACTCCACCCAGGCAAGCACGAATTGGTTCAGGAGGCAAGTTACACGCTGTTTTTGCGATAGGACAGTGCAAAAAATTTAAATGATCTTCAGATCACTATTATGGTTCATGTACGGACACTATAGTATTGGCAAAGAAGCATATAGTTCTGGAATTTATCAAGTGTGTCAACGAGTGTTAGTCATAAAAGCAAAGAAAAGTGAAGTAGATTATCTTACTGCGTTGGAAAAGGGTAACCCCAACTCCAAAAGAAGATAGAAATCTTGTTTTTTACTACGTTGGAAAAGGGTAACCCCAACTCCAAAAGAGGATAAGATAAATCTAATATATTGCAGAGAAATAGATGGTGGTATGAAACCGGATCTCATGGTTTTTATATGGTGATAAGTGGCGAAGAATCTCTGTTTTAGAGGGGAAACTCATGTCAATTTTTTACTTCATTTGAGGAAATTTGGGTATCCCTAGAAGGATAGTATAAAAGATCTCTTTTAAAGAGCTGAACAGAGAGTGAGATAGGCGCGTGACGTAGGGAGTGGGGCAGCACTTCCGTGATGTTAGCATACTGGTGGTAAAAGAAAAGTGATAACAGACAGAGAAGGCTATCGACACTCCACGACAGTGCATACCATTTCTAGTCAGTAAAATGCATTTTTTAACACTACATATGCTCAGGGTTTTCGGATTTTCCTTCTCGTCTTGTTTATCCAATCCACTGACTCCTAAAGCAAAGCTCAAAAAAGAGTGTTACTCCTACTATTTCTACAGTGTAGCACTGCACTACAATTACAATGAGATAGCGTGAACTAGTAGTTATAGAGGATAAGAAAACGAAATGAGCTGTTCAGACTTCAGAGACGTGCCCTAAACCCTCACAACAACAGGACAGTGTCCAATATAATGTCCCCTAGCTCAACTCAAAAGCTATTTCCTGGATTCCGAAATTCAATGACACCTAAGGCTGCACATCCAGTGACTGCTGATTGGCCCCCAACAAAGAGTCTCTCTCTCGCTACTATAGCTCATCGTAACCTAATCAAATGGTATCACCTAACACCGCTTGTATAAAGAGCAATAAATTCCTTCTATGGCTCCAATTTTATGCGTGTTTGTTACTCAAAAACATATTCTGTATACAGTCTAAACTGCAGTTGAAGTACTGCCTGCCATATCTCCAAACATGTATCAACTTCCCTCACCATCACAAAATATGAACATAAACCAATAAGAAAAAGAATGCTAAGATTAGTGAAAGTGAAATTAACACTACATTTCCTTTAGACATTAACTAACTAATTACAGTGAGGATGAAGAGCAGAACAACAACTCCCAAATTTCAGAAAAAGCTTGAATAATGATGGGATGGTGATGTTTAGAGTTAAGTGAAAGCAGACAATGTAAAAGCTGTTCTAAATCTTTACTTTCAAACATTTGTTTCTCTAATATCATTTCCATCATTGATTTTCTAAAATCCTGATATGGATCTTCAGATTTCTTCACTACAGCGAAACTTTCCTTTACTTTCCCTTCTGCTTTACAACTACTATTTGACGATGACCTCATTAGTCTCTGAAATGCTGATAATCTAGCTGGTGATGATTCGGTCTCTGTTGACGAAGACGACGAATACAATATTAATCCTCTCTTCTTATGATTATAACGTTTCACATTTTGATCTCTTTTAGCAGTAGTACTCTTCTTCTTCTTTGTTTTCTTCACGTTCGATCTTATTGATGAACTATTGTCATTAAGGGGTGATTCACGAATTGTTTTTAAATGGGTTTCCAAAAATTCTGATGAAGATGAAACCTGGAATTCATTCTCTTGATCTTCTTCTTCTTCACTGCTTAACCAACCACTATCAACTGATGATGTACTTACCCTAC
This sequence comes from Papaver bracteatum, assembly GCA_023529315.1. NCBI lineage: Eukaryota > Viridiplantae > Streptophyta > Magnoliopsida > Ranunculales > Papaveraceae > Papaver > Papaver bracteatum. The sequence continues at coordinate 182,771 of JAJJWX010002670.1, read as the reverse complement.
TCCTAATTTTGTTTTTCTTGCTTCTTTTCTTCTTCTTTATTTTGGTGAGTAACGGTGAAGCTTGATTGTTGTTACATAAATCCTCTTGTTGTTCTTCTTCTTCTTCGTCCTCTCCAGCATCGTAATGCTGACTGTATATTTTACGACGAGGAGTGGTATCGTCATTCATTTTATCAATGACATGCCATTTCGTATCTATCTTCCATCTAAATTCGTCTCCTTCTTCTTCATTTGTATTGCTTGATTTTGATCTACAATTACATCCAACAGATAATATAGCTGACGAAACTTGTTGTTTGAGAGATGGTTGCTGCCGATGATGATGGGGTTTCAATGGTAGTGGTGAAAGAGTACAAGTTGCAAAACCTGGGAAATCATTGACATTGTCGTGATCAACGGTGTTGGACTTAGGACGCCTTAGTAAAGGAAGATGGAGTAATAAAGGAAGTGGATTTTCAGGTAATTTCGATGGGTCTTTTGATTTGCAAGATTGAAAGATTGGCAGTATGACTTTTGATAGCCGTAGCTTGAAATGTTTTCCCATCCTTCCAACTATGAAATCTGATCAGGTCTGAAGAGTTGAAGTGAGCGTGTAGGAATTTATAAATGATGGAAAAATGGAGTTACTTTAGTCGTTTTGCTGGGAATATCGTTGATTTTGTTTTGCTCGTATGGATTTTAGCGGAGAGATGACAGTACAAAATGAAGCCGGCAGGGTGCCTGGAGCTAGAGCTGGCTGAGCTAGAAGAGACCTATGAGGGAGTGAGTGTGAGAGTGATAGAGAGATTCTTTCTAAAATTTGATCTGTTTTCTATACATTGACAAGAGAAGATTGGTCTTTAGGCCCTTTAGGCCTGCAAATGACAGTCAAAATTGTCTAAAAAGAATTCTATAGCATCTGTACGGAAAAGTCTAGAACTTGGACAATAGGCATAGTCCAAAACTAGGACAATGAATCTGAACCTTTAATCATTCCCATCTTCACCCATTACTAATCTCGATGCTACAATCATTCCCCTCTCAAAGGCTCAAATTTATTGTCCCAGTTTTAGACTATGACTAGTGTCCCAACTGTAGACACTTCCCATCTGTACCACAAGAGGAGAGGAGGGCGTGTAGGAAAGTCATCAAGTTGACAACTACCCCGCACCGCACGTAACAACATTTAAATATTCTTTCTCCTCATCAAATTTTGTCTCTACCCTTTTCTTTTTCTTTTTTTTCCGAGCTCAATTACTTTAGGGTCCGTTTGGCACCACTAGAATTCAACTACCTAGGTAATTTCAATTACCTAGAATTTGATTTCGAGGTGGTTTTGACTATCTCCAGTCCGAGTTCAATGTTTGGCATATTCATGAAATTCCAACTACGTCCACTTCGTAACTTCACCAGTTCAATATCAACAGAAGAAGAAAAAAAAAAACACAGCAAAAACAATCTCAAGAGATAAAGAAGCAATTCGGTCTATAGATCATGTTTCTACAGGAAAACCAAGTGAACATCAAATTTACTATGAATAGAGAAGTAAAATCTAAAAAACAAATCATACACAAATCTCAAAACAAGTAGATATGATTCATGTTTTTTCAGAAAAACAAGTGAAAGATCAAATTGATCTTGAAAACTTCTCTACCCCTATATATAAGAACCTAAAATCTGCATCTTTACTCTAAATCCTGACTTATTTGGGTTTAGAAAAAAATCTAGGGTTTTGTAAATCCTTCAATGGATGATGAATACGTCTATAGGAGAGAAAGATCAATGGAAATCTAACCACGGTTGATGATGAAATCATGAGAAAATAGTAGTTAGAGACATCAGATTTGGTTTCATAATTTTTCTCTGGTGAAGCTTTTTCAGGGAAGGAAAGAAAATGGAAAGGAAAGAGAGAACGATGGAAAATAATGGGTGGAGTTGCAAATCTCATGAGGTGTGCTGTCGACTTCAATTCCATCGAACTAGGGAAAAGAAGTTGACAGGAAAACAGAATCAGCCTTAAAAATTTGATGCCAAACACTATAAAGCAAACTACCTCCCCCAACTCCACTCCGCCCTCAAATATGCTGGTGCCAAACGCACTCTTAGGCAATTTCTAGTAATTGAGTTTCATTCTCTTTCTCTTTCTTCCTCTCCCAAAGAAAAAATCTGAAAACCCTTCAATACTAAAACCTCCTTCTGCTCAGATCTATTCATTGGAGTGGGTGTCAGCAGATCATCCCCAACATCAACCTCAACACCTCCGTCTAGATTTCAATTTCTAGTCTCTTTCGAGTTGTTTTTCCGTTTTCTAGATCCTAATTAACATTTAGTTGTAATCATTGTTTTTAGTTTTAGTGAGAGGTGATCTTCTTCAACATCAAGAACACCTTCAACACCGTCGTCGACTTATTCAACATCTTCTTCATCAGCCTTTGCAATTTTCAGATCCAAGACCGAGTTTCGATACCGATTCAGACCGCCTCCAACAGTTTCAGACACGATTCAGACCGCCGTCCGCAATTTATAGACCGATTTCTGTTCGTTTTTCAAACACATGCACCACTTGTGTTACTTTGTTCTTGATATAAACCTTAAGAAATGGTTGGATCTATCAATGATCCTAACACCTCTGCTAGATGCAAATTTGTTAATATGTCTGTCTTTGTTTCCAAACCACAAATGGCCATTTAACCTAGTTACTTTACCTTTGATTCTGATTCATGGAATGATTAGAAAACAGTTGAAAAACTTCTATTGTAACTCTTTAAATTGCTTTGATGCTTGTAAGATCGTTGGATCATTTTATCCGACTCTATGTTGTAACCGATCCCGTAGTGGGTTTTATATTTAATATAAATTAGGGTTTTTCGGAAAAATAAATAAATAAATTACTTTAGGCAATTTGAGAATTGCGTGGAGTGTACATTGAAGATGATAAAAAAGAACAAGCATTCGAGGATATCCATTTTAATTGGGGATGCGATGATAAAGACAATAGGATTATTATGAAGTAATTTTCATAACCCCCTGTCATATAGTTTATGTAATTTATAATGTATTCTTCATAGCAAGTCTTATGGTGGAATCCAACCTATTCCAAGCGTGGAAAAAATTGTGAAATGTCAAGTCTAGTGGATTCTAAATTGTTATTTTCCACTGTTTTTCCAAGCCATGTTCCATGGTTTCGTGGGATGCTCTGTGAAATCCACAGAAATGGTAATCAAATTAGCATAAAACGCTATTCAGAATAGGATTATTATGAAGTAATTTTCATAACCCCCTATCCATATAGTTTATAGTTTATGTAATTTCTAATGTATTCTTCACTAATCATACTCTGTGGTTGATCATAATTAGTTAAGTGAATAGATCAGTTTGTTTATGATTAGTATAAATTTAGATATTTGATCAGAAAGTAGAAGAATAAATTTTGAGGAGAAAGAAATTGGGTGAAAATGAGTGATGATAGGGAAAAAATGGATGATTCAAGTGAAGATTTTCCATAATAAAAACATGGTACACCGAAAATCGAGTTGTAGATGTCTCCCACGCAAGGGAAGATCCCGAAATCTTTTGGGCAAAGATATATATCAAATATGTACAAGATTATAGGAATACAAAGAGGAGAACTCTTCAATGAATTCATGATAGGTATAAAGTTATCCAAAATGCGATAGTTTATAGCTATCCAACAACGAATCTTCAACTGTAACCACTTAATCTTGTCGTTGCAACAATTTTTAAGTATTTTTAGAGTTTATTTTACATAATCTAAGTTATTTGATCTTCTAACTAACTAGACAACACTAACAAAGTAAGCTTGTGTTTGTGTTTTTGTAGGTGGAAGTCCTAAAAGCGCACAACTTGGAGTAAAAGGGAGAAGCATTTACATTTGATGAAAGCTATCATTTTATGATATCCAAAATTCCAGAGTATGCCCCAGAATTATGGCGGGTTTTGTTGAAGCGGACGGAGATTCCTGCGATGAAGATAAAAGTTTTTGTGTAGATTTTTGGTCGGTTTTCAGCCGACACAAAAATAATTTCACTTCTTACTTCCTAAAATAAAGTAGTTTGCAATAAGAAAGAGTTCGTATCCACAGAGAGGCTTTTTGTTGTTATGCAAATTTTCAGTTTCTTAGTAACCAAAGGGGGGATGTTGTTTTATCAAAGCAATAAAAATAAATTGAAAGCAATAAAGTATGAAAATAATCAATATGGAGAAAGTATTGGTCATGGGATAGTTTCATTCACAAACACATATTTTCATCAATGACTAGAATTGAAATTTAATCTCTCATTTACTAAAAGTCCTAGGATACCTTGATCGCAAGAATACCCCGCTAATTCCCTGATTTCATCACAACCACATTAAAAGATGCATATGTGAATTCTTCCTAGAAAGCAACCTAAAGTGTAAAAGCAAATTAGATTTAACTCCCTAGAAGCAATAGGCTATATGGAATAAGACTAATCAAGGCAATCAAAATGTGTAAAAGCACTAAATCAATTTAACCCAAGTTATGATTCATATGTGATTAGTAGGATATATCTCTACAAGCACTACCCACATTTATGCTACTTAGAATCAGGGATGAACAACGTTTTCGTATTGAAAACCCTAATATAGCTCTATATATGAATGCAAATCGGATTGATTCCGGACTCAACCAAATAAACAATCAAATCATAAACAATATCAACAATGAAACATAAACAATAAACTTGAGATAAAACTAATGCACTGAATCAGATTTTATTTGTGAAATCCACTTATTATCCCATAACCAATATTAAGAATTTAGCTACTCATGGTTTTTGAACTCAACATAATTATTATTAAAAATAAAATGAAGAACATAAAAATAAATGGAAGCAAACCCTAGTCGCTGCTCTCCTCCAAAAACCCAGTAGAAAGATTGTGATATAAGATATATGTTCCTCCAAAAGAATAGAAACTTCTCTCTTTTATAGCTTCTAACTTTCCAAAATTAGGTCTTCAAAGCCCACGGTCCAAAACCTAGAAGTCCACCCATACTCATGTGTGAAACACCCATGTGAAAATATGACCCAAAAAATGTTCGCCGGAAAAATGTGTTTTTGGTCGGAATATGGCCGGAATCCGGTGACCGGCAAAGTCCTCCCGGTCACCGGTCAACAGAGTCGACTCGGGTCAACTAAGTCAAGTTACTGAGTCAGGATAAGTGAGCTGAGTCAGTGTCTAACTCAGTAGGTCTTGGCCAAAGTTGTTGGTTGCACCATCATCACCTCAGTCGCAGCCAAGATGGCTGTGTATCTTCACATCTCACTCATTTCTTTTCCAGTTTCTCTTGTACAGGCTTAAGCTTCAGTTCATGCTGCACCATTTCCAGGCCTCAACTCAACTGCCAACCTAACCTGCAATTCAGTTCAAGCACCTCCATTTGAGCTATATCTGCACCATAACCAACTCACACAACAGTCCCAAACCATAGCACCATCGCACTGCCACTCATACATTCCTTCCCTGAACTACATTGCATCTGGTACACGACATAGCTTCACTGCACCTGTGACTCCATCTCTACTGCAGCTCATTGCACTCAACAACTTCTTCTGCAAACCATTTCCATTTGACTACAGCACAGCTTCAATTCATTGCCACAAATTGCATATATTCACACCCTGCATCTGAAGTTCTCAGTTAAGATTGATCTCCATCTATAATTCAGCTGCAATACCAGCTGCAACTTCACACATAACCTCCTCCATTCCACTAGTTTACACCTTCAACTTCTTTATTTGAGCTTTGTAATAGCTGCAACACACAGATTCACAACCACCACCACCTCAGTTATCTCAAGACATTCACCACAACACCGTAAGCCATACCAAGTCACCAGCTCAATGCAACACACACAGGATTAACACCTTCCACTGCAGTGCCATGCTACATCTCCAACATCTACATCCCTTGAATCAACAAAAGCTATAAAACATCTCATACCAATAGCACCACCTGATGCTTCCAACTTTTGCAACTCGCTGCTACAACAGCTATCTCAGAACAAGAGCATCACCAGCTGCATTCCAGATCCATCTACATTCATTCCCTAGCACCAACTGTAGTTTAATAACTCCACCTGTAATTTCTCTCAATCTAAGCCACCAGATCAATTGCAGCTTTACATTCCAGCACACACACCTACACTTGCAACTGCTCACCAGACTTTATGTAGCTCCACCAGAAGAACAAACCCATTCTGCAATTCATATCCCTCACTGTCCTTCCATCAGCTACAGTAGCATCTCCAGCATAGCATACAATGCTCAAACCCATGGCAGTAAATCAATCATTGGCTGCAACTTGGCATCAGATTCAACAATGCCTTTATCAAACCTTTTCTTTGCTCTCAACTGCAGAACCTTTATCTCGTAATTCCAGTTCAACCCAGCATCAGCACATACAACCTCAAACCATTCATTTCATTCATTCCAGACCATCATCATTTGTACCACCTGAGCTTCATCGTCAATACAAGACTTACAGCATCTTCTCGATTCAAAACCCTGAGCTTATTATCATCACCAACTTCCATCTGCTCCATCAGTTTCTAACTCAACAGATATCTTCTTCTATTCTTGGTTCAAACACAGATTCAAAGAAAACCCTCTTTTAACTCAATGGCAGGAACATCAATTTCATGTACTTTTCTGACTGAACAACACCCTAACTCTTCAATCAACAGAAAACCCCTCTCTAGAATTTAAATTCCGTTTTAATCCAGAACCAAAACTTCATCAATCTCCAATCCAGCTCAAACCCCTAATGTCTCCATTTCTTCTCAACAAACCCTACCTCTGGAACTCAACATCAGACATCTTTCCCTAATCTCTCAGATTCAAATTCAACACCTAGCCATCAGAACCACCATCCCTAAATTTCATAACTGCTGCTTCTTTACTCTCCTCTCAATTTCAGCTTCAGGTATAATGATGAGAACAAAATTATGTTTCTCTGAATTTTAGATGGAGTAAGAAAGAGAAACAGTAAGGCAATGATAAGAGAATTATTGCTCTCTGATTTTTAGGGTTGTGTAGGAAAAAAGAAATGGATATGTCCACCCAAGTGACAAGGATAAGGGGTACCCAGTACTATTTGGCCTGTCAGTTTCGCACAACCGACAATTCATCCTTCACTCCTTCTCGCGCAACCTGGCATGTTCCAAATATAGCTCATGAGTTGGCTTCTTTGCCTTTACGCTCCAAATGAGCAATTTTCCTTCTTTTGCCCCCAAGTGCTCCATTGCACCTAATAATCTCAAATTCACACATAAGATACATATTTCACAAAATAAATAGCAAATAAAGCATAAATACTAGATATAAAATTAGGTGTTTTACATCACCTATCAATTTTGTGAGTAGATCTCACTGCAAACCCTCACGAGACTATAACTCGTCCTCTAGGTTCACCTAGGGGTTTAAAGGCTTGTTGCACATGCTAAGTGCGTTTGGTTTGCCCACGAAAGTGAGATAGATTGATTTGAAATAAATTAATATGTCTTAATAGTATTAATATATTATGCCGAAAATGTTTTACTTTGTAATTTTCCTTAATCAAAATATATTTATTTTCATTCATTAAATAAAAAGATTGTGTAATGAAAATAACATCACTGAATTTCACACCCAGACCAAAGCACTTATAACAACGATAGCATTCTTAGAGCATTTCATGGGATGATTTAGTATGCCTATTCTTGAATCTCTCACATGAATATGTCGTCAATGAACCTTCGACATAGTTTTATTATATATATATACAATGCCGACTGACAATTAAATTTGAAGGATATGTTTGTCGGCATGGAAAATGTATGAATATCATGCCGATTATATCGTTGCCGGCATGATATTCACACTTCTACCATGCCGGCACTGAGCTTTTTCAGCGGCAAAAATGACGAATACAAAGAAAGAAAAACAAATTTTGAAACATTAATGCCTACCCCTGATCTTGTTTATTTTCTTGAGTTGGTTCTTCACGGAAATCTTCATGCTCATAAATATAGTGATTTAAGGGTGTTGGATCCAAAATAGCTGTCATTATGAATCGTTATCATTAGCTGAAATGATGCCATGCTAGTAGAGTATATGAGTTGGTATATGTTGTTTGAGTAGTGGATGGAGTAGGATTGAATATAATATACAAGTTTGATGCAAATTGGATGTGTGAACAAGGTATATTTATATACAGAAAGTACCCAACAAATATTTTTTTCGAAAAAAATGAAACAATTGAACAAATCTTAAGATATCGGGATAGAAAGATTTTAAGAATATAACGCCGACAACAATACCGATATCGTGTCCAAAAATATCTAGCATTTAACATATAATGTCGGTAACCAAACTGCTGGAATTGTTTGTTGTTCACAACTGAATGCCGACAAGTGTGCTGACGTTGTATTTGAAAATGTCGACAATACCGGCACAAGCAAACGACATTGAACATGATAAGTAAATAATATCGACCAATATAAAATTTCTTACGGACTGTACAATATGGAATACTCCCGGCATTGAAGCTAAACTTCAAATCAATGCCGACAAAGTAGCCGACATTGTACTACGTAAAGATACCAACGCTAGCTCCACTAACGACATTGTAAGATATGAAGACTACGATAGCGACTTGGTAGTATAATTTGATTCAGAATTTAGATTTTCTTACATTTTTTTTTTTTTTTTTTTTGACTTAAAAGGTTGATTGATTAAGAAAATGTAAAAAAGTCCCAGAAAATGGAACCCCCATTTTAGAGTTGTACAGATTACATTTGTTGTTCTCTGCTGTCTATTACCACTTTCCGGTGAGTTGTGAGCTCTCGAAGTTAATAAACTTGAAGATTTTTTCCTTTCTTCCCCAGTTGTACAAGAGTAATTTGATCTCTAGAATTGTTTCAGTTTCTGCTTTATGCCTGTGGCTTGTCATCACTCTTGAGTTTCTTTCGTTCCATAATGCCCAACAAACAAAGAAAAATTATAAGTGGCCATATTTTTCTTCCTCTATTCCTTCCTCTTCTAAATTTCCATGCTTGCGCTCCATTGTTATGTTTCTTGCCTGAACCCATTTTATGTTGTAACCTCCCACGAGAAAAAGCTCCAAACTTTATGTGAGTAAGTGCAATGTAGAAGAAGATGATCCACTTGTTTTTACGGTTGGTCATCGCACAAAGAACACATGGTGTTCGAATCGACATCCTCTCCCGATAAGATTATCGGTTGTTGCTATTGAGTTGTGAGCGGTGACCACATAAAGAATTGTACCTTTGGAGGAACATGTTGTATCCAAATGCAAGAGTAAGGAAAGCCATCGACAAAGAGGGTAGTTGTTGATCTAGCCATTTGTAAGATGTTTTAGAGCTAAAAACCACCTCGAGACTGCAGATTAGTTCATCTTCTCGTGTTTTCTTCTATCAATGGTGGAATGCCCAAAACTCGAAGAACTCTAGTACCTCTGGCATCTCTGCATCATTTGGATTTCTTTTCATCTTTATATCCCATGAATTGGATGCAATCATTGCATTAACAGGGTCATTTTTTTTCATTGCCAGTTTATACACTAATGGGAATCTTAGCATAAGCTTTTGAGAACCCAGCCAAATATCATTCCAAAAAGATATTGCATTACCTTTGTTAATTTGCACCCTGGAAATTTGCTCCACCACTTCTCTTTGTTTTTGGATGTTGTTCCACAGACCTCTTCCTTGTGGCTTAGTAGAAACTTTCACCCATAGTGCATCTTTTGGAGTATACATTATAAAAAAACTAACTTGTTTAACCTTGTTCTTAAGTAAAGATATTCCAAACCAAACACAAAGCAAACAACTAAAGAGTTTAACATGAGTTGGTAAATTAAAACAAGTTCCATATCATTGAACACCTAACTACCATAAAGGAAACAAGAATAAACATCTTCAATCAGTCGGTCCTTCACTTCTTGAGGCCAACTTCTTCCTTTTCCCGAACAAATCTTTTACTTTTGGATCTTTGATTTTCTTTATTTTTTCCCCGGCTTCCCTCATTTATTCAGGGGTCAAAACTTCTCATTTCGCGTTCTTACAACTAAACATTTTCCCCATCTTGCCAAGCCACTAATTTCATATAATCCAACAAATATTTAGTATACATGCTTATATAAGATTATACATACATAAAAAGCATAAGAAATGAACAATACGTATCAACAAACCAAGGATCTTCTGAAATCTGTCAATAGTAAGGGGTTCAGTAGAAGTTATAATGGGCGGATATTTCTGAGAGGGAGGGGGGCTACAAAGGTAGGAGGGTGTACTACAAAAGGATGTGAGTAATTCTCATAAGCTCTCATGTATCCAGTATCGACTTCATTACCGTTTACGCAATCTCCTAACTACTCATATCTACCAAACAACGTGATTCCATTTCCCTCTAATGTTATGAAGCTCGATTTTGGCCTATACGCTACCTCCATTCTATTTCAGTTGATTTGCATTCAAGAATGTCATGAAAAAATATGCCAAGCAAAAGTTGCTGCACTGCGCTTTGTTGCTTACACCCAAGTTGCCGCATTACATGTCTGGATCTTCCACGATGTATCCCTTTGGGTGAAACAACTATTCATTATAAAATGCAGTGTTATAAGGCCTCACGACGCGGAAATTTGATCTTTCCATCTTATAAGGGTCAAACACTACCAAGTCGGTCATTATCGCGTCCAAAGACAATATCATCTCTGTTAATCGATAATTGTTATTGGGCTTCAGAGTACTGTTGAACTTGTATCTCAGAGCTCTAGGCTGATTTGGTTACCAATTATCTTTTTTCTTTAACGATTTGTACTCCGTGAACAATTTTGAGAAGTGTTCATACGCCCACACCTATGCCAAGATAGAATCGATCATATAAGAAGAAAAAAATTCTAATGCTAACGGTATATGACAACCATAAATGAGAATGATTATAAATAAAGAAGTTCATAAACAACATTACCTAGAGTAGAGCGAAATTCCCGACAAATTGATTGGTAATCGCTTTAGAGGCCCTCTGCATCTCTGTGATCAAATGTGTCATGACAGCAAGGCCCCAATAATAGTTAATAACCTCGTGCAGTGGATCAAAGTATTGTAGAAAGTTGGCATTCACCCTGTTTCTACTAGTGTTAGGGAATACCTTGATGCCCAAGAGGAATAACAGATACGCAATAATTGTACGAGGAATTTGTGCATAATCCTAATCTTCATCCTTGGATTTCTCTTTTGTCCCTCCAAACCTTTCCTGTAACATAACCAGTTTCAATTTCTTTGTCGTAATATTCCCAGATTTGTAGAAGCTTGCGACTGAAATTTCGTGGCCCCAACCAAACAACTTGTTATCCAAAGTGTATAACTTGTCCCATTCTAAGTCCTGACATTTATCTCTTTCTGTAATATATTTTCCTTCCACCTTTGTGCCTAAAATGTTATAAGCATCATCCAGATCAAGGTCATCTCCCCAATCAGTTTCACCATAAAATATCTCCACGAAATAATTAACTGTCACAGAATCATACTCCACAAATTTATGGACCACAACATACAACCCAAAATATCGTACTAATAACTGAACACCTTCACATTCCTTATCCAAATCCCAATCATCCATGGAGGCATCGGAAAACAGGTACAACTCTCTTATAATCCTACAAAGAGAAAACAACACAAACATAAACGGGAGACCATGAAAGAAAGCATACATAAAAATGCATGAGCACAAGGTAGAAAGTCTTACATAGGTTGAATACATTTGATTATCCCATGATCCCTTATAGCCAAATAGGAGTTTCAGCTCATGCGGTTCACCCCAAAATTTGTTATCATCACGAGTAGGTAACATGTCATTAGGATGAGGAAGGTGCGAACCTTTTTCTTTCTTTTCTTATTCTTTTTTTTTTGTTCTCCTTGTACCGGTTGTTTACCTTGAACTTCAACTTGTATTGATAGTTCATATCGAACTGCACCTTGTATTGGTTGTTCAAATTCCCCCTCATTATCCTCATCATCATTTCTTGGTTCTAAACTTGTCTCAACCTCTGAATCTTCCTCATATATATTGTCATCATCATCTAACTCATGCATGTTCACAGGTTGCTATTTTACTACGGTTCCTACGTTGCAAATTTTTTCCTATTTTAGAGCCTCCCCCAGGTGTTTAGTACGACCAAATTATTCTCCTCGAGGAGGAAGAGACTCAGGAGTGCCAAGATCTTTATTCTTTCTTTTATTAATGCCAAGATCGTTGCTATTTCATTTCTTAATCTCATTAGCTTTATCCCTGCATCATAAGACATACACACAATTAACAACAACCAACATTCAAAGATGTAGCCATCATAGAGCTGCTAAATTTCAGCATTGAAAACCAACCGGTTTTCATTGTATGAAAAATATTGATAATGCTAGCAAACAAAATCGTAAACTATGTCGGCTAATACAAAATTTATTACAGAGTATTATGTACCATTCATATGTCGATGTAGAATCTAAACTAACAATTCAATGTCGAAAAAAACAGCCGACATTGGATTTGAAAAGTCGGCCATGTCGGTTGGTATTACATTTGTACCATAGTTATCTGTACACTATCTAGGACATACTGACATTGAAACTAAATTTAAAAACAATGCTGGAACAACAATGCCGGCATGGCCTTCAAAATAAAAACAATGTCGATAACTAAGTTGGCATGGTATTCAACTTAAAATCAATGTCGTTTTGAACATGCAAAATCTGGTGATTATAGACATCTACGCTGGCATGACCTTCAAACTAACAACAATGCCGATAGAAAGTACCGATATGGTATTCATATTAAATTCAATGTCGTTTCTATCTGTCGGCATTATTGTCAACATAGAATTCAATGCCAACAATGGATTGTAACTGAGAAAATTTTCAGTTACGGTTCGAGATTCTAACCTAAACCCACTAATATGAATCAACAAAAAAACTTATAAAATAATTAAGAATACTTACATTTTCATATAAGCCATTTGATTGAGAGTTTGATCGTCCAATTCCTCTCCTTGTTCAAGAGCAATCTGATGTAACCTATTTCATGTACTTGTTGCACTTGCGATTTTGGTTTGGTCGCTGCTTCAACTTGAAGATTCAGTTTCTTTCAGGGACGCATGTTTATAAAATCGATTAATCGACAACAAAAATTTTGAAGTGACAATTAATTGACGATGAAATCATATTTAAGATAATGGAGTTTTTTTTCTTTCTTTCAAAAACCTAACCTAGCCGGCAGAGAAGGGGAACTGATAGAGAAGAGAAGAGAAAGGGTGGATATGTGAGATTGTTTTTGGTTTTTGGATTTATGTTTTTATTTAGGTAGAAGAGTATCATAGTCATTTGTTAGGTTTTTAATTAATTTAAAGGGTAATTTAGTAGTTTTGCCCATAAAAAATACCCCTCAGCAGGGTTCTAAGGATGGGAATAGTATTTCATATCCCCCAATTAAAAGGGATATTCCCCTTTTGCATGTCGTAAATAAAATGAAGTTTTGGTACTTAGCGATGTCGTCTTCTGATATGAGTGGTGGTATTATTTCTCTTGACGCGTCTAGAGCAGGTACCTCACCTTTTCCTCCTTTGGATAGGTTTTCACCATGATGTTTCCCATGTATTTGTTTGATCTTAGCGTGTAGTTCCTGCTATCTTAATACGTGCGGGTTTAAAGTCCTTCTAGAGATCTTGGTTGTCCTTCCCCATTAAATCGTTGTTGCATGACGCTTTGTGCTTCTCATCGTTCAAGACGTCTTATATTCTGAGGGTTTTGGATAATCCTCCATTGCCCTGGATTTCACTTTCCACTTTTTAATTTGACTTCGCACAGTGACTACCACTCCTTGAGTGAGCGTTCCATACCCCCCCCCATTGAACATATTCTATGGTTACTATATCTATGGTTGGTGCGTCTCTTTGTTGTACATTCTCCGTCCCTTGCATTTTATTGTATTAGTGTCTGAATGCTCCCGCTGTGGTTGTCAATGTTAATAGGTAGGTAATGACCCATCCCAAATAACAACATGATATGCTAAAATAGGGAGAATTAAGCTTAACCAAGCATAACCTCTCTCCTTTTATAGTCATCTCTCTCTTTGTTCTTACTCAAAAACCCATCATTTTAAAGTATTTACAAGCATACCCTTCCTTCCTTTCTAAGCTTGACTCCTTAGTATTTTCCTTTGGACTTAGGGCCTTGACTTCTTCTTAATAGGTCATTAGGATTTCTCTTTTCTTTTTTTCCCCAATCTCCTCTTAAACCTCCCACAAACCCTATTACTATGTTTGGGCCTTGGATCACCTATGAGTATTTTAGGGTATCAACTCACCAATGATACTGATTCCATGAATTTTTTTTCTTTCTCTGCTATCTATTTTGGGGTAAAAACTGTTTCTGCTATTTTTGGTAAATTTGGGTGTGTTGATGAGAAACGAATTTAGACCTAAACAAATACACTGCACGGGAGTACTTAAGATTCGAGAGATCAATCTGTACAATCCTGACCTAAACCAAGAAATGGTCGTTCCAATCTTGCTTCGGTCACAAAGTGAATGAGAAGGGTTGGTCTTAGGGAGGGAAGCAGAATAGTTAATTCTGAAGGTATGGCTTATTTTATGAATTGTATCAGAATATGGAACTGTCTTGCAGAATGTAAGCTATCAGTTCTTTTGTGTATTTATGGTTACTGTATTGTTAACACTTGTTTTTGTCGAAATAGGTTGAAAACCTATTTATAAAAGTTATGATTGAGCGTACCTGATATCATAGGAAGTGTAGACGGTTAAGTAGTGGAGAAGTGGAATCATGTAGAAGTGGTGACAATTATGTTTCCGTCACGAGGGAAGACTGATCATCCTTACACCCACTACTCACTTACTGCTCATTAACCGTTCACCCTTTTCCTAACACTTTCTCATAATGGGCGCGTTGCACGCCGCACGCTGTAAACCGCCAGACCAATACCCTGATGAACATCCCCCAGTTTGTGACATGTTTGATGTATCAAGTATTTTCGTGGAAAATGTGCAGCAAACTGCTGTGGGTCTTGTGTGCAAGACTTAGTTTTTCTGATCAATCGCGCACAAGCTAACTGGCGGGTGGTCATGTGCTATGGGCCAAGTCATGAGACTTGCTGCAAAGAACATCATGTGGTACTATTAGGTTAAACGACTAAGTTATGTATGAAGCCAATGCTCATAAAACATCGTGGCGACTATGATGACATCATATTAGTCACCTAAAATTTAATCTAGGCCGGTCAATTCGGCTGGCGAAGTTGGACGGCTGAGATGGTAATTCATGGAAATGGGTGACTGTTGATTATGGCCACATATTGTTGGCGCCTGCCAATGGCGTAGTGGCATAATGGCGCAATGGCGCCTGACAATAGTATTGTGGCATGGTTGGCGCAGCGGCCCTGCCTAAATTAAGGTTTGGCATGCCACAACACTAATTAGTGTTTGGCACGTGGCGTAGCGGCCTTGCCTAAATTAGGGTTTGGAATGCCGCAACCCTAATTAGCGCGTGTGGCATGTGGCCGTGGCATGGTGTCATTTTTTGTACGGATAGTTCCATGACCGTGCCAAAGAAATTATGGAACTGCCACAATATGGGGATGACCATAGGCGCAACGATAGCTATGGGTTCCATAGCATGGCGCCACTTTTAGGGTTTTCTGGGTCACATGGCTAATGCCGTGTTGTGGGGCCGAAGCGGCGTAATTTATGACACAACTTTGAATTAGGGTTTCCTCTTGGAATATGTTATGGCGTTGGCCATGAACTAAAGTGGGTTAGCACGCAACTGATATTTTATGGCACGTTGGCATGTTGCTGCCGGTTGGGAGGATTGGTTAGCTAATTGGCATGGCGACCATTAGGTGCGATTTCCCCTTTTTAATGTGTGTGGCGGGTTTTGAGCGACCTGATTGGTCGATAGGAAATGGGGCCGGCCAAACATGGGGCGTGGCCACATCTTTAGTGCGCGTGGCGCATTTAAAGCGACCTGGTTGGTTAATAGGAAAGAGTGCCGGCCAAACATGTGGAGTGGCCACATCTTTAGTTCGCGTGGCGCATTTAAAGCGACCTAATTGGTCGATAGGAAAGATGTCCGGCCAAACATGGGGCGTGGACACATCTTTAGTGCGCGTGGCGTATTTAAAGAGACCTGATTGGTCAATAGGAAAGAGGAGGGCCGGAAAGTAGCATGTGGCGTGGCTGTCTGCAAGTGGCACTTGCTAGAGAGAAATGGTCGGCTGTGTGGAGCGTCCACGCCTCCTGCAGCTTCTGCTCCTGTTTTCCGTGGATCCTCTTGTTTTCTGATTTTTTATAGGACTTTGCTCCTATTAGTCCATGGAGGATCAATTTCCTATATTTCCTAGGTTTAGTTTCGACCAGCAGGGTCTGAGATATTGCGCAGGGCGCAAAAACCCAAATTTTTGCAAATTAGGTCAATATTTGAATTTTGTGAATTATCACAAAATTGACTGAATTTTGTGTGTTGACACAGACTTCTTTAAATTTATTGCCAGAGAGTAGCGTACTTTCTAACTGAGTACTCTATGCAGACCTTAATCTTGATACTTCGGGAAATCCATTGCAACTCAGCTGCGAGTGAATACTAATTGTCATGTCATATCAATATTAAGGGTTCAGCCGGGGAACATAGCACAAAAGTATTCAATAAGCCGCACATTAATGAATATTACAGGCATGATGTTGAAATTTACAGAATATTTGGGATTGTTGCTACATGCACCACTCTGGATATATTTCATATAAATATATTGAATTGCTCAATACATGTGTGAGTAAAGAGGCTGGGCACTCATTACTTCAAATGGCTTCGTCTCTTTGCAGAATAACGACATACTAAATATAGGATTTTATAATCTTATCCCTGAGCTAAAAATCACCATCAACATTAAGTCCCATGCTTAGCACGTAACAATGACATCGTTGTGGGGGTAAGCACTAGATGGTGACAGACGAGGATAAAAACCGAAAGAGCTAGACAGGTAGAGGTTACCCAGAAAAGTTTAATTGACCTTCGGTAATAGGCATGAGCGGTTGGTGATCTTTGTACTTTCACGCTACTAGTTTGGTCATGGAGCATTACAAGCCTGAGTGGCTGGTGATTTTGGCACGCTGTTAGTTCGGCCATGGAGCGGTGATCTTAGCACGCCGCTTGTTCATCTATGGAGTATGAGTGTGGTGCGCTGCTTCTTCGGGTATAGAGCGATGCTCTTTCCACGCTGCTTGTTTGGCTATGGAGCATGAGTGTGGTGCACCCATCCATCTATTCCCATTCATGGAGCAATAAGGAACCCTTCTTCTGTTCAAACTCTAGAAACTCCGTTCATATGAAAAGGGGTATCGACCCTCTTCTGTTTTTGTTGCTCGTCCGGCTCCGTGATTTCGTCTACAGCGGCCAGCTCCTCTTCATCATTGTTAGAAGCTCAATCATAAGCGTGCCAATAGTTGTAGGAAAGGTAAGTTCATCTTGTCTTCGTATTTTAGATGTGAGTGTAATATCCATGAGTAGTTGATCAAATTTGGGCATTTAGCTCGATGTAAATGACTTTCTTTGTTAGCGGTGGTAGAGTGAGCGTCAACGGAAACAAAGAAATCTCCAATAGTTATAATCAGCAGCAAGGCAAGCCAGGAGAACTCAAGGTAGGTGTTCTCTACTATTTTGCGCATGTAGCCACCCAACAGTACCATCGATCTTCTCCATAATGTGTAATAAGGTTCTGACTCCAGAAGAATGAGCATCTAAACTCTCTAGTGGATTTCAAAATTTACCAAACTCCATTGCACTACTGGGATGAATGGATGAAATATATGCTCGACAATGATCATGTCAGGCCTAATCTTGGAGAGTGTAGCTGCGTCATTGATCCGTCCTTGATTTTAAGTTATTTGGTGTCTGGACTACTGAGCCAGTGTCTGGAAGGGTTATTCTTGCCTTTCTGATTGCGATGATGATATGATGTGGATGCTTGTATGGTCGAAATCTTCTAGAGCCATTGGTTGAAGTAGACGAGCTGAGAGGCATATTGTTGCCGACGTGCTACTATCAAGTCTTTAAAAACTTCATTCCAAGTGACATCCTTTGAACCATCTTCTGATTCTTGGACCGTTGTATGGAATGGGATGTGATGAGCAGTCCCTAGTTATATTTCTGTCTGGTCATTAAAGTAGATCCGATGGTGTGGTCGGATATGTGAATATCTCTGCGGCGTGCTTTTGGAGTCTTTGATGCACATGTACGACTTCATGTTGAGAAATTCCCGTGGCTCGTAATGCATTGACAGTAACAATGTTGACATCATAAATAACCTGGTTGAGGGAAGTGAAGGCATCCCATGCTGGTAGTCCCCATGTGTAATTATCTTGAGCCTATTTTCTCGTGGAAGATGTGCTTCAAGTGCATTCGCTGGTAAGGTGGTGACTGCGTTTAAACTTCTAAACCTAAAGGAGGCTTCAATACCCAAGTGTATCCTAATTTGATTGTATCACCTTGAATTCACACCTCTGGGATTTGATACAAGCTTATTGTACTCTCCTAGATGCGATGTTGGGATGTTTGGAACATCACATAGACGAAATATTCTGGATAACGAAGAGGTAAAAGTGAAAGAGTTATGTTGTTAATCGTGGATCCCCCATGTTTCTTCAAGAAAAATGTTTCAGCCGCGTTTCTGGAGTTATCTCATGAATCTTTGATTGTTGTCGGGGATGGACTGCGATGAGCAGTCCCTAGTCACACTTCTCTTTAGTTTACTGAAGTCGTTTTCTCTGAGTAGGCTTGGGATCCATCACAGCCTCGTAAAGTGTTGCATGCGCCTTTTAGACAGAGATGTGATGATATCCTTACGCTACACCTTTGAAGAGTATATGACCTTGTCGTGGCTATGACTTTTTGGTTGACCGTGTCTTCTGAGCTTTGACAGTGAAGGGATTCTGTATAGAGCCTCAGTCCCCAAGTACGGTTTACATGTTTCTATCTTGTATGGTCAGTGGGTTGACCATGATAAAGATATCACCATATTGCATCCGTACTGGTGACTCTATTACTTCTTCCATCTGAAACTAAAATATGGAGAAGTACAAATTACCTTTGTAGTGGTTGTTGCTATGGTGAAGCTATGGATGGTATAAACAAATGGGAAGAAACGGTTCTTGGCAGCAAATGCGATCATAAGAGACTACATTGTCGTGGGAAAAAAATAGTTGGCTGGAATTGCATGGGCGTCCATGGAAGCAAAGGGATTGGCTGGACGTGTAAGCGAGTAAAACTGTCCATGACCACAAGCTTTGGCGGGATGGGACAAAAGTGGCCACAACTACGAACCTTGGCTGGCTGCGATCACGATCCTTAACAGGTAGGAGTATGGCGGCTACGACACGGTCCTTGGGAGGAAGGAGTGGCGGCTATGTCACGATCTTTGGTAGGAAGGAGTGGCGGCTACGTCACGATCCTTGGAAGGAATGAGTGGAGGCTACGGGCACAAACCTTGGCAGGAAGGAGTGGCGGTTACGACACGATCCTTGGAAAGATGGAGTGGAGGCTACGGCACGATCCTTGGAAGGAAAGAGTGGAGGCTATGGCACGATCCTTGGCAGGAAGGAGTGGCGGCTACGACACGATATTTGGTAGGAAGGAGTGAAGGCTATGGCACGATCCTTGGCAGGAAGGAGTGGCGGCTTCGGGAACGAACCTTGGCAGGAAGGAGTGGCGGCTATGTGCAAGAACCTTGGAAAGAAGGATTGGAGTCTATGGCATGATCCTTGGCAGGAAGGAGTGGAGTGGCGGTCACGACCACAGATTATGGTAACACGCAAGGGTTTGCTCGGATATTCTGGCCCAAAAGAAGGATTCCTCCTTTTAATATAACTCATGTTCGTGAGGTTTTTTCTTCTTGTCCTTCTATTTTATTATTTCATGAAGTAGCTCTTCCATGATTCTCTACATGCGACAGCTTGCCTATTGTTGCTTGCCTGCGACCTTGGTATATCGACTTGATGAAAATTTCAGATTCGTGTCTTCTTGCCAAAACGACTGCAAAATCTTCGTCCGATATCGGAATGAGGTGGTTTACCTCTCATTATTTTTCTAAGAGGAAAATATAACTTTTGTAAAAAGAATTTATTCATTCGGAGTCCGTTTGGTAGGTAAAAAGTACCTGTCACCGAGAATTTAGAACTTTCCAGGAAGAATTATGTAGGTTTTCAGCTGTCACGTAGTTGAGAGTTTCAGATTTTATTTATAGCTCATTCATAGGATTGATGTGCCCTTTTAGTATTTTATAGAAGACTTCCATACGAATCGTTTGGTATATGTATCACTCCTAGATTATTCACCATTAGCACCAATTTTAATTTTTCTGGAGGGCAGTGTAAAAATGTTTCTAACGGAGTTCTTGCAAAATGACCCGTAACCTTTCTAAACCACATGCCATGTCCATGGGTGACGCTGCTGATGAGGTGTCTCTCTTTGTGAGTTATCTGTTGATGTGTTTGCACCAGCAGCATACTTGGAAATCGAGGGCTTTAATTCTGGATCTATTGACGTAGTCATCGAGATGCCTGTTATTTTGCTGGAACATCCCGGTGTAGGTTCTTCCGTTAGGAAATTCAGAGAACTCTTCAACATTACCCGCTTTTCTGGGCAAAGGAAATATGGGAAACGTGGGTCCTTTTGGTGCAGCAGTTTCTCGGATCTTCCTCTGCGTGAAGTTATCTCGGCTGCGGATTCGTTCCTGACATGATGGCACGGGCACCGTTATCTTTTTGAGGCTGCTCTATTGACGTGTTGATTCCAGTAGATCTGAAGATATCTCGAGCTTGCTCTTGCTTGGGTTGGCATAATAGGAGAACCCCTATGAATGGTTTAAATATGTGTCAAGCCTTCTTTGTTATTGTTGGTATACGAATTCCCAGAATTACGCCATGGTCTGGATCTACACATTTTGCTGATGAAGTGATAACATATACTCCTGACCATAAAATGGTAGTAGTGGTGAATGGATATAGACCCTCGATTTCGTAATCTCTGCGGGTGCCTTTCTAGGACTCTACTGGTGTTGATATTTGTTGCCGACTATCTCCATACTGGAACAACGGCTATGTGAATCTTCCTTTTAATGTGGACCCTAGAGACATTAATATCGGTGATAACTGATAAGCATGTAATTGCTATATTTTATACCCATATTTATATTAGCTAGGATACAATGTTTTAGTTACTAATACTATTTTAGTGCTTTTGTAGAAAGTACTAGTGAATTCGATCATCCAGCGAATAAACAACAAAATGTGAGACTTAATGGTGTTTGCGAGGAAAATGGCAAAATATGTTGGCCTGGTATTTCTATATATCAGCAGCCGGGTTGGCCTGGTATTTCCATGTATTAGCAACCAATGATCAAATAAATATTCTGGCCTGGTATTTCCATGTATCAGCAGCAATGAAATGTAGCTGGCCTGGTATCTCCATATATCAGCAGCAATGATATGGGCTGGCCTGGTATTTCTATATATCAGCAGCCGGGTTGGCCTGGAATCTCCATGTATCAGCAACCAGAATAATAAAATGAGGTTGGCCTGGTATCTCCATGTATCAGCAACCAGAATAATAAAATAAGGGTGGCCTGGTATCTCCATGTATCAGCAACCCCAATATAGCTGGCCTGGTATCTATATACATAGTAGCAGCATAAAATTATTTCACAGCCGAGGCACAAACACACAAGGAATCAGTGGAGATTTGTAGCTTGTTTGATTGAATGCAAGATGAGTCTTGCTGCCATCGTTGATGATTTAAGAACAACAACAGTTGATGAGAGTTGTTCACTGTGTAATTAATGGAGTCTGTATGTCAGCTGGATTGAGTTTGTGTCCTGGCCTGAGTTAAGAAGAAAAAGAGCTTGAGAAGGAGTTATGGTTGGATGAACTATGTGCCGAGAAACCAGCTTTGTAGTTGGTTATGCATGTACTTGAGACAGTGAGGATTGAAGTAATTTCCGTCCAAGTTCTATCCATGAGTTCGACTGGTGATCAACTGCCATGATGTTGGGTTTTGTACGAAAAGGTATTTATGATGCTGATGATGAATTCGCCTACTGGTATCGAGATATCACTCCTCTATAGTACATGCTAATAGTCATGAATTCCAATCATGGAGTCTCGGAATTTGGATGATAAAATTACACAACAATATGCAATGGATTTTGGGTGACTTGATTATTAATGCAGCTGCTCAAATGGAGAACATGACTGTTGGATGTTGTTTAATAGAATGGAGAGAAACCCGCCGTTGTTGTTATCTCTCTAACAGATGGAGTTCGAATCTCTTCCCCCAAATTCATAAGCACTAGGTCTTGAAGCAACATCAATGGGATCTGGTTCCAACAATGAGTTCGATGGGTTTTGTCTGCCGGTAACAGTGTTATCTCGAATAGAGTTAGATGCGTGAATGGATGAGTGCTACTGGTGAAGTCGTAAAGAAGAATATTGGATGTGCTGGGGAATGCGAAACTAATGCAGCGAAGATAGAGAAAGGCAGGATAGTCTTAAACTAACAAAAAGAGATGGAGTTGACCAATTTTGTTGGTTTCAGCGAGAGAAAGGAAGAAGAATGGGTTCTGGTGGTCGACTAAAGTGCATCTTTCGGACCTACAAATAGCCGTGAATGGGGACGGATTGAAGCTTCAATCAACTGGTGATAATGTCGTTAATACAGTTGGTGGAGGTTACGACAGTGAAGTTAGGTTATGTCGTTTGGCTAATGGCTGCGAATTCATCGTTTGGAGCTTGGTATCTTGTTGGTTATCGTACAGCTGAATGAGAGATGAAATCGAATTTGCAGTCAATGATTTCTGGAGTTTGATGTTAATGGTGGTCGAGCAATTGAGACATGAATGAATGAAATCATGCGTAAGGAAGTGGTGGTTCTTCTTAGATTGGTGGCTGTATAGAGAGCTCGGACATGGAAGAATATGGCAACGAAAGCAAGATATGAATCTAGCTGGTGGTGATTTGTCTGCCAGCATGGTCTTTATATTCTCAGACTGGTGAGTTGTGCATTCGATGGTGAGGTAATTGATGTTGTTGAAACTGCCGTGAGTGATCTTAATGTCGGGAACAAGGATGAGATAAATTTGGTCATGTCTGTGAAGGCGTGAATGGAGATGGAAAGAATGGAGATTTGCATGGCTGCAGTACTCGTGACTGTAATTACATAAAATCCATAGTGACACCCACTCTCAAATTAGATAAGTACAAAGTTGAATGAGAACGAGTTTATACACAAATCTTCTTCGCTTTTATTAAAATCCTTGATACCTTAGGTTACAAGTCGCTTAAGAACACTCTAGATCTAGACTGCTCTCTTACAAAAGTTCTCTCTCTCTCTAATAATGTCCCAACCCCTTATCAGGAGGCTAAGTCTCCCCTTTTATAGGGCAAAATTACATAATGGAATACAACTCGATTTATCTCGGACTGACGCTTTTATCTCGCTCTAAACAACTTTTACGCTTACTTTTTGCCTTAAAGATCGGTTCATGTCGGGGACAGCTGTCCCTTTTCTTGCATAACAATCCACACTTCGAGTTATTACTTCGGGAAACCTCTCTATTTCTTGGACAACAAGTCATACCTTGCGCAATCGACTTCGTGCCCTTTCCATTTTCTTGTGCAACAATTCATACCTCATTAAATGTCTTCTCGAGCAAGTTATGTCAACCTCGCCAGATGTCTTTCTGAGCAAGGTAGCTCTACTTCGCTAGATATCCTTCCGAGTAGGTTAGATCTACTTTGCTAGATATCTTTCCGAGCAATGTAGCTCTACTTCGCTAGATATCTTTCCGAGTAAGTTAGTTCTCCTATGCGGATGGGACCTTGTTAGGGCAGATCTGACAGTTGATTAGACTATTCACTTACACTCCTTCGGAAGTGGTGAATAATATCTTTCTCGAAGATTCTTCTCATTATCTCGCCCAATCTTCCTCGGACACGTGGCGGAGTGATTTTCTGTACCTACATTTTGCCTTTTCTCATTCCTTTCGCGGGTACCAAGAAAGGAAAGAGAATCCTGCATTAATTTTGTAACCGCCATGTATGCGGATTTTCCGCTATCTTGTCTCCCACGATTCTTATCTACAGTTACCAAACGGTTCCCCTTCCTGTGCAACCGTTTTTCTAGGTCATACCCTGGGTCCATTATAAATAGTCTTCTCCCTCATCTTTTTCTCTTCTTTACGTCCTTCAACTTCTTTTTCCCGGCACTGTTCTTATGTAAACTCTGCCCGCTTTTGATTTCCTTAGTTCTTCCTCACTTCTTTCACACCGTCTTCTCTCCTTTCAACAATGGCACCCAGAAAATTTCCCCTTGCCACTACATCAAAGGACCTCGAAGATTTCCAGGCTGATTTCAAAAAACTAGGTTTAACGCTGTCATCGGCGGTGGATCTTTCAGCTGTGCCTCCGGTAACCGCAACCAGATGGATATAATTGAACAATCGCTGGATTGAGGCAGAGACGTGGTCATCTACCAGGATGATTTCCACTTTGGGTCAGTTGAGAGCGGGCTTAACCTTTCCTCTGTATGACGCCCGGAATCCTCTTCTCTGTGAGATTCTTGCTCATCTCAACAGGGGAGCCTTCCAGTTGAACGGTAATTCAATTCGGATTTGCAACGAGTTTGTGAGGCGTTCCTCTAGCGGTTTATCCCAGATCCCAGCTGTGGCGGAGAGCTTCAACCCTGCGGACGACAACATTGCTTCTTTCTCGAAGAATTACTTCGATAAGACTCAAGGTAAAAGAAGGAAGTTTCAAGAGTGGGGTGTTGCTTTACATCGGAGGTCCCTGAAGGATTCTTCCAAAGTTCTTCTTTTGCATGTTGAGCCCGTTGGTTGTTCGAAGGAGGCTCCCAAAGGCCCTTCCTTGCGTATAACTAATGATGAGGACTGGATGATTTTCCCAGTTGTTATCGAGGGCCCCCTTGTCTGGGGTTATGATGAGTCCGGGAATTCTCGGGAAGGCCCCCTCCCAAGTCACGTTCATCTCGCTTCCTTTGAACCTTGGAAGTTCAACTGGTCCGAGAGGCCCTCCGATGTGAGCTCGCTAGTCTTCTCCCTCGCTTCATTTTGGTGTCTTTTATTTGAATTCCTTGTTTTTTTTTTGTGTTTTATTTATTATTATTATTTATATTTTTTTTTGTAGTACTCATTGCCTGCTCCCGGCTTGATCAAGGATAGATCCTCCAAGAAGCTTGTTGTTGGTTCTCCTGCTATGGACCAGGTAACCCGCTTCCTGCTTCGCTTTTGGTGTTCAAATTCTGCTTTCGGAATCTAACCTTTGGTTTTGACAGGAGGAAGAACCCGTGGAAACCCCCGTCGTAAACCCTCGTGTCCTTCTGAAGCGAAGTCATCATGAGAGATCTTCTGGTGCGGCTTCTGCTACCAAGGTATTCTGCTACCATATTTACTTCGTAATAGTACTCCCTTCTTGTTGCCTTAGACTTTGTTCAACTCCGAGATACTAACCCTTTTTTCCTAGGTTCCTCAATCCGCTCCTGCCGCTGAACCCCAAAAACGTCGCAGAGTTTTGAATATTTGGGATCTCACCCGTATACCTTCTGCCCAGAAGCCAGCAGAGTTTCCTTCTCCTCCTGGAAAGAACAAGCCCGAGAAGCTAAAGGGCGCCACTCCTCCTATGAAGGTTCTCATGCCAACTCCTTGTATCACGGTGGAAGAGCCCCCGGTTAAACCATCAGCAGGTCCTTCTAGTGGGAAGACTCGGAAGGTTTTTGAAGCAGAAGATCCAGCCTATGCCCCCGATATGGACTTCTTAAGGGACGCTCTCATTTTAACTCGGGACAACCCTTCCACAAGGTCTGCAGCCATGGAATCTGTAATCTCTCTATGCGCCGATACTTTTCTAGCTCAAGATCAATTTTTCATGTAGAACTCTTCGTTGAATCTTTCCACCAACCAGCACGCTGCTATTATGGCCTTGGTTAGTATTATTAATCTTAAAGGCATTTGACGTACAAATAAATCTTACTGAAAATACTTCATAGGAGTTCAACCGTCACATGGCTCAACTTGTGGAGATGAGGGTTGCCCGTGAGAATCTGAAGACTGCTAATGAACGAATTCAGGATCTTAGGAATGATCTCGCTGATGAGAGGGAGCGTTCAATTAAGAAAGATGAACAGATTTCGGAGCTTCGCAGTAAGTTTAATCTTTTCTCGGTATTTATTTCTATCTCATTCTCGTTTTTACTATCTTGTTGTTTTCGTCAAGCCCGTTCTACGAAGTATTATATGAATTTTGAAGAAGCCAAGTCGACCGTGGACGATTACCAAGCAGAAGAAGCAAAACTTTTGTCCCAGATTAACTGGTACTTATCTGAAAATGAGATCTTGAGGGAAAAGCTTTCGACGTCATATTCTCTGGCTGAGCGTCTAGATAATGAGTCCGCTAATCATGAAGAGTCGAATTTCGACCATCGTGAGGAGAATGAACGATTGAGGACCGAGCTTCGGCAGATTATTAATTCTCTCACCACTTCCAGTAACCTTCACTCCTCATCCATGGACCGAGCTAGGCGCCTTGAGGAGGATAAAGAAATAATAATTAAGAGGAAGGACAAGTCCGAAGCTGAACTTCGCAAGCTCCGGAGTGAGCTCTCCGAGTTGAGGTCTGGATATGAGAAGCTGAAGGCTGAAAATGCTGAATTAAGAAATGAGAACAACGAGTTAAATAGCGACATGTCTTCTATCTTGGTTCGCTTGGAGAGGCTTCAGGGCAAGAAAACTTCTCCCGCTCATCCTGTGAATAAGAAGCTTGTTATGCCTCCCCGAGGCGGTAAACTTGTTATCGGATCCCCTAATGAGGATAGATCCATGTCCAGCCCTGGAGAGGACGTGGAAAAATCACCTCTAGAACATCACAGCTTTCTCGAATCAGAAATATCAAGACTTGACCATTTTAATCTTGGCGTCCAGAAAACCTTAAATTCTGTTATTTCGCAGAAAGAAGGTAGCTCTAGGTGTTGTTGTTGCTTCGTGCTTCGCTTGGTTATTCTTGTTTCTCATTTCGCTGTTATCTTGCAGAATCCGAGGAGAGTTTTAAGAGTCAAATTTTGCACTTGTTTCGCCAAAAGGATAGCTTGGCTGAGGAGTTATCCAAATTGCAGGGAGAGCTTGCTTCCTTGAACGAGGATTGCGATAAGATGGATGAGGACGCTAAGAAGGTAGCGAAATTAACTCGCCGAAATGCCCAGGAAGAGAAGGTGAAATTTGTTACCGAGTTCTGCAAATCTCATGGTCTCGACGTCCCTAACATGAACCTCGAGATTTTCTCCGATGATGAACCCACTGTCTTCGCCGAAGTTGAGAACGAAGATACAGATACTGATGAAGACATTGAGAAACCTCATCACGAGGTTCTTCAAGGCACAGGAGGTAACGATGCTGGGGATGGTGCCAATGCTGGAGCTGGTAACAATAATGGGGCTGCGGTATTTGATGACAATCTTGATGAAGAGGGAGTTAACAATCCCTGATTATTTGCTTTGATGTTTGTGCTACTTTGGTTCTTTGTCCTTTTAACATTTTATCTGGGCGCTCCCAAGCTTGGGGGGCATGACAATTTTTGCTCGTATTTTGCCTTAATATATTAGCTTTTTCCTTTCTTTGCTTCATTTGTTGTGCTTATATATATATAACCTGCATGTTTGTTAATGGCTTCTTTGCCCTGGTATTTCGGAATCACTCCGAGATACCAAGTATATATACTTGACGAAGGAAATAATCAAAGAATAATTAATGTTGCTTAAGTATATACTTGCCCCTTATCTTTGGGTGTTTCCGAAGTAATTTTTTAATTTTTTTTTTCCTTAATGCGAAATAAATGCTCGAAAGAATAAAATCGTATTTAAAGTATATACTTTGCCTCTTATTCTTTGGTGGATTTATGTAGCATACCTTGTGCTTTTAGCTCCGCTCGACCTTACATAAAGGCTGCTGATCAAGGTTTGGAGAAGTGAGCTCCTTGAGTGTTCTTGGAGCAGGCGGTCGATCTTCCATTATGTTATCTTCCTCTACGTCCGAGTCCGAGAATTCACTTGGTGTAGAACTAGGTGGAAGTGCAGTGTTGACTGCTCGAATGAAATCTTTCATTAAAGTGCCTGAACGAAGACGTATACCAATAGGACTTGGTCTGCCTTCTCCGCGCATTCACCAAAGAAATCGTACCTGAAAATCAGATTCTTAAAGATTGAATAAGTAAACTGAAATTGTAACCAAAAGCAAAAATATAAACTAAGAATAAAAATAACAACTAAACTACTTGAGTGCCTCCCCCGGAATTCAGCCAATTTTGGCGAGGCGTAGAATCTTGCAAAAATAATATTTCTCTACTTTTTACACTAGCAAGTAGTATAATGTAAGCAGGATCGTCCCAAGGGAGGAATGAAGTCTAAGTTGTTATGCAAATACTCTTAGCAAAGATGATTGTGTTGTAGAAAATCTGAAAAATGTAAAATGTATTCAAATATGAGATGGAATTGATTAAAGGTTCATTCTAGACCACGAAATTCAAACCAAATTGACAGATAGCTATGTTCTTCACATTATCATGTTACTAACAACCCTAGAATAATTAGTACGCTCAACTATTCCGTTATTATCTCCTAGCTCACCGGATACGGAAGCGCTCGACTACCGGTTCCTACTTGCCAAGTTTCCTAGAGGTACGCTTACTAGGTTTGACTTAAACAAATGCTCTAAGTTACTCGAGATAAGGTTGCTCCTAATGATGAACTCAAAAGCATGAATCACCTACTAGTGTTGATTTCTACATATGGACACTTAACAAAGTCCCATCATCAGTACCCACATATTGCTACTTGTGTTTATCTTCTCTAGACAATTACGGGTCGAAGAAAATCTAAACTAGCAAATAGATTAAGAATTAATGATTTAATTTCGAACTTAAACCCTTAACAAATAATCCATAGACAATATTAGAATAGTAGAAAATCAATCAATAACATAGACAAATGCTAGAGAATAAGTTATTTCATATCAATTGAAGATTCATATTTCGGGCTTCGAAATCGACCTTAATCAAAAAGAGTTTTAGTTACTCATAATGATGGAGTTCATCATCAAATATAATAAATGAAATAAAGAAGATGAAAATTAACAGGGAAGCAAATCCTAGTTCCAGCTCTCTGCAAAACTCCAAGTAGAATAGAAAATACGTGATATCTTTTATGTGGAGAAGGGTTTCCTTTTATATCACCCAAAACTAGGCTTTCCAAATCACAGTCATATTTCAAAGTTGTCCAGCCCAGTAGCCCATACACACAACTCCCATTCAAGCCTTAACCAAAGCCCATAAATGAAGCACCATCAACATATCCAATCGTACCGGGTTGCTGAGTCATACCGAGTTGGACCGGTAATACTGAGTCGACTCACTATGAAAGAAATTCAACAGTCTCACCTGTTTCTGGCTATTCTCCTAGCCAATTTTCAAGCCATTTCTTTGTTTCCCTGCATACAATTCTTCTGACATTCATTCCCTTTTTAACATCAACCCAATCTTGAATGAGCAGCAACATAAACTCAGTTCAACTTGTTATCTTTTAACAGCAACAGATCCAACCTCCTCTTTGCAGCTTACAACTATACTCAGCTTAATCACTAATTCTTGGGCCAACACAGCATCACTCCATCAGCAAATCACCCCAGCAGCACAAGCAACTTGCAATCAACTGAGATAATGCAGTTGAACAGCTGCAACAGCAGCACTCCCCTATCGTTTCCGTCAATCCAACAACAGCACTTCTTCCTAGCGCTGCACGGCTTCCTTTCCAACTTGCTAATCTCCAGTTCCATGCCATGGCTCCACTTATCCCCATGTTGCAGCTCCTTGTATCGTCTTGAGTTACGCTGCCATGCACATCCAACAACGTGAACTGATACATCCTTTCAGCAACAGCACCATACTCTAGTCCTGCTTGACTCAAATCCCAGCTGCACCTTGAGAAAACATCACATGACCCATTTGAGCCATCTCTGATATGCCACCTGCCAGTTCACTTTCATACCTCGCCCTGCACTTTCACCACAGCTCGATATTAATCTCCCCAGTTCATCAAACCACCACTTCAGTTGCCACTGCATCCTTGTAGCTACCAGCTGCAACTCATCTGAACTCCACAAAGCTCATTGTCCCTAGCCAGCAACAGCTCCTACTGCAACATACATACAACACCATCTTGACTTGCTGCCAACCTCTATTTATAGCTTCACTGCTTGCTTGAAACTGATTGTACCCAGTCACCTCCACAGCTTCATCACTAATCACCAGACTCCAACCTATAAGCACCAGCTCAAGGCAAATCGGTAGCAGCAACACAAAACCGCACCTGCTGTAGCTTTATCTCTTGCCATCTCTGCTACCAGCTACACTTGCAACTGCAGTTTCACAAACAACACCACTACATAGCAGCTGCAGTTCACTAATAGCATACCAGCAAGTTTACAATTGGGTCAAGCTCAGGGAATGCAACAAATGGCACATCAGCTAGTGCATAGCGTTCCACAACAATAAGCATCACAGCAACTCGCACAGCATCAAACACAGCTAGCGACTCAACACCAATTTATGAATCATTTCAAACCCAAAAAAAAATCACCAAACTCAGTTGATGCTTCAATTCATTGACCTGCAATTTCTTGTTCAAATCCCTTTGCGGAATCAAACCCTAATTTCTCCTTCAGATCAATCCATACTCAAATCAAGTGTAGCCCATACTGATTTGTAACTTGAGAATTCCATCCCAATCAACAGCACCCAATCAGAATCACAACCATCTCTTATCACTTTCTCTTGGTTCTTCTCAGTCATCTAAATCTCCCACTGAACTGTATCGTCTGCAGCTTCCCATGAAAATCACCATCGTCTTTTGTTACAGATGCTACAGACTCAAACCCATCAGAACACCCATGAGCTTTGTCTTCAGATCAAAACCTAACTCTCTGATTTCTTTTTCTACTCCTTGTAAATTTCGAAGTATCAGCAGCCATTTTTTCTGTTTTAGATGATGAAGAAATAAAGAAAACTAGGATTTTGTTATCTCTGAAATCTAGGTTGTCTGTAGTAAAATTAGAGTGGATATAGCCACCCAAGTGATACGGATAAGGGGTAACCAGGGTAACTCTATAAGGGCCACCAAGGCTCTTTGCTCCATGCTTCTCCAGGCTAAGCTGTAGTGTTGTCCCTTATTGTTGACTTGGTTCAGCTCAGCCACACTCCCATTAACAGTTGTACAGAAATGTCGCTTTTGCTCCAATATCCATTGCACAAGAGATGAGGCTTTCACGTTGTTTCTCCTCCTTTTGTTCCAAATGACTCCAAAGAACCTAAATACTCAAAAACAAACATAAGATACATAATTTACAAGAAAACTAGCAGAGAAAGCATCAACAATAGATAAATATAAAGGTGTTTTAAACACCTATCAAATTCCCCCACACTTAGACTTTGCTAGTCCTCGATCAAATCAAACAAAAACAATTATAAAACGTACATACAACTCCGTCTCGTCGAGATTACGGTTACTCTAAGCATGAATAACATGCCTTTGAACCCCTAGGTGTCCCTAGTGGACGAGTTTTAGTCTCGTGAAGGTTTACAAGAGGTCTTCCTACAAAACCTATATTTCCAACTCCGTCTATTTGTGACAAATCAATGAACGAATCCAAAATGACTACAGGAGGAGATACCTTGAGCAAATTCAGTTCATATATAAGTGCATAAAGTTTTCTTAGAAATTCGAACAAACCACAATACTCGGAATCTGACTAACCACAATCACAATGAAAAGATAAAGAAGATGGAATATAGATGTAGATGTGGCGAATATTCACAAGTGATCGATGTATCCCATATCTGTCTGAAGGTCACCGCCAAGATGAACCTATCCTATTGGATTGAGCCTACTTGGTCAATTCTAGTGTCAACACACTGGCATATACAAGGGAACCAGCGATCAACAAACTTATTTCTACATCAACTCACTGGCATATACAAGGGAACCAGGAGTGACTTTATTCAACACAATAATAATATTTTTCTTTTCTTTTCTTTTCTTTTTCACTTTTTTTCTTCTTAGACGGCATGATTAGATCTTTTGGATCCAAGCGCATGCTTCTTATCAACAAGTACGTGATAGTTGCCTTGGATCCTGCATTCCACGCTTGTTTAGGTGACGGAGATAGGGACTACGTTTCACACATACTGCTATTCCCAAGTGTCATTTTTATTCCGTTTGGTCTAATTGGTCGGTCTTTTTTTTTTTTTTTTTTTTTAATTTTATATAGCAACTCAATCACTCTATTTCATCCTAGCAGTAATAACAACTCGATTTTTAGTGACCCACCAAATCACTTAGAGAACAATAGATAAATATGGAAAAATAAAAATAGAATGTGATATGGTGATATTCCGAGATATGGTAACAACTAACATATAATTTATAATTTCTGAGCTATGTTCGTCTTTGTTAATTAATGGGTTCCTCAACTCCTGCTATCACAATGGTTCCATCCACTAATAGTGTCATCCTAAAGGAATAAATTTCTAGATTTCGGAGTTCAAAAAGCTTAATTTTTTTTTTTGTTTTTCTATTTTTCTGATTTTTTTTTCTAAGGCATAAATCAAACTATACAAACATATAAATGCTCCCCCACACTTAAACTTTACATTGTCCTCAATGTAAAATTGAATCGTCCAAAGAAAGTTCAAGGTGGGAAATTCCGCAAATGAAATGCAAAAACAAAGAAAAATAAAAGATAAAATGCTGAAAAATAAAAAGATAAAGGTAAAGATACAAAACCGGTGGGTTGCCTCCCACTTAGCGCTTGGTTTAGCGTCGTCAGCCCGACGTTCAGCTCCAATTACTCCTCCAGAGGGAGTGGATCACTCAATGTGATCATATCCTGATTCTCCGCCACAAACTGCTCATAGTATGGTTTCAAGCGATGGCCGTTAACCTTGGAAATCAGCCCTGTTTTGGGACTAGTAATCTCAACTGCACCATGCGCAAACATATTAGTAACAACAAATGGTCCAACCCATCTGGACCTAAGTTTACCCGGAAACAATTTAAGACGAGAATGGAATAAAAGTATTTTCTGCCCTACATCAAAACTCTTTCGGGAAATCATTTTATCATGGAAAGCTTTGGTCTTTTCTTTATAAATTCGTGAACTTTCATATGCATCATTTCTTATCTCTTCTAACTCATTGATTTGAAGTTTCCTATGTTCACCAGCTGCATCTAATTCCATATTACATACCTTGATAGCCCAATAATCTTTGTGTTCAAGTTCGACGGGAAGATGGCAAGGTTTTCCATAGACAAGCCTAAAAGGAGACATACCGATGGGTGTCTTATAAGCTGTCCTATACGCCCACAAAGCGTCATTGAGTCTATAACTCCAATCCTTCCTTGTAATGTTCATCGTCTTCTCTAAGATGGTCTTAATCTCCCGGATGGAAATTTCAGCTTGTCCACTCG
Source organism: Papaver bracteatum (assembly GCA_023529315.1). NCBI lineage: Eukaryota > Viridiplantae > Streptophyta > Magnoliopsida > Ranunculales > Papaveraceae > Papaver > Papaver bracteatum. The sequence goes on along the minus strand of JAJJWX010002670.1, from coordinate 149,117 downwards.
TTTGTGGATGATACGGTGTGCCAACTTTATGAGAAATGTTGTACTTCTTTAGAAGAGCATGAAAGGATCTCTTGAAGTGCGAGCCTCCATCACTAATCACCACTCGAGGTGTACCAAACCTAGAAAAGATATGTTCCTTCACAAACTCACAAACAACATGAGAATCATTGGTAGGAGTGGCTTTAGCTTCCACCCACTTAGAAACATAATCTACAGCAAGAAGTATAAAAAATTTCCCATTGGAATTCACAAAAGGCCCCATAAAGTCTATACCCCAAACATCAAAAATCTCAACAGCGAGAATTGGTGTTTGCGACATTTGGTTTCTAGCACCAAGGTTGCCTATCCTTTGACACCTATCACAAGCCTTACAAAATAAATATGCATCCTTAAACAATGTAGGCCAATAAAAACCACTTTCGAGAACCTTGAGGGCTGTCCTCTTGGCTCCAAAATGGCCACCACAAGCATATGAGTGACAAAAATTCAGAATTGATTGGAACTCGGATTCAAGTACGCACCTACGGATCATTTGATCGGAGCAATGCTTCCACAAATAAGGTTCATCCCATATATATTGCTTGGCAATCTTCTTGATCTTGTGTTTTTGGAATGTAGACATGGAACTAGGTACTTGACCCGTCACCAAGAAGTTAACAATATCAGCGTACCATGGAGTTGTGCCACCAACCGCAAAGAGTTGCTCATCCGGGAAGCTATCATGCAAGGGAATCGCTTCTTCGGACACAACCAATCTGCTTAGATGATCCGCTACGGTATTCTTACTTCCCTTCTTGTCCTTGATTTGCATGTTGAACTCTTGAAGAAGGAGTATCCACCTTATGAGCCTTGGCTTAGCATCCTTCTTTGTTAGCAAGTATCGAAGTGCAGCATGGTCGGAGAAAACAACCACCTTTGTACCCACTAAATAGGATCGAAACTTCTCAAGTGCAAACACTATAGCCAAGAGCTCCTTTTCAGTTGTGGAGTAGTTGATTTGCGCTCCGTTGAGAGTTCTAGAAGCATAATAAATGGCATATGGAACTTTACCATCTCGCTGTCCCAACACGGCTCCAACGGCATAATCACTTGCATCGCACATCAACTCAAATGGCTTGCTCCAGTCGGGTGGTTTGATAATTGGTGCGGTAGTCAACAACTCTTTCAAAGTATCAAAGGCTTCCTTGCACTCCTTGTCACAATCAAAGGCCATATCTTTTTGCAAAAGTCTACACAGGGGCATTGCAATCTTGGAGAAATCCTTGATGAATCTCCTATAAAATCCTGCATGACCAAGAAAAGAGCGAACCTCCCTCACATTTGTGGGGTATTGTAAGTTCCGAATCAAATCTATCTTAGCCTTGTCAACCTCTAACCCCTTAGAGGATACAACATGGCCTAGCACAATCCCATGAGTGACCATAAAGTGACATTTTTCCAAATTAAGCACAAGATTAGTTTCTACACATCTTTTAAGAATAAGTGCAAGGTTATCTAAGCATTTGTCAAAATAATCACCATACACGCTAAAATCATCCATAAACACTTCTATGATGCTTTCCACATAATCTGAAAAATGCTTACCATACAACGTTGAAAAGTGGCTGGAGCATTGCACAAGCCAAATGGCATACGTCTATACGCAAAAGTGCCAAAAGGACAAGTAAACGTCATCTTTTCTTGATCTTCCGGAGCTATTACAAGCTGGTTATAACCTGAAAAACCATCAAGGAAGCAATAGTAAGCACGTCTAGCCAACCTTTCAAGCATTTGATCAATGAATTGTAAAGGGAAATGATCCTTTCGGGTGGTAGAGTTGAGTTTTCGGTAATCAATGCAAACTCTCCAACCGGTCTGGATTCTAGTTGGAACCAAGTCATTATATTCATTTTTCACCACCGTGATTCCGGACTTCTTTGGAACCACTTGAATCGGGCTCACCCATTTTATATGGGATATGGGATAGATAATCCCGGCATCCAACAACTTTAGGATTTCTTTCTTGACTACTTCCATCATTGGAGGGTTCAAGAGACGTTGAGCTTCTCTTGTTGGTTTTGCCCCCTCCTCAAGAAGTATTCGGTGCATACATGTGGAAGGACTGATTCCTTTGATATCGGCAATGGTCCATCTAATGGAAGACTTGTGCTCTCTTAGAACTCGAATAAGCTTCTCCTCTTGCACCTCGGTGAGGTTGTTGGAAATGATCACCGGTAATTATTCATTGTTGCCTAAATATACGTATTTAAGGTGATCCGGAAGAGGTTTCAACTCAAGAGTAGGTGCCTGCACAATCGAAGGTAAAAGTTTCTCATTAGTAAGCGGCAAAGAAACATAAGACGCATTATACTTTGGTGGAACTTCTTGTAATGAGTTAAGAGATAAATGTATGCGTGTCGTTACCACAACAAATTAATTAATACTTTACTACCTAATTAACAAGTAATATAGGGTAGTCAAGGTCGATCCCACGAGGAGCACGAGATTCTAGTTGTAAAATTGTCACAAAAAGGGGGTATTGGTTGTAAAATTTATAAAGCAAAAAAAATAAACAAAGTAATTAAAAAGAAATCGATAAGAGAGAATAGATCAAGGAATCCTTCTTCGCTGCAAAACAATGATTAAAGTTATGTTCTTTTCCACTAATTATTAGTCACAAATTATCACCAACCGTGGGTATAGCAGCTAGATCAGTGCTAACCCCAAAATACCTTATATCACCGGATACAGAAGTTCTCGACTACCGGATTCTATTCACCAAACCACCTAGTAGTAGATCACTCAAGATGTAATTTAGTTAAACGCATTAAGATTTATGAATTTATTAGGTTGATATTAGTAGTTAAACTCTTAGATCAAGGTCCACTTGCTAACGTTGTTTTTACACACAATTGCTCCACGGAATCCCACCGCAAGGTCTTGTGTTTGCTACCTGTGTAAAGAGTCAAGAAACGATTACTTATCCCCCAACTTTCACTAGCTATAGAATAATTAACAAATCAATTTAGCGTGCACTCTAAACGACCTATCAATCAATCATGAATGCATACACATTCCTATTAGTAAAAACAAACGATAATTATGTGAAAAACTTCAAAGTAGAATTGAAACAAAACTCAAACCATATGTTAAGAACTAGGAATTCATCCTCAATCAAATTAGTTACTCATATTAAAGAGTTCACACAAAGAGAAAAGTATTGTGTGTGTATCAATGTGTCAATGTGTGTATCTAAGTGCATCTATATGTATGGAAGTGTAGAAATTCTTCTCTATTTATAGGCTTCAATGTTCTCCATATCTTCTAAGGAATAGAATCCCTTTCCTTTTGTAGCTCAATTTCCAAATCCAAGCCTTTCTCAAATCTTCCATCTCCTCTTTCCAAATCCAAGCCAAATTCTTCATTCAATTCCAAGTCCAACTCTTCACATCCCATGAGAGAAATCCACACAAAATTCTGCAAGTTTGGCTTGCCGGAAAACTGTGTTTTTGGCCGGAAATAGGCCGGAATCCGTCGCCGCCGGCTACCTGAAAATTCTCCTCCGGTCAAGGTATATTCCGCCAGTCCACCGTTAGGACTAACGGTCAAACAGGTCAAAACCGTTAGTCAAATGTTAGTCAAAAGTCAAGGGTCAAGGGGCTGAGTTAGAACGAGTCAGAACCGAGTCAGCTGGCTAACTCGGCTGACTAGTTCTGACCAAGCCACTTGCACTGAACCTTATTGTTCACGGCCAAGATGGACATGCCAGTCCTGCTACCCAGCCATGATGGCTGTCATCTGTAACTTGCACACAAAGAACACCACCTCTTCTCGCTAACTTAGCTGCAATTCACCACATGCACAACTGCCAATTTTAATCCCACCATGATGGCTGGCCCTGTCTGCAACTTCTCTTTATTCATCTTAGCATTCGCCTCAACAAGTATCCTCACAACCAATTCAAGACCCTTTCCCGGCCATTTGCTCAAGCTCATGACCTGCAACTTCAACTTAAGCACTAGTTACACCTCTATCTCACCAATTTCATTCCTTCCATAATCACCAGTTCCACAAACTCCCCGCAAAGCATTCACCACCGTGACACTGCCATCAAACACCACCACATGAATTCACAGCTTCCATTCTCCTTTGTGAGCTCAAGCACATACTCATAATACAAATTGCTCACCTTCTCATGGGATACCACCAAAGCGCACAATGCAATTCCTTTTGCACAAACCACCTGCAGTTCATTACCACCGCCATCTTGAATCTCCCCGTGAAAAGCCTAACATACATCTAAGTGCAATAAACAGCTTCATTCATACACTGTTGCTTTTGATCTTCTCCATACCCATCTTGGCTCCATTCAAATCAAACAGCTACTATCAACCCCTCTGAATCATTCACACAATTCCAACCACAGTGCCTTCTTCATAGCAGCAACTAATAATCCATGGCAGCAAAAAGACACTACTTCCTCCTTCAATTCCATTACAAAGATCAACACCTCACTGCAGTTTCAATAGCAAATCCCATCAACAACTCCTCCATCTTCCATGTATAATCCTGCCACGCTCTGATCTTCCTCTTATTTCTCATAATCACAGCACCATCTTCAATTATCGAAAAAACCCATCTCTTGTTTGATTCTGACGAACCCGACACCCAAATACCTATTCATTATGATTTAACAGCAGCATCACAATCGACACATTTAAACGATTAGTCATCTTCAATTTCAATACCACCTCTCAGAACCCATTTTCACTATCTCGTTGTAACCCTTTACTCCATTCATCTCAGATTCACATCCAACAACATCTCATCTGTTTCATACCCATTTACCAAACCATTAACAGCATCAATCTCTCCTTCTCTTCGATTCATATCAAACCCTATTCATTCCTCGATCTGGACCTTCAACTTATCCACCAACCCATGAAACTCACCATCTCTTTTAATTTTCAGCAGATGCTCTCAATTTCTTTGATTCTATCATATTCTCGATCTGTTGCAGAAACTCACTGCGGCTACTGCTTCACGGCTGAAAAGGGGAAGAACATAAATGGGAATTGATGTCTTTTTTTTCTCGACCTAATTTGGTTTTAAGGTGGGATGGTTATTGACAGCTGGTGGCTTCTGATAAGGGGTAACCAAATTTGCAGCCCCTTAACCATTGCTGGTTTGTCTTTAATATTTCTCCAAAACAGAGATGTCCCTTAACATGTGGCCATCCCTTAACAATCAGCTGGTTGTTTATAATCCTCCTCTGAGAGAGTTGCCCTTTAACCGTGGCTCGTCTCCCAATAGTGTTTGCCTGTGAAATGACAATTTTTCCCTTTCTCGCTCAAATTGAGCGATTTCTTCTTCTTTTCTCCGTGCGACTCCAGAGTACCTAATAGCTCAAAAACACACGTAAAATACATAATTTACAAGAAAAATAGCAAAGAAAGCATAAACTCTTAGATAGTAAATTAGGTGTATTCTACACCTATCAAATTCCCCCACACTTAGACTTTGCTAGTCCTCGAGCAAATCAAACTAAAACTTACAACTTCAAAGCGTTCCAAAGATCCCAAGCATCCAAAGAGCTATGAGGACATAGAGTTTCGCATGCTAGTAATAAGAAGTTAGAAATACTAAAGAACATATTCTCATCCTTAAATGTTGTGTGAGAAATAACCACACCATAACGAGAGAACACGTGTTTGAGAAACGATCAATAAGCATTTCGCCTCGACTTCTACCTCACCAAAAAGGGTTTTATGATAATTGCACTCAAAAAGAAGGCTTTTTTATGGGTCTCACATGTGTGCAGGTAGGAATGAAGAGAGAATTCCTGCAACACGTTGAATGGTAGGAAGGATACTTCCGAAATTTTGAAAAACCCACATCTTTTAACATTTTAAAAAACCATTTTTTCTAACGATCTCTAAGAAAGAAAATCAACCACTTATATCGAGGATGAGATTACTTACTTACCTTCACATCCGATTGCCAATTATGATAACACCACTCTCACGGAATCCAAAAGAAACGTCTTCCGCTCCTTGACTTCATCTTCTTGGTCTTCGGCTTCAACTATTGATGATAAACACTTGAACTTCATAAATCCTTGACAATTTGTAACCTTTTTCCTCAAAATCCTTGTCGCTTGAAACTTCCTTATAGATTTTCCTTCCCCACGGCTTATTCAATAACAAAACAATAATAGATATTTCTCTTGTCTCATATATATATATATATATTTCTTTTCTTTTCTTTCATTTCATTTTTTTTTTTCTTCATTTTTTTTTTTCTTCATTTTTTTTTAGACAAGAACACAATACAAATCAAAAAATAAAATAAACCATGGCCGTGGAAAAGTACTTTACCGCTTGATTCTTCACAACTTGTATCGTCTTGAAATCATAAACTTCAATAATTCTCACCTTTTACTTTCTTCGCTTTGTAAATACGTCTTAACACTTGGATATAGAATTACCTCATTGCATTTTAAGTCTTCAACTTTGATATAAAATTATGCTCTTTTTCTTGTTCCATTGTTGCTTTCAAACCTTGAACCTTTTCAACTTTCCTTGTAGATTTTGATGTCGCTCCCTTGTTGTTGATGATTATGGTGTTTCTATGGACCCGTTGTTGTCGAGTGAGAGAATGGTGCTAACTGCAAATCGAACTACAAGAAGGTGGCTTTCATCTATAGACGTCACCCTCATGATTGACAAAGATTAGCACTCAAGAGATCAAAATAGTGCTGAAATTGGTGTGAAATTGGGTAGCTCACCATTCTACCCGGAATTAACGTACGGTAACACACACTCAAAAGAAGCTCTTTAGTAAAGGAAGAATTTTTGGTCGGTGCCTTGGTTGATATGAAAATGGGTAGTCTCCACTAATGATTGATCAACAACTCTAATAACGCACTTCTCCCTGCACCAAATTTGCATCACCGGCATGATTAAATCCATTATTTAACACTCTAACAAGCAAGAAATCGAACGTAGTTCCCTAACACTTCCAAGTTCAATTATGTCGGTCAGAATTCTCTATGTAATCATACCTAGAAGTATGCTAGTGATTCTAAAAATCTCTAAAAGTTCAAAGTTTTATGCAAATTTTTTTTTTTTTTTTTTTTATGCAAAAATATATGCTTAGCCACTCCCCCACACTTAAACCTTACATTGTTCTCAATGTAATTGAATCCTCCTAGTAAAGTCAAGGTGGGAAATCCTAATATGACATGAAACAAGAAAAATAAACACACAAAACAAAAACCAAATAAAAATAAAAAGTAAAAGGATAAGAGATACAAAACCGGTGGGTTGCCTCCCACTTAGCGCTTGTTTTAAAGTCGACGGCCCGACATGGCTCTTGTAAGACTCACTCCCCATATACCAACAATCGGAAAATTTGGGGATCCTCCCATAGTACCTGTTTTGCAAACAATAACTCCATACAAATATTAGCACAAGAAAATAATAGTAAAGTTATAGCTCGATAGAAATTTCCCCCACACTTATTCTTGTCCACACTCGGAAGTGTATGAAGAACATAGAATTTGGGAACTTCCATGGTTTCCTCTTGGCAAACCTGCATAGTATTAGCATCAAGTGTTTCCAATGGTGGATATCGAGAAATAAAGTCATTCAAAAATACTTTCGAAGCACATACATTCAAACTAATAAGAGGTAAAGGAGAAGAATTAACATGCAAAGGGTTAGACAAACCTTGCACAATTTCTTGTATTACGGTATCCTCCTCATTCTTAAAAAATTCAAGTGAACTACTTACCTCTTGTATATCGTGGTCCTCTATCAAACTTTGCAACCATTCTTCATCATTTTCTACCTTAACCAAAGTCTCGGCATCATCATAATCATTAGAAAGTTCAATTGGGTCTTCCACAAATTCAATCAATTCGGTTTCATTATCGAGCATCACCTCTTCAACATCTTCATCATCGGAATCCGGCCATTCACTAAAGTGATTTTCGTCGGTAAAAATTGTAAGATCTTCTTGTGAGGGTGTTATACCGTTTACAACAATAGGAAAGTCACACCCAATCTCCTCCTTTTGAATAGGCGAAGGATCGTTATTATGATCCGGAGTTGGAATAACTTCCTCATGGTTGCAACTTTCATACACTTTTGCGGACTCATAATTTTCCCTAAGGAATTTTTTCCAAGCACTAAATGCATCTTCCTCAAGCTCTACCTTTTGAATAGGTGATTGATCATTATTAAGATCAAGGCTCGAGTAATCTACACTAGCGTCATCAAAAGTTTCCAAAGGTTGGTCCTTTTCAACACAATCATCTTCATTATCGGAATCACCATAATAAGAATCTTCATCGGTTTCATAACCTTTATCCCGACGTCGTTTAAGTTCCATATGAATGGTCTTACTAATTTCTCATGACAAGCTCTTCCGAGTCTCCATCATCTTCCAATTTGTATAACTTTTGTGCAAGTTTCCGGACATTAACACGCTTACCACCGTGTATAGAGTTTCTAGATTGTATATCCTTAAAAAGTGAAGGAAAAACACGATGAAGAGGAGTATATTCCCAACTCTCCGTCTGCACATTACTAGAAAACAATGTATTAGAAGCATAATTATCCGTCCATCCTTGTGATTGTCTACTTACATACCCGTCATAAGGTTGTTGATATGCATGAGAGTACTCATAAGGCTCCGTAGGATTTTGATCATAGCCAAAAGATTGATTTTGATTGTATCCTAAGGATGGTTGGAAATTGCCATGATGTTGAGGTTGAAAATCGTATTGATTGTTGAAATATGCTTGCTCTTGTCCACCATACATGGAAAACCGGTACCTGAAAAAAAATTCAAAAACTAAGTTAGATACGATAAAGAATCCAACAAAGCAAGAATAAAGCAAAAAGTAAAAATAAAACAACTAAAATCATCCGATGCTCCCCGGCAACGGCGCCAAAATTTGTATGCGTGTCGTTACCACAACAAATTAATTAATACTTTACTACCTAATTAACAAGTAATATAGGGTAGTCAAGGTCGATCCCACGAGGAGCACGAGATTCTAGTTGTAAAATTGTCACAAAAAGGGGGTATTGGTTGTAAAATTTATAAAGCAAAAAAAATAAACAAAGTAATTAAAAAGAAATCGATAAGAGAGAATAGATCAAGGAATCCTTCTTCGCTGCAAAACAATGATTAAAGTTATGTTCTTTTCCACTTCTTATTAGTCACAAATTATCACCAACCGTGGGTATAGCAGCTAGATCAGTGCTAACCCCAAAATCCCTTATATCACCGGATACGGAAGTTCTCGACTACCGGATTCTATTCACCAAAACACCTAGTAGTAGATCACTCAAGATGTAATTTAGTTAAACGCATTAAGATTTATGAATTTATTAGGTTGATATTAGTAGTTAAACTCTTAGATCAAGGTCCACTTGCTAACGTTGTTTTTACACACAATTGCTCCACGGAATCCCACCGCAAGGTCTTGTGTTTGCTACCTGTGTAAAGAGTCAAGAAACGATTACTTATCCCCCAACTTTCACTAGCTATAGAATAATTAACAAATCAATTTAGCGTGCACTCTAAACGACCTATCAATCAATCATGAATGCATACACATTCCTATTAGTAAAAACAAACGATAATTATGTGAAAAACTTCAAAGTAGAATTGAAACAAAACTCAAACCATATGTTAAGAACTAGGAATTCATCCTCAATCAAATTAGTTACTCATATTAAAGATTTCACACAAAGAGAAAAGTATTGTGTGTGTATCAATGTGTCAATGTGTGTATCTAAGTGCATCTATATGTATGGAAGTGTAGAAATTCTTCTCTATTTATAGGCTTCAATGTTCTCCATATCTTCTAAGGAATAGAATCCCTTTCCTTTTGTAGCTCAATTTCCAAATCCAAGCCTTTCTCAAATCTTCCATCTCCTCTTTCCAAATCTAAGCCAAATTCTTCATTCAATTCCAAGTCCAACTCTTCACATCCCATGAGAGAAATCCACACAAAATTCTGCAAGTTTGGCTCACCGGAAAACTGTGTTTTTGGTAGGAAATAGGTTTAATCCGTCGCCACGGCTACCTGAAAATTCTCCTCCGGTCAAGGTATATTCCGTCAGTCCACCGTTAGGACTAACGGTCAAACAGGTCAAAACCGTAAGTCAAACGTTAGTCAAAAGTCAAGGGTCAAGGGTCAAGGGGCTGAGTTAGAACGAGTCGAACCGAGTCACCAAGCTAACTCGCTGACTAGTTCTCACCAAGCCACTTGCTTCGAACCTTATTGTTCACGGCCAAGATGGCCATACCAGTCTCGCTACCCAGCCATGATGGCTGTCATCTCAGAACTTGCACACAAAGAACACCACCTCTTCTCGCTAACTTAGCTGCAATTCACCATCATGCACAATCGCCAATTTTAATCCCACCATGATGGCTGGCCCTGTCTCGCAACTTCTCTTTATTCATCTTAGCATTCGCCTCAACAAGTATCCTCACAACCAATTCAAGCACCCTTTCCTGGCCATTTGCTCAAGCTCATGACCTGCAACTTCAACTTAAGCACTAGTTACACCTCTATCTCACCAATTTCATTCCTTCCATAATCACCAGCCCACAAACTCCCCGCAAAGCATTCACCACCGTGACACTCGCCATCAAACACCACCACATGAATTCACAGCTTCCATTCTCCTTTGTGAGCTCAAGCACATACTCAGAATACACCGCTTCACCTTCTCATGGGATACCACCAAAGCGCACAGATGCAATTCCTTTTGCACAAACCACCTGCAGTTTCATTACCACTGCCATCTTGAATCTCCCTGTGAAAAGCCTAACATACATCTAAGTGCAATAAACAGCTTCATTCATACACTGTTGCTTTTGATCTTCTCTATACCCATCTTGGCTCCATTCAAATCAAACAGCTACTATCAACCCCTCTGAATCATTCACACAATTCCAACCACAGTGCCTTCTTCATAGCAGCAGCTAATAATCCATGGCAGCAGTACACTACTTCCTCCTTCAATTCCATTACAACATCAACACCTCACTGCAGTTTCAATAGCAAATCCCATCAACAACTCCTCCATCTTCCATGTATAATCCTCGCCACGGCTACTCGCATCTTCCTCTTATTTCTCATAATCACAAGACCATCTTCAATTATCGAACAAACCCATCTCTTGTTTGATTCTGACGAACCCGACACCCAAATACCTCTTCATTCTGATTTAACAAGAGCATCACAATCGACACATTTAAACGATTAGTCATCTTCAATTTCAATACCACCTCTCTAACCCATTTTCACTATCTCGTTGTAACCCTTTTACTCCATTCATCTCAGATTCACATCCAACAACATCTCATCTGTTTCATACCCATTTACCAAACCATTAACAAGATCAATCTCTCCTTCTCTTCGATTCATATCAAACCCTATTCATTCCTCGATCTGACCTTCAACTTATCCACCAACCCATGGAACTCACCATCTCTTCTAATTTTCAAAGATGCTCTCAATTTCTTTGATTCTATCATATTCTCGATATGTTGCAGAAACTCATCATAAGCATCGCTTCACGACTGAAAAGGGGAAGAACAGAAAATGGGAATTGATGTCTTTTTTTCTCGACCTAATTTGGTTTTAAGGTGGGATGGTTATTGACAATGGTGGCTTCGATAAGGGGTAACCAAATTTGCAGCCCCTTAACCATTGCTGGTTTGTCTTTAATATTTCTCCAAAACAGAGATGTCCCTTAACATGTGGCCATCCCTTAACAATCAAATTGAGCGATTTCTTCTGGGCTGTTTATAATCCTCCTCCGAGAGAGTTGCCCTTTAACCGTGGCTCGTCTCCCAATAGTGTTTGCCCGTGAAATGACAATTTTTCCTTTCTTTCTAATAAAATTACCACGCTCAAATTGAGCGATTTCTTCTTCTTTTCTCCGTGCGACTCCAGAGTACCTAATAGCTCAAAAACACACGTAAAATACATAATTTACAAGAAAAATAACAAAGAAAGTATAAACTCTTAGATAGTAAATTAGGTGTATTCTACACCTATCAATAAAACAGCCTCTTTAAGCTCATCACAAATAGACAATTCACTTTCAATGTCTTTGTATTTCCCATAACCTAAACCTTCGACTATGGTGTTTTCTAAAGCATCATCACTATTCAATTCAAACATCTTTTGAGCTAGAGAATCAATAATATCAATAGAAAAACATGAATTCACGTCACTAGGATATCTTATAGCCTCAAAGATATTGAAACTTATGATCTCATCATCAAATTCCATAGTTAAAGCTCCTTTGAAAACATCTATCTTGGTTCTCATGAATGGTCTACCCAACAGCAAGGGGGTAGTCGATGGTAAATCCTCATCCATAATGTCAAGAACATAGAAATCAGCCGGAAATATGAGTTGATTAACCTGCACCAAAACATCTTCAATAACCCCTTTCGGGTAAGAATTAGACCTATCAGCAAGTTGTATAACAATACCGGTATCTTTAAGAGGTCCAAGTTTCAATGATTCATAAATGGAGGCAGGCATAACATTAATGGATGCTCCTAAATCTAGCATAGCACGCTCAAACCTGACTTTACCAATAGTACATGGTATAGTGAAACTACCAGGATCTTTCAACTTAGGTGGGAGTTTCTTTTGAAGATATGCCGAAGCATTTTCCCCCACACTCATCACTTCATTACCGGTCAATTTGTGCTTGTTAGTGCACAATTCCTTCAAGAACTTTGCCCAGCGCGGAACTTGCCTTATCGCCTCAATGAGTGGAATGTTAACTTCAATCTTCTTAAAGATTTCCAAAAGATCTTGGTACAATGTCTCCTTATTCGACTTTGCAAAGCTGCTAGGAAAAGGAGGAGTAGTAACATGAGTAGAGACACGAGTTTTAGAGTTAGAATTTATTACCGGGTCAGCCTTTTTAGGGGCTGTTTCACCCTCTTCTTTCTCCAAATCAGGTTCATGGGACACCGGTGATGTTTCCGGTTTCTCTAATTGCTTCCCACTCCGTAACTCAATAGCATTGGCATTCTCCTTATGATTTACTACTTGCGAAGGAAGTTTTCCCTCGGATTGTGCTTCCAATTTTCTCACTGCAGTAGCTAATTGACCCATTTGAGTTCGGATGTCTTTCATATCCATCTCTGACTTTTGCTTATCTTGCACCATTGTGTTGAGATTGAGATTCAACTTGTCATCTATACTCGTGCCTTGAGTCTCTTGACGTGGCTTTTGCAAGAAATGGTACCCACCTTGTTGATTAAAAGTAGGATTGGGAGCCACAGCTTGCTTGTTAGCATAGCTGAAATTGGGATGATCTCGCCAACCCGGATTGTATGTGCTAGAGTACGGATCATACCTCGGCCTTTGCTGATTTTGATACATGACATTTGCTTGCTCAACATCTTCGGTATATGATGATGATGATGGTATGACAGCCGCTGTGATTTGATGCATCATCCTCTCCATGTTGCCCATCCTTTGTTCCAAGTTTGAAGAATTGCCAACTTCATTCACCTTCCTTACCGCTGATTCATCTCTAGTGAAGAATTTTTGAGTGTTTGCAGCCATATTCTCCAACAAACTTGTAGCTTCCGCAATGGTCTTGTTGGTAAGTGCACCACCACTTGCGGCATCAATCAAATGTATCTTAGTAGAAAGAAATCCTTCATAGAAATATTGAATCACAAGTTGATCGCTGATTTGGTGGTGTGGACAGCCAGCTAAAAGCCTTTTGTACCGCTCCCAATACTCATGAAGAGTCTCTCCCGATATTTTCCTAATACCACAAATCTCCTTGCGAATCACAGCTGCTTTTGATGCTGGAAAATACTTCTCGAGGAACAATTTCTTCATCCCATTCCATGTGGTTATGCTTCCAGCGGGTAAGCAAAATAACCACTCTCCTGCAGAATCTAAAAGGGAAAAAGGAAATGCTGTCATCATAGCCATATCCGCATCTGCAGTTGCTTGCTTTATACTAGTTACAACATGATGAAATTGTTGTAAGTGACGATTAGGATCTTCTCCCGCTAAACCTCTGAATTTGGGCAGCAAGTTGATTAATTGCGGCTTCAACTCAATGTTTCCATTCAGCTGAATACATAAAGGCTGCTGATCAAGGTTTGGAGAAGTGATCTCCTTGAGTGTTCTTGGAGCAGGCGGTCGAGCTTCCATTATGTTATCTTCCTCTAAGTCCGAGTCCGAGAATTCACTTGGTGTAGAACTAGGTGGAAGTGCAGTGTTGATTGCTCGAATGAAATCTTTCAGTAAAGTGCCTGAATGAAGACGTATACCAATAGGACTTGGTCTGCCTTCTCCGCGCATTCACCAAAGAAATCGTACCTGAAAATCAGATTCTTAAAGATTGAATAAGTAAACTGAAATTGTAACCAAAAGCAAAAATATAAACTAAGAATAAAAATAACAACTAAACTCGCCAGTGCCTCCCCGGCAACGGCGCCAATTTTGGCAAGGCGTCGAATCTCGCAAAAATAATATTTCTCTACTTTTTACACTAGCAAGTAGTATAATGTAAGCAGGATCGTCCCAAGGGAGGAATGAAGTCTAAGTTGTTATGCAAATACTCTTAGCAAAGATGATTGTGTTGTAGAAAATCTGAAAATTGTAAAATGTATTCAAATATGAGATGGAATTGATTAAAGGTTCATTCTAGACCACGAAATTCAAACCAAATTGACAGATAGCTATGTTCTTCACATTATCATGTTACTAACAACCCTAGAATAATTAGTACGCTCAACTATTCCGTTATTATCTCCTAGCTCACCGGATACGGAAGCGCTCGACTACCGGTTCCTACTTGCCAAGTTTCCTAGAGGTACGCTTACTAGGTTTGACTTAAACAAATGCTCTAAGTTCTGTGAGATAAGGTTGCTCCTAGTGATGAACTCAAAAGCATGAATCACCTACTAGTGTTGATTTCTACATATGGACACTTAACAAAGTCCCATCATCAGTACCCACATATTGATACTTGTGTTTATCTTATCTAGACAATTACGGGTCGAAGAAAATCTAAACTAGCAAATAGATTAAGAATTAATGATTCAATTTCGAACTTAAACCCTTAACAAATAATCCATAGACAATATTAGAATAGTAGAAAATCAATCAATAACATAGACAAATGCTAGAGAACAAGTTATTTCATATCAATTGAAGATTCATATTTCGGGCTTCGAAATCGCCCTTAATCAAAAAGAGTTTTAGTTACTCATAATGATGGAGTTCATCATCAAATATAATAAATGAAATAAAGAAGATGAAAATTAACAGGGAAGCAAATCCTAGTTCCAGCTCTCTGCAAAACTCCAAGTAGAATAGAAAATACGTGATATCTTTTATGTGGAGAAGGGTTTCCTTTTATATCACCCAAAACTAGGCTTTCCAAATCACAGTCATATTTCAAAGTTGTCCAGCCCAGTAGCCCATACACACAACTCCCATTCAAGCCTTAACCAAAGCCCATAAATGAAGCACCATCAACATATCCAATCGTACCGGGTTGCTGAGTCATACCGAGTTGGACCGGTAATACTGAGTCGACTCACTATGAAAGAAATTCAACAGTCTCACCTGTTTCTGGCTATTCTCCTAGCCAATTTTCAAGCCATTTCTTTGTTTCCCTGCATACAATTCTTCTGACATTCATTCCCTTTTTAACATCAACCCAATCTTGAATGAGCAGCAACATAAACTCAGTTCAACTTGTTATCTTTTAACAGCAACAGATCCAACCTCCTCTTTGCAGCTTACAACTATACTCAGCTTAATCACTAATTCTTGGGCCAACACAGCATCACTCCATCAGCAAATCACCCCAGCAGCACAAGCAACTTGCAATCAACTGAGATAATGCAATTGAACAGCTGCAACAGCAGCACTCCCCTATCGCTTCCGTCAATCCAACAACTGCACTTCTTCCTAGCGCCACCATCTCATGCTCCCTGCAATTCCTGTTGCCAAAACTCCACTGCAATGCAGCTCAGCTGCACGTCTTCCTTTCCAACTTGCTAATCTCCAGTTCAATGCCATGGCTCCACTTATCCCCATGTTGCAGCTCCTTGTATCGTCTTGAGTTACGCTGCCATGCACATCCAACAACGTGAACTGATACATCCTTTCAGCAACAGAACCATACTCTAGTCCTGCTTGACTCAAATCCCAGCTGCACCTTGAGATAACACCACATGACCCATTTGATCCATCTCTGATATGCCACCTGCCAGTTCACTTTCATACCTCGCCCTGCACTTTCACCACAGCTCGATATTAATCTCCCCAGTTCATCAAACCACCACTTCAGTTGCCACTGCATCCTTGTAGCTACCAGCTGTAACTCATCTGAACTCCACAAAGCTCATTGTCCCTAGCCAGCAACAGCTCCTACTGCAACATACATACAACACCATCTTGACTTGCTGCCAACCTCTATTTATAGCTTCACTGCTTGCTTGAAACTGATTGTACCCAGTCACCTCCACAGCTTCATCACTAATCACCAGACTCCAACCTATAAGCACCAGCTCAAGGCAAATCGGTAGCAGCAACACAAATCCGCACCTGCTGTAGCTTTATCTCTTGCCATCTCTGCTACCAGTTACACCTGCAACTGCAGTTTCACAAACAACAGCACTACATAGCAGCTGCAGTTCACTAATAGCATACCAGCAAGTTTACAATTGGGTCAAGCTCAGGGAATGCAACAACAGATAAAGCAGCAAATGGCACATCAGCCAGTGCATAGCGTGCCACAACAATAAGCATCACAGCAACTCGCACAACATTAAACATAGCTAGCGCCTCAACACCAATTTATGAATCATTTCAAACCCAAAAAAAAATCACCAAACTCAGTTGCTGCTTCAATTCAATGACCTGCAATTTCTTGTTCAAATCCTTTTGCGGAATCAAACCCTAATTTCTCCTTCAGATCAATCCATACTCAAATCAAGTGTAGCCCATACTGATTTGTAACTTGAGAATTCCATCCCAATCAACAGCACCCAATCAGAATCACAACCATCTCTTTTCACTTTCTCTTGGTTCTTCTCAGTCATCTAAATCTCCCACTGAACTGTATCGTCTGCAGCTTCCCATGAAAATCACCATCGTCTTTTGTTACAGATGCTACAGACTCAAACCCATCAGAACACCCATGAGCTTTGTCTTCAGATCAAAACCTAACTCTCTAATTTCTTTTTATTCTCCTTGTAAATTTCGAAGTATCAGCAGCCATTTTTTCTGTTTTAGATGATGAAGAAATAAAGAAAACTAGGATTTTGTTATCTCTGAAATCTAGGTTGTTTGTAGTAAAATTAGAGTGGATATAGCCACCTGCATAAGGGGTAACCAGGGTAACTCTATAAGGGCCACCAAGGATCTTTGCTCCATGCTTCTCCAGACTAAGATGTAGTGTTGTCCCTTATTGTTGACTTGGTTCAGCTCAGCTACACTCCCATTAACAGTTGTACAGAAATATTGCTTTTGCTCCAATAGCCATTGCACAAGAGATGAGGCTTTCGCGTTGTTTCTCCTCCTTTTGTTCCAAATGACTCCAAAGAACCCAAATACTCAAAAACAAACATAAGATACATAATTTACAAGAAAACTAGCAGAGAAAGCATCAACAATAGATAAATATAAAGGTGTTTTAAACACCTATCAACATACCTTGTGCTTTTAGTTCCGCTCGACCTTACTTTATCTGCCTTAGTTGTTCATGCGAGTCGATCTCACATTATTGTCATCTCGCTTGTGCTTTTAGCTCCGCTCGACCTTACTTTATCTGCCTTAGTTGTTCATGCGAGTCGATCTCACATTATTATCATCTCGCTGCAATTATTATTTTCCAGTTCATAGCATAATCGAGTTAGTGCATATATCATCATATATAAGATATCAATTGCGAGTGCTTCTTATGCAATGTAAGAAGTACTCCTTAGAATTGTATGGCTTGTGTGGTCAAGCTTTGTAATGTGCTTTCTTTTTTCTTTGTAGTATATACCTGCCTCTTTGCAAGTATACACTTGCCCTTTTGTTTTGCCTCAGGTCTCATATTTTTTTCTTTCACATCTCTATCATCAGTTCGGGGTCTTATTTTGCCTCCTAGTTAAGGTCTTATTGTGCCCTACCCCGTTGGTCAGGGTTTTTCGACGAAGTCTCAGGCGCTCTTTACTCTTGCGAAGTAAAGATCCATCAACCTCGCCTTATCTCGTTCATTGAGGTCTTATATGCAACAATATCACAGGCCTACATACTCCCGTGAGTACCAGCCCCGTAACATTGCTGACTTTGGTGGTCACTCAGCTCCCTAAAGGAGGGTGTCGTCCCTTCCCCTCTGAATACCCCCGTGCTTTTGGGATTATGCATCAGTTATTTCGTGACCTCGTGCCCTTTCGCCGATATGGCTCCTGGTTACGAAGTCACACCCTAGTTGGGGTGGTTTTGGGACCGAGCGGAAGAACTACACCAGGCCATTTTCTTCTCCACTGGCTAGTTCTTACACCCCTCACCGAAGGTAACCCAATTGGGGCCCTCGGCGGATGGGTCTTACGATTGCCCCAAGCTGGTGGATGTTAGCCACATCTGAGATTATCTCGTGACGCGCGTATAGGTCTTACATTTTCCCCTTGCACTTTGTGCGAACTAGGTTTCACTCCACGAGGTCTCAGCCTCCCTAAGTAGAGGTTTTATATAGGACTTACGATCGCCTATTTTGAGGGTCGTAAGCAGACCTCCTAAATGAGGTCTTACTTGTGGCCCTCACATTCTCATGTTTTGAATTTGCATCCCTTTTTTTTTTTGCTTTGCTTCTGTTGATTTTTCAATGTTGCTCAACAAATAGTTCATTCATTTTCTGATTGATACATATATTTTTTTTTTATCAATTCTTCACGAGTTTCTGTTGCTTATGGATAATACTTCTTGATGTAAATTGGATTCCACGGGTGGTCCAGTCTGTGACCTTGCCTTTTTGTTTCGCCATATATGATGTCCCCATTACTGTCTGTATCCTTTCCTTCACAGTCCGCGATTTCATAAGCTCCGTTTCCCACTTTTCTTTTTACGATGAAAGTTCCTTCCCACGTAGGCTCCAGTTTTCCTCCGGGTCCATTTTGATATGGGGGTATCTCGCGCAGAACCAGCTCCCCTGGGATGAAACTTCTTTCTTTCACCCTCTTGTTGTATTCACGAGATAGTCTCCGGTGATAGTTCGTCATGTGTTGTAGAGCCATCTCCCTGTTTTCCTCAAAGTCATCTAACTTTGCTAGGATCATGTCCGAGTTTACACCCTTTTTCCAGGCTTATCGTTTTGTAGTGGGGAACATGATTTCAGTAGGCAGAACTGCCTCAACTCCGTATGCAAGACAAAATGGGGACATTCTTGTTGCTTCTCGCCTTGTGGTTCTGTATGACCATAGCACCTTCGGAACTTCTTCGCACCAGTTATGGTGATGTCCGTCTAACTTCTTTTTTAAAGTGGCTGCTATTGTATTGTTCGTTGCCTCCGCTTGCCCATTACTCTGTGGGTATAGCGGGGTTGACTTCGCGGACTGTATCTTAAAAGCGCTAAATAACATCTTCACGTTTTCCCCCTCGAATTGCATCCCGTTGTCAGAAACGATTTTCAGAGGGACTCCAAATCTACATATGATATGCTCAAGTATGAAATCGTATATGTCACCATCTCGTGTGTTCTTCACAGGTTTTGCCTCAACCCATTTTGTAAAATAGTCCGTTGCCACTATCAGGTACTTCCGCTGCAAGCTTCCGGCAAAAAATGGCCCCACGATATCTATTCCCCATATGGCGAACGGCCACACACTTAGCACGGAATTTAGGCTTGTCGAGGGTGCATGTATACGCTTTCTGAATCTTTGACAAGCTTCACACCTCGTTGCCACACCCTTTGCGTCTTTATGCATGCTCTGCCAAAAGTATCCCCGTGTCTTGGTTTTATAAGCCAATGATCTGGTTCCGCTGTGATTTCCAGCATCACCGTAATGTATTGCCTTCATAATTTGCACTCCTTCTTCTCGTGACAAGGATCGCAATAGTGGCCCTAGGAATGATCTCCGATATAGGATTCCTTATCTTAGTTCATAATTTGTGGATCTCCCTTTCATTTTGTGCGCCTCAAACCTGTCTCTAGGCAGATCACCCTTCTCGAGGTATTTGTGAATAAGTGTCCTCCAGTCATCTTCTTCCATCTCGTCAGATGCACTACCCTCTACTATCATCACGGACTTCTCGTCTTCCAACTCGTTTGTTACTGAGGGGTGCATTAACCTTTCAATTCAGATATATTTTTCCGAGGTGTCTTCTATCATTGATGCAATAAAGTCTAAAGCGTCTGCGTGTCTGTTATTATCTCGGCTTACTTGTCTCCATATTATATTGGGTATTTCCTTTGAATATTCTTTCACGAGTTGCAAATATCGATTCATCACTGCATCGTTCACTTGATACCTCCCTTCTATCTTCCTGACTACCAGCTAAGAATCGCTAGTTATTCTTATTTCTTCCAACTTCATCTCGATAGCCAGCCTCAAGGCCAATATGACTTCCTCATACTCTGTCTCGTTGTTAGTGGCTTTATATTCCAGTCGGAAGCAAAATATTGTCCTTGCTCCTTTTGGCGAAGTAAATACTATTCCCATTCCTCCTCCAGCGATGTTGGATGATCCATCTACAAATATTTCCCATCTCCTTGGGTGATTTTCTTTCAGTAGATCTGTAGGATCCGGACGATCCTCATCTATATTCAACATTTCTTCCACTCCTTCGTCTTCTTCTATTGGGAACTCGGCCAGGAATTCCGCAACTATGTGTGACTTTGTTGAAGTTTGTACCTCATATTTTAATCCGAATTGATCTATTCGGGTGTTCCATCTTTCAACTCGCCCAACTCTCCTTGTATTCTTTAAAGCTGACTCTATAGGGATTCTTGTTAGAACTTTTATCTTGTGAGTCTGAAAATAAGTTCTTAGTTTTTTTGATGAATACACCAGCGCTAGAATCAACTTTTCTATCTTTGTATAGTTCTTTTCAGCAGCATTGAGTGTTTTGTTGACGTAAAAGATAGGCTTTTCAACGCCTTCATCTGTCTGAAGCAACACTGAACTGATGGCGTTTGGTGTAGCTGCGAGACAAATTAGTAGTTCTTCATTTGGCTCGGGCTTTTGGAGAATTGATAAGTTGATAAGATACTCTTTTATATTCTGTAGGGCCTGTTCGCATTCTTGTGTCCACGAAAATTTTGTTCCCTTCTTCAAAATATCGAAGAAGTGTTTGCATCTATCCGAGGATTTAGAAATGAATCTTCCCAAAGCTGCCAACTGCCCATTCAGTTTTTGCACGTCTTTTATGTCGCTGGCGATGGCATGTCCAATATGGCTTGAACCTTGGATGGATCTACTTCGATCCCTTTCTCGGACACGATGTGCCCCAGGAACTTCGCTGACTCCACTCCGAATATACACTTCGCAGGATTTATTTTCATTTTGAATGCCCTCATCTGCTCGAAAATTTCTTTCAAGTCTTCAACATGGTCCCCTAACTTCTTAGTTTTAACCAGCATGTCGTCGACGTAGACCTCCAGCTTGTTGTGCACCCATTTTGCGAAAATCTTCTCCACCATCCGCTGGTAAGTTGCCCCTGCATTTTTCAGTCCGAACAGCATTCTCGTGTAGCAATACAAGCCTCTAGGAGCGAAAAAGGCCGTGTTCTCTTGGTATTCTTCCGCGAGTGGTATCTGGTTGTATCCACAATAACCGTCCATTAAAGTTAACCTCTTGTACCCTGAAGCTGACTCCACCATTTGCGGTATATTGGGTAGAGGGAAACTATACTTTGGAGAAGTTGTATTTAAGTCGCTGAAATCTATGCATATTCTTATTCCTGTAGTCTTCTTTGGTACTATCACCATGTTGGATATTTCGCGGGTCTTATTATTCCCGAGTTTAACATTTTCTGTAATTCTTGCTCTATTTGATCATGATAAGCAGTGGCTATCTTTCGTATTCGTTGCCTTATTGGCTTGATTGCTGGGTTTAGATCCAGTCTGTAGCAAGCAACTTCAGGATCTATCCCAGGCATCTCTTTCATGCCCCATGCAAAGATATCTCTGTATTCTTTCAATATCTTTATCAACCTTTCCTCTTCATCCGCCTCCATCGTCGTTCCGATCTTCACCGTTTTCGTTTCATCTTCGCTGCCCAAGTTTATCTCTTGCGTGGGTTTCCACTGCTGCGAAGTTCATGATTGGGTCTCCGAGCGGAGACGAACCCTTTAGTTGCTGCACGGGTTCGTCCTTATCTTCTGGGATTTCACTTGGGATAGCCCATCCTTCTTTTGGTTTGACCATATACACCATTAATTCTTCTTCCCTCTTTGCTTCTTGCACTCTCTTCTTTTGTTCCTTCTTTCGCTTTATCTTCTCGTCATAGTTGTGCACATCTTCATCGTTATACTCTCTGGCTTCCTTCTGATCTCCCTTTATCTCGCCAATACCGCTTGGCATAGGGAATCAGATAGCTTGGTGATATGTGGATGCTATTCCCTTGATCCCATATATCCATGGTCGCCCAATTAGAGCATTGTAAGGAGATTCTACATCCACCACGCATATTGTTACCTCGGTTTCAAGTTCCCCTGTGAATATTTTCACGACTAGCTCCCCTCTTGGCTTCGATGCTACTCCGTTAAACCCATAGATATTATAGGTCGACGATACCAGATCCGAATCTCGGTAGCCCATTGCTTTAAATGCGTGGTAAAAGAGAATATCCACCGAGATCCCTCTGTCCACCAAGATTCTATCTATTGCCCATACTTTATTTTTTTCCATAGAACTTTCTTCCCACTTCGTACGCTCTCCGAAGTTCAAAGTGATCACCAAAGGATCTGTGTGCGAAGCTCCTCCTTCCGGGGTGTCTGCTGTTGAGAAAGAAATAGTCCTTCTCTGCCACTCTTCTAATGGCTCTTTCTTCGCGATGTTGTATATCTCGTTTCCTTCAAAATCCTGCTTATGAACCCTTTGTAACATATTATCATGAAAGTTTTGTATATTTTTCGCAGAGTGAATGATGGAGTTGCAGTTTAAATTCTATGCTCCTCTGTCGATTTCGATTCTGTATACTTTTGATTGCTTTTGATCACCTCTTGGAGGTGGTGGCGGAGGTATGGGTCCTGAATTTGCCAAGAAATGCTTGAGTTTTCCCTTTTCAATTAGGCGATGTATTATTGATAGGTGTAGAATACACCATGTTTACTATCTATAGAGTTTATGCTTTCTTTGCTATTTTTCTTGTAAATTATGTATTTTACGTGTGTTTTTGAGTTATTAGGTACTCTGGAGTCGCACGGAGGAAAAGGAGAAGAAATCGTTCAATTTGAGCTAAAAGGGCAAAAAGGTCATTTCATAGGGCGAGCACTATCTGGAGTCCAGTCACGGTTAAGGGGAAACTCTCTTAGAGGAGCATTAAAGACAGCCTGGCCAAGTATATGGGCCACCCTAAAAATATTGCTAAAGGCAGACGCTGAATTGATAAGGGCACCCAATCTGAGGGTGGTTCTTATGTGGGGTGCACTAATCTGTCCCTTCCTTAAAGCCTAAATCGAGATTAGGTTTTCTTCTTTCCCAAATATTATTCTACAGCGAGATTGGATCTGAGAACTCGCTGCCATTAAAACTGAATCACGAGAAATAGGAGAAGAAAATCGTCTACTGTTGAACTCAAGATATGGAAGAATGGATGCTGCTGAGAGATGGGTTTGCCTCAAAATTACTGTGTTGCTCAAACCGAATCAAGAAATTGGAGTTGAATTTGCAGCCATGGATGTTGCGGTCGAGTTTCAGTTAGAAGAACGAGATGGGTTTTTGATTGAAGGTTCAAATCGGGAATTCGATGATGCCGATAGGTTTTTGGAACTGAGATTGAGATGGGTCCGAATTGATGAAATTAATGGATGTATCTGTTGCTGTTAAGTATGGGTTCGATCTGTTGAGAACTCGGCAAGACCTGATGCTGAATTCGATAGAAAAAGGAGTTGGGTTTCAGCGTATTGAGTTGATTGGCAGCGAAGAACTGGGTTGATTGAATTCGCTGTTGGTGGTTACAAATGAATGAGATATTGAATCTGAGAGTTACAGGAGATGGTGCTGCTCGAACTGTGATTCAACTGTGTATGATGCTGTGAATAAAAAGAAATTGGGTTGTGACCTGAGATGATTCGAAGCTCTGTTAATGTGTTCTTGAATCGAATTGAGAAGGCAGGGTTCTGATGCAATGGATGATGAGCAATGGTGAGCTGATGAAATGAGTATGGAGCAACTCAGTTGCAGTGCAGTGAATGGAATGAATGAATGAAAAATTAGATGTATGTTAGGCTTCTTAGCAGGTGAAGATAATGGCCTGAGGAAAGTCCTGTAATTAAACAGAACTCGGCCAAATTTCCCCTCCGGCGAGTCAACTCGCAACGGAGATGAACCGATTCAACTCAATAACTCAGACGAGTAAGACTAGTCAGCTAAGTTAGACGGCTGAATAAGAAGCTGACTAACTTCCTTTCTTTGACCTTTGACTAACAGTTGACTGACGGTTGACATGTTTGACCGTTAGTCATAACGGTTGACGGACGGAATATACCTTTACCGGAAGGAATTTTCAGGTGGCCGGCGGCGACGGATTCCGGCCTATTTCCGGCCAAAAAACCAGTTTTCCGGTAAGCAAAAGTGGCAGAATTTTGTGTGGATTTCTCTCATGGGATGTGAAGAGTTGGAATTGGATGAAGAATTGGGCTGGGAATATGGAAAGAGGAGATGGAAGATTTGAGAAAGGCTTGGATTTGGAAATTGAGCTACAAAAGGAAAGGGATTCTATTCCTTAGAAGATATGGAGAACATTGAAGCCTATAAATAGAGAAGAACTTCTACACTTCCATACATATAGATGCACTTAGATACACACATTGACACATTGATACACACACAACACTTCTCTTTTCTTTATTCTTTGTGTGAACTTTTTAAGCATGAGTAACTAATTTGATTGAGGATGAATTCCTAGTTCTTAACATGTTTTGAGTTTGTTTTAACTCTACTTTGAAGTTTTCACATGATTATCGTTTGTTTTTACTAATAGGAGTGATCTTAAAGACATTCATGATTGATTGATAGATTATCTAGGTGTACAACTAGATTGATTTGTTAATTTGATCTATAGCTAGTGAAAGTTAGGGGATAAGTAATCGTTTCTTGACTCTTTACATAAGTAGCAAACACGAGACCTTGCGGAGGGATTCCGTGGAGCAATTGTGTGTAAAAACAACGTTAGCAAGTGGACCTTGATCTAAGAGTTTAACTACTAATATCAACCTAATAAATTCATAAATCTTAATGCGTTTAACTAAATTACATCTTGAGTGATCTACTACTAGGTGGTTTGGTGAATAGAATCCGGTAGTCGAGAACTTCCGTATCCGGTGATATAAGGGATTTTGGGGTTAGCACTGATCTAGCTGCTATACCTACGGTTGGTGATAATTTGTGACTAATAAGAAGTGGAAAAGAACATAACTTTAATCATTGTTTTACAGCGAAGAAGGATTCCTTGATCTATTCTCTCTTATCGATTTCTTTTTAATTGCTTTGTTTATTTTATTTACTTTCTTAAATTCTTTTTAATACCCCCCTTTGTGTGACAATTTTACAACTAGAATCTCGTGCTCCTCGTGGGATCGACCTTGACTACCCTATATTACTTGTTAATTAGGTAGTAAAGTATTAATTAATTTGTTGTGGTTACGACACGCATACAATTATTCGTCGGATGTTTCTACAATCTTCTGTGCGGTGTCCATGGAAGCAATGATACTTGCAAAAGTCATTATTTGTCACACTTGACAAGGGCTCCACCCCAAAATTTCCCGGGGGGGGGGGGGTATTTCTTCCGTCAACACAATTGATTCCCATATCTTCTCGACAGTGGTGTTGAGCTCGGGCAAAGCTACATCCTCGAACTGTGGTTTCTTTCTCCTATATTGCTGCCCCGGTAGGTATCTTCGTGAGTTCCTCAGATTATCATCTCGGAACCCTTCGTAATTCCGAGGTCTGGGATCGATATACCTCGGATATTGATCTATCCATTCTTGGTCCCCGCTGGATACTGCTACCAACTTCGCGAGTTTTGTTGCCAATGGTTCCGCGTCCTCATATTTCATATCACCTTCTATCACATTTGTTATTCTAGGCAGCAAACGCGAGTTCCCCTCCTTGGATTGAATTGGGGCTGCTTCAATTGCCTCCCTTTGTTTCTCCTCCAACGCCACGTACTCCTCCTGATATTCTCGGAGTTCACTCATTGATATTGTGTTACGAATTACGAAGAGTTGTGTGTGCAAGAGGTCGTTTGGTATTAATGCGTTAACGAAGGCCAGGATGAAATTTCTCTCATCTACCCTTCCCGCGAGTTCACTGCACACGGTTCTCCATCTCGTAATTAGACTTCGCAAATTTTTGCCAGGCTTTCTTCGCAAGTTGAACAAGGTTTCTATTCCTGGCCTTAACATGTTATTGCTTATGTAAGTTATCAGGAATACTCTCTGCAAATATTTAAACGACGAGAATGAACCTTCTGCTAACCCTTCGAACCATTTTGAGGCTTCCCCGGTTAAGCTAGCTGGGAAAAATTGGCACAGTACTGTTTCATACCTCGCCCACTGCATTAATGAAAGAGTGTACTGTTTCATGTGCTGCACGACATTCCCTGTTCCGTCGAATATGCTTCCGAAGGTAGGCAGTGAACACCTTCCTGGGATTCTTCCCTCTAGTACTTCGCGCGAGAATGGTGATTTGTCAGCTTCCACAATTGCCTCAGCCAACTGTAATCTTCCTCCCCTTCGTGGATTATTGAGTAATGCTTTCATTTCCTATATTTCGTTCAGGACTGTCTAATTAACTTCATCCCTTCCTTCTTCTCGCCTTCGTTTTCTCCTCCTATTACTTCGCTCACCATCACCTTCTCTCCTTTCTTCCTCTTGTCCCCTTCTCTCTGCTCGGTATCTCTCTTCTTCCTCTGCATACTTCCTTGCTTCCTCCTGCCACTGTTGTTCTCTGTATCTTAGTTCTTCCCGAGATCTTTCCTCCCTCCGGATTTTCTCAGCTTCTCTTCGCCTTTCTTCTTCCCGAAGTCTCTCCTCCTCCCGAGTTCTTTCTTCTTCAAATCGCCGTCTTTGGTCTTCCCACCTTGTTTCCTCCTAGGCTCTCTTCAGCAACCTTTCTTCGCTGCTTTCTGTTCGACGTCTCCTTCTCTGTTCTCCTCTTTCTCCTTCCTATTCATCCTGAGGCACTTCCCCTCCTTGGTTCACGTTTTCTCCCATACCAGTTTCACCTCGTGCATCTCGAATAGTCCTTTCTTCATCAAGTTGGTTGTTTCGCTGTACCAAGATCGCTTTTTGCCACATGAGTATGGTCCTTTGCTCCATTAGAGCTCTTTTCCTTTCTAAGCGCATCACCTCTCTGATCTGCTCCAATTTCATATTTTCTTCATCGGCAGTTTCCCCTCCGTTCTCTTACAGAGGTTCTTCTTCCACCTCCGTTTCAGTGTTAACGGTATGAATCGATCCTTCCCGGTAACGTTCGTCCTCTTCCTGTTGGATCTCACCCTGCCTTCCTCCTCTGCTTGATGTTTCGCCTATCTCCATCCTGCCTCCTCTTCCTGCTAGATGCAAGCTTCTCCTTGATGCGATGAGATGTCGTGCTCGTTCCAGTACTCTTGCCATGGATAACCTGTTAAACTCTCTTTCTACGATTTACCGACTTTTGACCAGATCTAGATTTCTTTCCTTCCGGTCAGTAGGTTTCAAATCTACCTTTCCTCTTTTAGCACTATCAGGCTTCCTTGACCACTATTCTTCAGTTCTTGCAAAGTAACAACTCACTTAGTAATTTGTGTGATAACAGATTTCCCAAACAATCTCAAGTGAGACTAAAATCTCAACATGAGATCCCTGTTTCTCGGCGCCAAAATGTAACTACAGAAAATCCATCGTTACACCCACTCTCGAATTAGATAAGTACAAAGTTGAATGAGAACGAGTTTATACACAAATCTTCTTCGATTTTATTAAAATCCTTAATACCTTAGGTTACAAGTCGCTCAAGAACACTCTAGATCTAGACTGCTCTCTTACAAAAGTTCTCTCTCTCTCTCTAATAATGTCCCAACCCCTTATCAGGAGGCTAAGTCTCCCCTTTTATAGGGCAAAATTACATAATGGAATACAACTCGATTTATCTCGGACTGACGCTTTTATCTCGCTCTAAACAACTTTTACGCTTACTTTTTGCCTTAAAGATCGGTTCATGTCGGGGACAGCTGTCCCTTTTCTTTCATAACAATCCACACTTCGAGTTATTACTTCGGGAAACCTCTCTATTTCTTGGACAACAAGTCATACCTCGCGCAATCGACTTCGTGCCCATTCTCTTTTCTTGTGCAACAATTCATACCTCATTAAATGTCTTCTCGAGAAACTTATGTCAACCTAGCCAGATGTCTTTCTGAGCAAGGTAGCTCTACTTAGCTAGATATCCTTCCGAGTAGGTTAGCTCTACTTCGCTAGATATCTTTCCGAGCAATGTATCTCTACTTTGCTAGATATCTTTCCGAGTAAGTTAGTTCTCCTTTGCGGATGGGACCTTGTTAGGGCAGATCTGACAGTTGATTAGACTATTCACTTACACTCCTTCGGAAGTGGTGAATAATATCTTTCTCGAAGATTCTTCTCATTATCTCGCCAAATCTTCCTCGGACATGTGGCGGAGTGATTTTCTGTACCTACAGTGACAATGGTGGATTTATAATTCTCAAACTAGTTGTTGTTAGCTTGGAAGGAACAAGAGAATGGAAGCTGGTGCTGTTGCCGAAAGTAAGAAGGTCAGGGTGCTAATGTTGAATTCAAGGTGGAGGATTATGAACTTGGAAGTCAGTGTTGATGCGGTCCGAGATTGCGCAAGCAGCAGTGGTCGACGAAGAAAAGCAATATAGCTAGTGGTGGTGTAGCCGAGTTGCAGACTGGCAATCGGTAGTGGCCAGAACGGACAGAAGATTGGAGTTGCTGTGTGATCAGTGGAAGCGAGTTTTTAGACAGAGAATACAAAGGGCTGATTTGGACCTGAATATGGAAATGGGACCCTATCTAATTATTTGCTAGGTCTTAATGAGAATTCTCAAAACACGAATATTAACAGAGAATAACACAAAAAAAAGGGGGGAAGCCGGAGGCGGCTACACAGCCGTGAAGGGGATAAAACAAGGGTTTGCCGATTGATTTTATTTTTCTCCATGGTTTGCTAAATCGTTTGTTAGGTTTTAGATTGAAACCAATTTATTATATAGACTCTACGATGCTATTTCTAACAATAAGTCATTGATTAGTGATTTCTCTTCATATAGCTTGGTGTTTTATCATTCATGTGATTTTCTTGATTATTTATGCTTTTGAATTGATATTTCGTGCTTCGGTTAAATCCCTGGACGTGGTATGCAAGGATAGATAGGTAATGTTTTAGGATCGCTACATACGAAGCGAAGTAAGTTACAGCGGAGAAACTATATTTTTGAATTTAATATAACATCTTCCGGGACATGAGATTGATTTCTATATTTGTCATGAGTAATAACTAGAAATTAGTAGAGTTTTATATGATTGAATTGGTGGAAATCGAAAACCTTAATAACCTATTACCTATTTTGTTACGATAAAACTCGTTGAGGGTTTGGACTCGGGCGATTTAAGCTCTGCGAATCGGGCGATAAACTCGTTCTTCTTTCTTCTTTCTCTCAGCGTTGATTTTCAGTTCGTCATCATTAATTTAGGTTAATTTCCATCAATATCCAATGATTGGTGTTATTAAATCATGTTAATTAGGTTTTAATTGTTCTATGGAAAATCACCACAACTCGGAAATGAATCCATCAGTTGTAGATCTTAATAGAACAAAGTCTATAAATTGATCTGGTTAATGGTACTGAAGAAAGATGTGTTGCATGGAAATTCTCATTGATAGGACGTCTAGACTTACTTCATATGAAATTTTCTGAAGCAGTCTCAATACTAAAATCTCAGTGGAAATTACAAGGTCAATGAAAAATAATCCCATTAGGTAAGGGTTTCTTCACCATTAAACTTGATAATGAAATAGATCAGAATTACATCAAATCAGGGCTCTGGGAAGTTTTAAATCAAACGTTATGGATTCATAATTGGATACCAGATTTTCGGCCAGAACTTCATATAACATCTACTGCATCTGTTTGGGTTCATTATCCTAGTCTAAGTTTAGATATTGGGATGAACAAACATTATTCACTATCAGTTAAGCAGTGGGAGATCCAGTTAAAGTAGATGAGGCTACACTGAATTTTGAGAATGGATTATATGCTAAAGTGCTTATACAAATTGATTTAGCAAAGAAGATTCCTCCTAAACTATGGATCAAAACTAAGTATGGTGGATTTATGCAATACTCACAAAAGTTCCAAAATTCTGTCAACACTGCAAAATTGTGGGGCACTTACAAACTGAATGTAGAGTTAAAATATCATCTGAAGCAGAAAACAAGGGGAATCAAGCCCAACACTTGAAACCAAGCTCTCCTGCAAAAACTGATCAAGGAAGGAATAACTCATCAGTCTCCAATGTTAAAACAACACCAAAAATAGCAACTCATGAAACACAAGTTAGGTTTGATATATGTTTTACCCCAAGTACTTCTTTACAACAAAGTACCTTTACTTCAAATCAAAATGCAGCTGTTAATATATCTCTTGGTAGATTTGCAGTTCTAAATAATGTGGGTGAAGAGGAAAAAGAAATACAAATGAGTGAAACAAATTAAATACTTTCACCAACAAGAATACAACAAATTGCAGAGAATAATGCAGTGGATAAGAATATTATCAATTTCATAAATGGGAAAGATGGATCAGTTTCAGTGGAAAGAGTGCCAAAAACCTCCTGGTCCAGAGTGGTTCAAAAACCATCATCATCAAATACAAACTCCATCTCAGTTGATCAACAAAAGGAAGCACCAATAAAGGTAAAATCTCCTATAGTTAACAATAAATATAACTTCAGAAAGAATCAAGGAAAAGGAGGTACTAGGGACCTCCAATCTTTACAATGAAAGTTTTATTCTGGAATCTCAGGGGCCTGAGAATACCTAGGGCTCAAGTGAAATTAAGGTCTTTAATAAATCAATTTCAACCTTCTTTAGTTTTCATAGCAGAACCAAAAATAAGTTGCAATGCAACATTATGCAATAAGTTGAATTTACCAAGGATGCAACATATGGTAATTCATAATTCAATTTTAAATAAAAAAGGGAATATATGGTTATTTTGGAATAAGATTTCCTACTCCAAATGTGGTTTCTATGTCAAGTCAAATGATAACAGTCAATATTGGATGGAATCTTATTTCAGGTATTCATGCTCATGTTAGTGCTGCTCGAAGAAGGTATTTATGGTCTGAAATGGAAATGATAAGTGATCTAAAACTCCCCTGGCTTGCTATTGGAGATTTTAATTCCATCACAACATCAGAGGACAAAGTTGGAGGAAGACCTGCTAATACTAGGAACATGTTTGAGTTCAATAATTGTCTGGACAAGTATGAATTACAGCAAGCTGCTAAATCTGGATGTGATTTTACTTGGTCAAATTGTCAACATGGGTCTAAAAGAATCTTGTGTAACTTGGATAGGGTAGTGGTTAATAATTTGTGGCTTCAAAAACATGAAGGTTGGGGATATAAGGTTGGAATGAGAATAGCTTCTGATCATGCCCCACTTTTGGGTGGTTGAACTAGTTATCCTAAGCCAAAAAATGTTCCTCAAAAAATTTGGATTGATCATCCAAACTTTATGGAGGTTGTCACTAATTGTTGGTATGAAAATGTAGATGGAGACCCAGCTATTATATTTCAAAATAAGCTAAAAAAATTAAAGAAGGTGCTGGTAGAATGGAACTGGAAGGTTTTTGGCAATGTGAATGAGCAAATTAAAGAGGCTGCAAAAGAAGTTCAAGAAGCTATGAAGATTTCAGATGCAAATCCACATAATGAAGAGCTATTGGATAGATTAGTTAAAACAGAAAACATTCTGAATTCAAAAGAAGTGAAGTTAAGCACAATGATGAAAATGAAATCCATGACAAAATGGGTCAAAGAAGGTTCCGCTAATACAAGCTTCTTCCATACCAATTTAAATGTAAGGCAAGCTAGGAATTTTATAAATGAAATTGAAGATATTAACAATAAAATTATCACTGATCAAAGCAAGATAGCAGAGTCCCTTGTTAATTTCTTTGAGGAAAAATTTAAATTCAAAGAAGTGGAAATTTCTGAATCATTACTTGAAGCAATTCCTACATTAGTAACTGATGATGATCAAGCCATGTTGGATGCAATTCCAAATTTTGAAGAAATCAAGCAAATTTTATTTAATATGGATCCAGATAGTTCTCCTGGACCTGATGGTTTCACTAGGAGTTTTTACAGAGCTTGCTGGCAAATAATTCAAACTGATGTAGTAAATGCAGTCCAATTTTGTTGGAAAAGGAGGTTCATTCCAAAAGGCTTAAATTCCAACTTCCGGGTACTTCTGCCAAAGGTTGAAGGTGCAAGATCTCCCCATAAATATAGGCCCATTGGCCTCAGCAATGTCAGCTTCAAAATTTTTACCAAAATCATTATAAAAAGAATTCAAAGATTATGAAAAAACTTGTTTCTCCTCAGCAAGCATCATACATCAAAGGCAGAAATATTCAAGATCAAATAATTCTTGCTTCAGAGATGGTTAATGAAATGAAGAAGAAAAGAAGAGGTGGAAATATTGGACTAAAGTTGGACATATCTCAAGCCTATGACTCTGTAAGTTGGAAATTTTTGTTTCAAGTTTTGACAAAATATGGTTTTTCAAGTTCATTGTGCAAGTGGCTCTGCATTATTTTTGAGTCTGTAAAAATCTCTGTTATGATAAATGGAGGTCCAAATAGTTGCTTCTCAGTAGGTAGAGGGTTGAGACAAGGAGACCCACTATCTCCCATTCTTTTTGTTCTCATGGAAGATTTTCTTAGTAGGAATATATCCAAATTGGTAGCAGAAGGTAAAATCATTCCAATGGTAACAAGAAAAGGCATTCAACCTACTCATATGTTTTTTGCTGATGATGTTTTCATTTTTTGTAATGGAGAAAAGAAGAGCATTGTGAACTTGATGAAGCTTCTAGAAGAGTACCAGAAAAGCTCAGGCCAAGTAATAGACAAAAGCAAAAGCAAACTTTTTGTTGATGGTACAACTGCTGCAAGAGTAATGCTCATTAAATAAATGGTACAAATGGAAGTAAGTAAATTGCCTGACAAATACTTGGGGGTAGTTCTTCATTCTGGCAGGGTAAAAATCTCTACAATTTGGCCAATGGTGGAAATAATGCAGAAGAAACTTGCTACTTGGAAAGGGAGACTGCTGTCATTTAATGATAGACTAGTACTTATAAAATCAGTGCTTTGCAGCATCCCAATTTATAGTATGTCAGTTTATATGTGTCCAAATTCAGTGATTAAAATATGTGAGAAAATAATAAGTAACTTCTTATGGCCTGGTGATGGTGAAACTAGGAAGTACAAAAATCTTTCATGGAAAAAAGGTTGCTCTCCATTCAGTGATGGTGGTCTTGGATTTCAAAGATTGGAAGCTGTCAATAAAGTTCTACTGATGAAGATTCTTTGGAGAATAATAAATTCTAATACAGAATGGGCCTTGTTTATAAAGGCTAAATTTCAAGATAAAAATCATCAATGGAAGAACAACTGGCAACCATCAACTATATGGCCTGGTTTAAAGTGGGCATGGCAGCATTTAAAGGAGAACATAAAATGGTGTGTGGGTAATGGGCATATGATATCTGTTTGGTTTGATCCATGGATTAATAATACTTCTCTCATTGAAGAAGTTGGGTACACTGAATATGTCAAAGCTAATATCACAATGAAGGTTGCAGAATTGATCAGTGATGGAGAATGGAGTATACCTGATCAGATGAATCAAATGATCTCAAACTACACCTTGCTAGAAATTGGTATTGGAAGAGATAACTTAATATGGAAAGAAGAAATCAAAGGTAATTTCACAACTGCCTCTACAATCAATTTAATAAGGAATAAAGAACAACCTCTTCCCTTTCATAAATACATTTGGAACTCATATGTGCACCCTGCTATTGCAAGTAATGTTTGGAAAATAATTCAGAAATTTTATATTGATGATACAGTATTGGTAGAAAATGGATATGACTTGGTGTCAAGATGTTGCATTTGTGAAGAAGATCAAGATAATAAGCATCATTTACTGTGGAAGTGCAAATTCAGTAAGGAGATTTGGAAGTGGATATGCTCTGTCTTTAATCTCAAAATTCCCAACTCTTTTGATGAAATGTGGTGCAATGCTAAAGGTAAAAGCCCTATTATTAAGGAATGTTGGAATATTGCTGCTTGCACAATTCTAAATGAATTGTGGTTCCAGAAAAACAAGATGTTCTTTGAACAAGTGAAACCCAGTATGCAAAGTTTCAAAAGCAGAATTAAACAAACTGTCTATGAGGGAGGCTTCAGGATAAAAAGTAATGGGTGGAATGATGACAATGATATGCAGGTGACTTTATTCTTTAACATGGAGGTAAGGAAACCTAAATACCAATGCATTAGGTCATGTGTTTGGATTCCTCCAAAAGTTGGGTGTGTCATGTTTTGTTGTGATGGAGCATCATTTGGTAATCCAGGAGCTGCAGGTTTTGGAGTAGTAATAAGGAATCATTTGAGTCAAGTCTTAGGAGTTATTGCAGGAGGAATTGGTATTGCTTCCAATTACATTGCAGAAGTATATGCTGTCATAGGAGCAGTTGAATTAGCTTTGGAATGGAACTTACAGAATATAATGCTCATCTCAAATTCAAAAACAGTTATAACAGAATTTGAAGAAAAAAAGATGCCTTGGTTTGTGAAGATGAGATGGCTCAAAGCAGTAATTAAAATCCAGTCAATCACTTTCCAGCACAGATTAATAGAACTAAATTTTGCTGCAGATACAGCTGAAAAAAAAGGGGCCAAATTGGATTCAGGTCAAAGACAGATATTCTATGGAAGGTCAGGCTTCTTAGATAGAATAGAGCTACCTAATGTTACATATTATCGATTTTGTTAGTTCTTTCCTTTTGTAGCCTATGTAGTTGGCCTTTGTATTCTTTGTAGCTAATTTTGATATGTAAACTTGCAACAATTTTATTAATCAATTAATGAAAGTGTGATTCAGAAAAAAAAATATTGTTACGGTTATTTATTATTTCATTTTGTTCTGAAATCTGAAAAAATTGTTAAGCATCATCTTATTTGATTAATTTGTTTTTGATATTAGTTAGTAGGGTATTTCACACTCCTCGTGGGAACGTCCTGTACTTTCCATTGTCTACTAGTTAGACGTTGTGCACTTGCAGTATTTATTGTGGGTTTCCGAGCCTACCAATAACTTTGAGGCATTTACGGCTTGCTTCATATAACACTTGTGGTGTTGCAGATGTGGTTGCTCCATTCGGACCTCAAGAGAAGACATTGTGCCCTTCTAAGTAGTAATCACAGCTTCATGTGTTTTTATGCAGCTTTATGGTCCTTTCATTTGTTAGATTTACTGGTTCTCATCTATCCAAGGCATTTCCAATAGCATTGCTTGAAATAACATTTGTGTGAAGCTTCTTAGCGAACAGAACACCAGAATTAAAATTGGTTGTTGAACCTAAATTGAGTTTAATGATTGAATTGGATCTAAGATCCACCCTTTTGAAATTGAGAAAAAATGGAATGAATCCTGAGAAGCTGATTTTGTAACCGAGAGATTAATCTCCCACTGTGGTCGCTAGTTTATTTTGGGTAAAAGTTGTTTCTGAAATTTTTGGTAAATTTGGTTGTGTTGATGAGAAACGAATTTAGACCTAAACAAATGCACTTCACGGGAGTACTTTATATTCGAGGGATCAGTCTGTACAATCCTGTCCTAAACCAAGAAATGGTCGTTCCAGTCTTGCTTCGGTCACAAAGTGAAGGAGAAGGGTTGGTCTTAGGGAGGGAAGCAAAGAAGGTGTTAAGACCATAATGGTTAATTCTGAAGGTGTGGCTTATTTTATAACTTGTATCAGAATATGGATCTGGCTTGCATAATGTAAGATATTAGTTCTTTTGTGTATTCCTGGATACTGTGTTGTTAACACTTATTTTTTGTCGAAATAAGTTGAAAACCTATTTATACAAGTCATGATTGAGCACACCTGATCTCATAGGAATTATAGATGGTTAAGTAGTGGATAAGTGGAATCATGTAGAAGTGGTGACCATCATGTTTCCATCACGAGGGAAGACTGGTCAGCCTTACACCCACTACTCACTTACTGCTCATTAATCGTCTGCCTCTTTCCTAACACTTAATAGGCGCGTTGCATGCCGCACGTTGTAAACCGCCAGACCAATACCCTGATGAACATCCCCCATTTTGTGACATGTTTGATATCTCGAGTATTCTCGTGGAAAATGTGCAGCAAACCGCTGAGTGGGTCTTGTGTGCTAGACTTAGTTATTCTGACAAATCGCGCGCAAGCTCAGTGGCGGGTGGTCATGTGTGATGGTCCAAGTCATGAGACTTGCTGTAAAGAACAGTATGTGGTGCTATTAGGTTAAATGAATAAGTTATGTGTGAATCCAACGCTCATAAAACATCGTGGTGATTATGATGACATCTTATTGGTCGCCTAAAACTTAATCTAGGCCGGTCAATTCGGCTGGCAAAGTTGGACGACTAAGATTATAATTTATGGAAAGGGGTGACCGTTGATTATGGCCACATCTTGTTGGCGCTTGCCAATGGCATAGTGGCATAATGATGCAATGGCGCATGTCAATGGTATTGCGGCATGGTTGGCGTAGCGGCCGTTCCTAAATAAAGGTTTGGTATGCTGCAACCCTAATTAGAGCGTTTGGCATGTGGCATAGCGGCCCTTCCTAAATTAGGGTTTGGCATGCCGCAACCCTAATTAGCGCGTATGGCATGTGATCGTGGCACAGTGACATTTTTTGTGCGGATATTTCCATGGCCGTGTCAAAGGAATTATGGAAATACAACAATATGGGGATGACCATCGGCGCAAGGATAGCTATGGGTCCCATAGCATGGCGCCACTTTTAGGGTTTTCTGGGTCCCACGTGGCTCGTGGCACGTTGTGGGGCCGAAGCGGCATAATTTTGGCCACGACTAGGAATTTAGGTTTCCTCTTGGAATGTGTTATGGCGTTGGCCATGAGATAAAGTGGGTTAGCACGCGGCTGCTCTGTTATGGCACGTTGGCATGTTGTTGCCGCGGAATGCCATGTTGGCATGTTGCTGCCGCGGTTTGGAGGATTGGTTAGCTTATTGGCATGACGACCATTAGGTGTGGTTTCCCCTTTATAATGCGCGTGGCGGGTTTAGAGCGACCTGATTGGTCGATAGGAAAGGGGGATGGCCAAACATAGGGCATGGCCATATCTTTAGTACGCGTGACGCATTTAAAGAGACCTGATTGGTCGATAGTAAAGAGGGTCGGCCAAACATGGGGCGTGGCCACATCTTTAGTGCGCGTGGCGTATTTAAAGTGACTTGATTGGTCGATAGGAAAGAGGAGGGCCGACAAGCAGCATAGGGCGCGACCATCTGTAGGTGGCGCCTGCCAGTGCGGACTGGCCGGCCGTGTGGCGCGGCCATGCCTCCTCTGGATGCTACTCCTATTTTCCTCGGCTCCTCTTGTTTTCTAATTTTTTGATAGGACTTTTCCCCTATTAGTCCATGGAGAATCAATTGCCTAGGTTTAATTTCGACCAGCAGGGCCTGAGATATTGCGCAGGGCGCAAAAACCCTAATTTTTTCAAATTAGGTCAATATTTGAATTTTGTGAATTATCACAAAATTGACTGAATTTTGTGTGTTGACACAGAGTTCTTTAAATTTATTGCCAGAGAGTAGCGTACTTTCTGACTGAGTACTCTATGCAGACCTTAATCTTAATACTTCGGGAAATCCATGCTACTCAGCTGCGAGTGAACAAATTGTCATGTCATATCAATATTAAGGGTTCAGCCGGGTAACATAGCATAGAAAGTATTCAATAAGTCGCACATTAATGAATATTACAGGAAGGATGTTGAAATTTACAGAATATTTGGGATTGTTGCTACATGCACCACTCTGGATAAATTTCATGTAAATATATTGAATTGCTCAATACATGTGTGAGTAAAGATGCTGGGCTCTCATTACTTCAAATGGCTTCATCTCTTTGCAGAATGAAAGCATACTAAATATAGGATTTTATAACCTTATCCCTGAGATGAAAACCACCATCAACACTATCAAACACAACCTCGATGAAAATTAAACGAAACAAGACACCAAGGTAACAACATTTAATCTTCCCAAATTTTGAATTCTGGTTTAATTCCATTACCCTTCGCTGTGTGCTTTACCTGAGGATGTAATGAAACAGAACAAGCCAATGTTAAAGGTTTCTAAAGTCTCTTCTATTTTGAGTGAAGGGTAAGAAACTAAGAGTGGGATTATACCCATTTCGTGACTTTTGGTGAAACAATTATTACCAAATAAAATTACAACAATTTGTGGGAAAGAAATCTAACTGATGGAGTTTGCAATTAATAAGGTAGTTACTCGGTTATACCTCCTACCCCATCGGCCACCACACCCATAATCAGGCTATAAAGCAGATAAAGGCATATAGCAATATGAGCCAATATGAGCTATTCCCTACTTCTTTGTTCAAACAAATAAATTGCTTTTGCAGACTGCGGGCGTTTTACTTTAGCCAAGTAGACACGATATAACTCTTTTACTTTTATCATGTGGCATAGTCCAACATGTCTTGTACATCTTTTTTTTTTACTCAAAAAATGAACTATATGCTAAATTTTATTGTACTTCTAAAAATAAATTACACAAAGCTTTTGGTTGGCAACCTAGCAACAAGATGGGCCCCAACTCAAAGTAATGAACTATATTAAGAAAAAACAGTTCATCACCAAGAAAGTAATGAAGATGAGGAGATCCAAAAATAAAGTACTTAAACATGGAGAACAGATAAAGGGAATAAAAACACTAAAAGAAAACATTGTAGCTCCTCCAAAGCTAGCAGCTGACTAATCCAAGAGATTAACTAAATGAATAGGCACTACGAATATAAATCATTTACTTAAACATTCAATTAAGAAAACTACTACAAAAGCTTAACCCAAAACTAGCCCCGCTCAGAATATATATACAAGAACTTCTCTCATATGGTACATATACAATAGTCATCTCGTTTACAAATAGAAATACACAACATAATAAACATAGCGAAAGTTAACCAACTAAGGGACTCAACTCCTCGAAGCTTTCGCTGCACAACACTGATCTGTCTTTGAAAATGAAAGTGGGAATGGGTGAGCACATCGTCCCTAAAAGGGGTTCCCAGTGGAAATAACAACTAGCTTTCAAGTAATCATTAATATGATTCGAAGACAATGCAGGTTTTATCGAAATTCGGTAATATAAGGAAAGACAATAAAACATAATATAGAAACTTCTTCAAAGACATTCATAAATAACAGTAAACATCCATGTATGATATGTGTGTTTCCGTGCATAAGGGAAAAGTAATATTAATGCTAATTCCACACCGAATAGGTAATACTGCGATGTATCACCCTAGCCATAGAATACTGGATATAAAGGAAGAATAATATTGCGGCGTATCGCCCTAGCCATAATAATATTACGGTGTATCTCCCTAGCCGTGTAATATTACGGTGTATCTCCCTAGCCATAGAATACTAATATTGTGTCGGCACACATCTCATACCACACCAAACACACAAAGATATGCATGAATTCACAACACAAAGATTGATTTGTAAAACAATAATAAATACAAGATAGTTCGTTATCGATCCCCACCTCTTTTGATGACAAGCCTCGCCTACCTCGAGATCCACGATCCACTGGTTCATCCTTTGATTCGATCGTTGTTAATAACTAACTGTTAATCACGCAAGAACTCTAAGAATCTATCCAAAATGGCTCATACCAGAATCATACAAGTCTATCTAATGGTTCCAAGCCCTTTTATGGTTCTACACCTTTTTATTATCTATCTTTAGCATAACTAAGAGTTTACTAATCCGATTAAATTGATTATATAGTCCATAGCTAACTCTTATGAATATCTACAACAGTGTAAAAGAAGTCAAAGGCTAAATCAGATCATAAATGGTCCAAAATATCTAACTAAGAATACATGGCACTAAGCCCAAGTCCACTAGACTCGGCCCATTACACAAGTTCTGGCCCAACTGGGTCAACTAACGGTCACTGATGGTCAAATGGTTCAACTAACAGTCAACGTTCAGTCTAAGGTCAAGGTCCTGGGTAAATGGTCAAGGTCAAGTCAACTGAGTCAACTCAGGCCAGGATCTGTAACTCAGTGAGTTAACACCGATTCAACTCAGCCAGTTAAAAAAACCGAGTCATCTAAACTGACTGGAAAAACAATCAGGCAAATACTCTATTGTAACTACAAATTCACTTGCAACCTGATTCTATTCATTTGATCAAAATACAAACTTTCATTCTATACAGTTCTATAATTCTAATATAACTGCAATATAAGCTTTACCTACAAAGGCTGCTTTAAGCTTCAACTAACACAACAACACTACATCAAACAATTTTGCTTAACAAGTTGTAACTGTAACTCTATTCCATATCTCAAAACAGTTCCTAAACTTCCACCAGCCACTCATATACCATGCAGTCTGTTCCCATAAACCATACTAGAGTCACAGTACTAACATCACCAATTCCCCATACATCCAAACATCATTTGTACCATTTACTAAAACAATTCATAACATCTGAAGTTAGCATAGACACAGAAAACAACACCATCTTCAATCTCTTATACTCCCCCACTTGAAAATATAACACCCCCAGGAAGTCATGCTTCATATAAGAGTCTCATTCATACCTCCATTCCTCAACTTAACTATTTCAGAACCACCCTCTTCTCATCTTTAATTTTATGCCCTCCACAGCAACAACATTTCCCACTGCAACATATAAAACTTATCACCACTATTAGATGAGTAACACTCAACTATATCACATACCACCTGCCTCAATCTTAATCCCTAAATCACCAATTCAATTATCTTCAGTTCAATACTAACACCTGCAATAATAGACCATTGTTTACCAATTACACTAATTACAACTCTAACATCAATTATTATTCTTTCCCTTAACTTAAAGCAACACTAGTTCACTCCAAATCCATACC
The DNA here is from genome assembly GCA_023529315.1 of Papaver bracteatum. NCBI lineage: Eukaryota > Viridiplantae > Streptophyta > Magnoliopsida > Ranunculales > Papaveraceae > Papaver > Papaver bracteatum. Next base: position 107,590 of record JAJJWX010002670.1, on the reverse strand, counting down.
CTCATCAATCTCAGTTCAATTCACAATCATACAAACTTTGAAATCAAAACAATTCAACTCAAACTACTTCAATTAAGATAAATTACCTCAAAAACAGTTCATCTCAAGCAATTGATTCACTTCAGTATTCCATCGATCTTCATCACCATATGTTCTTGACCAAACCTTAATTCAATTCCCAAATCGGAACTTCTCTAATTCGAACTCAAAAAAAACCTAATTCTTCACATCAACAAAACCCATCTGCTATTTTTCTCAGTCATCATCTTTGAATTCATCTCATAATTGAATTCATAGAAACCCTATTAAAAAAAACATTAATTCTTCGATTCTCTATTGAAACATCTTAAAAACAAAAATTAGAAAACAACCCACTTCTTATTCATCTATTATCAAATCGATCTCATCATCAGTTCTTCATGAATCCTAATTCGAGAAACCCTAATTCTACTTATCCCTCTGTGAATCAGAACCGCAAAAATACTTAATCTTCTCCTTCCTAAAGCACATCGACATCACAATCTTCACCATCTTTATACACTCACCAATCTATTTCTCTTTGACCCTTTCTCAAAGTCACCTCACAATTCCAAAATAATACGAGCATAGAAGAAGAAGAAGAAGAACGAGAAAGAAAGAGAAAGAAGAAGACTGAATGAGCTTATCTGCTCGCTTGGTTTTGATAAGGCCAAAGAAAAATGATAAAGAAACTCACCCAAATGATATGGTAAGCCCAAGTCGGTTTGATAGAAAAATGATTATTTTTCCCTTCGACTAATCTGATGAAATCTTCCGCATCCGGTATCCGAAAGACACGTTCGAGTAGTCCATCTCACATAACTTTTCGAGATCTATTCAATGGTACTAATTTTGTATCTAAATCGTTTGTTAGATTAATTCCTACTAATTAACGTTCGTGTTAAACTAATCGAGTTATTAGCAGCTAAGACCTCTCTTGACTAGTCTAATAGCGTTGACGATCTTGAGGGTCCTTACAAATACAACCTAGGCTAGTTAGCACATAACAACCTGGAAACTATTCAAAATCATATCTAAACTCACACCACTAAAAATATTTGTTCATGTACACCAATTGTAAATTATCACCTTCACACTGCTTATGATTTCATTCAGAGGCTTGTACTTTCCATTGAAACATCTTGAATATCTCTCCAACCACATAGACCACTGAATCACAAACGATAATATATCCCAAATTTTCCTCTTTATATTAGAGCTTGAACCCTTCTTCATGTTCCACTCCCAAAAGGTTTGCCTTACCGATTCTTGAAAAACCCATTGTAAATTATAACTCTTCAAGAAGTAAAGCCAAACATCTCTAGTGGTTTTACGATGTAAGAAAATATGATGATTTAAGTCACCTGCCTTTTTGCACAATAAACAACCATTGACCAGAAAGGAATTTCTATAGGTATCCATAGTTGGCGCAGCAATATAACATAAATTATACACGAAAAAAATTACCTTATGTGGAATTATTGGATTCCAGAAACACTTATAAGGAAACAAAATCATGCTAGTCATCCTCCAAAGCTTTATAACACTCCGCTACCGGAAAAGGTTTTCTTCCCTGCAACCAAACTCTTGCATCACCAGCACTTCTAGTGCTATAGACTTTTTACCACTGGTTTGTTAGAAGGATTAGGAAAAAAAACATTTACGTTTCCATCAAACTTAGAATGAATGATTTTTATCCAAAATGTATGTTGTTCATTACTATACCTCTGTATCTATCTAGCATGTAATGCTTTATTCATAATCCTAAGCTTCTTGATACCGATCGCCTCCCCCTCCTTCCTTGGAGATGCTTACCCTTTTATGGCCTACCCATCATTTCTTAGGTTTGTTTGTTATTAACTGATCCCCAAAGAAACTGTCTCATTATTCTCTTGTACATCCTTGTTGATAGAGATCTTGCTAGCCTCCCTCAATTTCTATTTAAACGTTTATTTTTGCAAGAAATGTAAGTGTTGATGGTGGTTTTTAGTTCAGGGATAAAATTGTGAAACCCTGTGTTTAGTGTGCTTTCATTCTACAAGAAACAGATCCATTTAAAAGTGATGAGTGCACAGGCCTATTTACTTACATGTGTAGGATCATAATATCGCAAGAAGGACATATTTACGAAGTTTGATCAACAACACATTGTGAATGTCGCATGATGATTTGAATAATGACGCAACAAATGACGATGGCAGAAACATGAGAAAAGCGTGAGGATTCTGCGAAGTTTAGAGTGTTTGCGAAGTTAACATTAGAAATCTTGCGATAATACCGCAAGTCAGATCCGAAATTAAAGGACACCTTAGCTGTCATCCACTATGTAAATATCTATATAAAGAGAAGAGCAGGAGAGAGAAAGGAGGACATATTTTTTGTAAGAGAGAGATAGATTTATTTTCTTTATCATCTTCTTCCCTAAAACTAAATCTAGAGCTCCAAATACTCATTAATGGAGTCTCAATGTAACCCAAATGTAATTTAAATAATCATAGTGAAGAACCCTAACCCCGTGGATGTAGATCACATTGATCGAACCACGTAAATCCTTGTGTCCATTTTACAATTTTAGCATTTTTATCTTTATTTTGATTGTGAAATAGATTTAGATCTACAAAATATTATATGGAGTGTGTTGTGGGATTTCCTGCAACTACATTTTTGGCGCTAGAAACAGGGAGAGATAAAAGAAATTCAAAGAAATTAGCTACTGTTGGTGATAAATTCAACCAGATCTATAAACTTCAAAGACAAAAAAGGAAGTTTTAGCCGAAATTCACATCTCAAGGAAGATCAGACAAAGAAAGACCATAGTAACTTGAGTACAAAAAGGATTTGAAGTTTTGGAAAAATGAAATCAGCAAGTTCTCCACAACTATTATCGATAGGACAAATCTCTTCCCCTGCGTTATGTTTTTGAGTTTCTTCCCTGCTACTGTTATTTTATGTTCAATTATTTAGATCTGGAAGTTTTCTAACTAAAAGTTTTGAAAAAGGTTTCATAAAACGCCAAAATTGATCTCATAGTTTTCTTCGCTAGTCAATTAATCTCATAGTTGGCAATTGATATTTATAGCTGCGATTTTGACTACCACTTCGATGTTGCTGAAAGAAAGACAATATAACCCAACCATAAAAGTCAGTACACAGATGGCCTCATAGATGATTCTCGTATGAAAATATAATATTCTTAAAATATTTGGCCTTCGCAGAGACAAGGTAGTACAGGGAAGTATCTATAATTGGAGCAAACAACAAATGGAGAAATCGCAAGTAATGGCACAAAAAAATGTGTTGAAAAGAGCAAATAAAGCTTGGAGAACTATCGCCGGGACATCGCATAGAGCCGGGAAGCTCAAGGACACATAGGAATAATTCTCAGGCCAAAGAAGCTTCAAAGACGCATAGGGTAAACAAGATTTAAAGACGTACAAAGTGAGCAAATGGTGAAGAATTTTAGCAAAACCATTTACGTGTTTCCTTGGATAATGGGAAGAAAAAGGTTAAAGAAGAATCCTCGAGCTCATCCACCATGCCAATTCACTTCTCCAAATCAAATCTTCATCAGCTATTCATTAACTTACTTCGTCAGCAATCAACAATGAATTAATTCGTTCAACTCACTAGCTAGTTTAGTTCAACTCACTAGTTTGACCAACCAAAGATCAGCAATTACTTCATCAGCTAGATATAGAGGTGCAACTTCACAGGACCAACAATATTTAAGAGGGAAACGAATAAAATAATTAAAAGGGGAGACTTAAAGCGGAAGAAGAAGAAGTTCTGCGAAGCTTACCTCGTGATATCTTCAAAGGAATATTTGGAGACTAAAAGCAAAAGGAGGAGAGATTTTGCGAAGCATAATTCATCAAAGTTTATCAACCAGTAAAGCTCAGTTAAGGAATGAAAAGAAATATAACAAAGTGAAGAAGAGTACAACTCGAAAGAAGAACATACTGAAAACAATCTTGCGAAGTTAAATATAACAAAGCGAAATAGTCAGCTTGAATACTATATCAAGGACGTCACCAACGGCTACGAAGGAAAAGAAAAATGAAGTTGTGAACAAATCTATAGAAATCACAGTTGCGAATTTCTAATATAATTAGTTGGACAGGTTGATTAAAGTTCGCAGAGCAGCCCAAGCACAGATGGGTTTAGTTGGAGAAAGGAAGCAACAAACAAAGGCGAATATAACGCATGGAGTTTAACTAGCCTTAGATATCGACAACCAACAACACGAAGACAAACTGTATGATGATTAAATAGAACCGAAGCAATAAGGAATCTTACACCAGCAGGATGAAAACTAGGTCATTGTTAAAGCCAGAAAAAGATCAAAGACGAGAAATAGAAACGTGAAAGAAGGAAATAAGAAAACAAGGAGTTGTATGCGATGGAATAATAAGAGGGATCAACACCAAGAGAAAATATATTATACAGGCGAAGGAAATAAGTTGAAACAGCCGAAGATTCAAAGATTCAATGCAAATGTATTATATAGGCGAAGTTAAAACAACATCTCAGAATCCCGTATATTTTAAAATTGGAAATTTCAAGAGTGACAACAAGTATATAAGTTGTGCGAATTACACCTCTCAGTCACAAAAAAAAGCTAGCACAATTATTCACTGGCAAAGAATACAAGTATAAGGTCGCGGGTTCAAGTCTTGCCACTCTCCCATTTATTTTTGCTGCGACATTATACACTTAAACTCTCCCATTTATTTTTGTTGCGGCATTATACACTTCAAGAGTAATTTCGCAGAGAAGAAAGTTGATGATTATTTCGCAAACTAATTTCGCAAGAGAGGTTTAGCACAGTTGGTATGGTGCGAGAATATGCAAGAGGCAGGTCAAGGGTTCAAATCTCATTTCTCACACTTCTTTTTGCTACGCAATAATTACATTTCTTTGAGCGAGAATATGCAAGATGCCAGTTTCACAAGCAGATCATATACTTCGCGAGAGACGACAGCAACAAGAAATCACATAAAATCTAAGTACCACTTCCTTGAATATTTTACTTACAGAAAATAAAAGATTTTTGATTTTATTTACAAAAAGCGATTCAATCGCACGATAACAAAAATTACAAAGATTACTAAGATTTCAAGATTACAAAAGTTTCAAAATTACAAAGATTTCAAGATTTAAAAATTACAAAACACCGAGAAAATTCAATTTATATATTTCTCTAGAATATCTCTTTTACAGACAATAAAATATTTTAGTATTGCAGTATTGCTTCCCAATATTTGAATTTTCTCTTTTACAGAAAATTCAATTGCAGTATTGCTTCCCAAATGTGGTTGTGGGCTTCGGGTTTGTTCAATCTTCAGCTGAACTATGATCTGGTTGCTTGTTATAAAGCTGCAAAAGGTAGGAGTAGAATGGTTAAAGACTTATGGCTTCTAACCATTCTAGTTATTCGCTCGGAATTGTGGAATACAAGAAACTTGGCCTGCTTCAACAACGTCGCAGTCAGTCCACATTTCATGAAATGTAGAATCTTTCGGTTGATTAATGAATACGCTGCTTGGTTGAAAAGCTTTATGCACAATACTACAGCTGACCTGATGATTTTGAACTGCTTCCGAGTAGGTCATCGTCAAGTGAAATCAGTGCGGCCAAATCTATGCACTTGGGAGCCACCTATGAGGGGAGAGCTTCTTCTCTGTTGCGACGGTGCGGCGAAGGGAAATCCGGGAATTGCGGGAGCAGGTGTGGTTATTCGAGATCATGAAAGCAACTTTGTGACAGCTATGAGCATTGGTCTGGGCACAACAAATAACTTTCTTGCAGAGGTGTATGCAGTTATAGTGGGCCTGGAATGGGCTCTAAACAGGAATGTTAGTAAGGTGGTGGTCCGCTCAGACTCTTTGAGTACAATTTGGGCTTTTCAAAACGGTAACATTCCTTGGTTTGCCAGGGAAAGATGGAGGAAGATTTCTAACGAGTATGAAACGATTCGCTTTGTGCACACCTACCCAAGCTAATTTCTCGGCAGATAAGATGGCTAAAAGAGGTTGCCTCCTTCGGAATGGGAGGGGTTTGACTTATGACGAAAGACCTTACTTCTTAAGAACGTTGGAATATAATAATGTATCTTATTTTAGATTAAAATAGTGTTTTTTTTAGTGTGTTTTTTCTTTAGGGGTTCTTTCCCCAAAACTATTTGTGTTGCTTCCTTTTGATATTCATCTATATATTTACGGACTTAACAAAAAAAAACAATAAAATATTTTTGATTGATTTACAAAACGCGATACAATCGTAGAATAACAAAGATTTCACAACTATAAAGATTTCAGAATTACAATGTATTAGAATTTCTCTTGAATACTTTGCTTCAAATGATATGATATTATGAGAATGAAAGAATGAATGAAAGAAATGATAGAAATGAATGAATGAATAAAGAAACGCGAATAAAATTTCGCAGAGATATAACAGAATGGGACAAACCTTTATGACGTACACCCTAGTTCGCGAATAAAATTTTGCAAGAGGAAAATGTAAGACTTAAAGTGCGTCATAGAAGGGGGTATTTGTTGCATGGCTCAGAGATAAGGTTATACCGCTGCTGGAACCTGAGTCATGGAGATGTGGGGTCCATAAAAACCTATCCAGGAGAGGTACCTTGGATTTTTAACCTAGACTTATGATTTAGCTTGGACAACTGAGGGTCTCTTCTAAGGGGTGCAGAATATTATCAAGGCGCCGAGGTACACGGTTGAGTCAAGAGTGCAGGGGGCGTTGGAGCCTCTTTACCACTCTTGGAAAGTCTTGACTATGATGCACTCGGCTTGAAGAAAACCCCACTTAGGGTGCAGTCTTATAACCATAATCCATATAGGCAAAAGGGATAAGAGGTTGCGAAAACAACTGGTTGTTGTTAAGACCGGATGGGAAGAGATAACCTTGTATGGTAGAAGTACGCCTCCTTGAAGCGGCAACCAAGGGGGGGATAAGGGCAACACCCTCCATTAGGGAGCTGACAGTGTAAAAAAAGACGCAAATGTCATGAGGCTTTATGTTCGCAAGAATATTTAGTCTTTTCATATTTGTGCAACAATCCTGAAGAGGCAAAAATACTAGAGAAAATATAAGAAGAGATCAATTGGTCTATGCATGCAAGTGTACGGACGTCCTGCGATTTCGTCGCAAGACGGAAATGTCATGGGGATTTACGTTCGCAAGAATATTTAGGCCTGTCATATTGTCGCATGAAAAATATCCTGCAGAGGAAATAATACTAGAAGAAATGATAAGACAAGATCAATGGGTCAATACATGAAAGTGTAAATACGTCCTGCGATTTTGTCGCAAAGAAAAAAGAAACATGGCTGTAGTTGCAGGAAATCTTATACTACACCCTTGTTAAGAATTTGTAATAACTAACTCAAATTTGAAGATTAAGAACGACACTTTATCATTTGATTTTCAGAAATGTTTACAGGAAATGTAAGAATTCAAGAATACAGCTTCTCTCTTGAAGTTTATCTCTCCTCAAGACTTTCTCAACTCTCAAAAATACATCATCCCTTTCTGGACATATTGGGTCTCTATTTATAGGGTAGTTACATAATGGATGACAGCTAAGTTTTCCTCTTATTTCAGATTTGTTCTGCGATTGTACCGTGATAGTTACAATGTTCATTCTCGCAAGCTTTGTAACCATCGCGGGACAAACATGCTTTTCTCATGTTTTCTTCAATCGTCAGCTATTATGTCACTCTTTTGACTGCTTTTGTGATATTCACAAAGTGTTGTTAAAAAGCTTGCGGTGATGCTCGCTGGGAAGTGTTGTTAATCTCATAGAGAAGTGTTGTAGCGATATTCTGGTCCTACATCTTGCCTCTTCTCATGTCTTCTTCGCAAAGTGGAGAAGATATGAGAATCTTCAACTCTTCATAGTGCTCGCAGCTTCTTTTCTTTCCATATTTTCTTTTCGACATAGCTCCGTTATTTTAGCTTGACTTCCTACACGTGTTTTAAAGTATTCTTTTTACCGATACGTCTCTAACCAACAGGTCACCCCCTTTTTCCTATAAAAGGTAGGATTAGGTTACAAAACTAATTTTCTTCTTTTACTTTTCTATCTTCTTCATCTGTTTGTTTTGTTTTCCGTCTGCAACTTTTCTCCTTCTTCATATTCTCCTGCTACTGTTCTAATGGAGTCATCAAGGTATGCTTTTCAATTATGATATTTGTTTGAACTAATTTTTACTCATATCTTCCAATCTTCTCTATTTTATTCTTCATAATTCTCATATTATGTTTCTCTTCAGTGGAGCTACTCCTAATTCCCAGTATGTAATTCAAAACCCTAATTCTCATAAAAGACCGACTGAAAAGACGAAAAAGAGTTCTGCGAGTAATAAGGTAGTAAGAAACATATTTTATCTCTTAATAACAATATTGTTGCCTCTGTTTCTTATCTAAGTTATTATTCGCAGAATGATGAGCGTATCGCTAGACCTCCTAAAAGATTTCGCCAAAACAAAACTCTTGAGGCTGATTTCATCATTCCAGAGTTGAAGTCTGCGAGAGCTACCCCCATTTCCTTGCAATCAAACCTTCATTCTTCTGTTTGCGAGAATATCGCTGTTAACATCCCTGACTCTTTGTTAAATAAAACCCTCACAATTGTTGTTAATAATATTCCCTCCAGTCCTTTACAACCTTCAGCTGTTACTTTTCCAAATACCCCTCCCTCTGATGATGCCACCATTACAAATAACCCAAATCTCCAACTCGCCATTTTTAATACTCCTTCCTCTATACCTCTTCCTTCATCTAAAGAAACATCAATTGGGGTCGATGTTGCTTTTGAAGTTCTATCTAATATTTTAGATGATGCTAGAAAATCTTCTACTGATCCTCTTAAACATATTGTTTGCGATACTTTAACCAAATATTTTGGTTCTGATAGCTCTTCCTCGCGAGCATCTTTAGAAAATGAAATTCAAGTTTTAAAGAGAGAACTTCACGTTAAGACTTCAGAATGTGATGTTCTTCATCAACAGCTTCGCAACTCTTCTCTTGACTGCGAGATTCTTCGTGGCAAAAACAAGGAGCTGAAAGGTATAATCGTCTTGCCTATGTCTTTTTGTTTTTCTGTTTCTAGTAAATTTTCATCTTCCCTATTCTTAAGTTTCTTTCTTAAATTCTTGGCTTGCATATTTAGTTTTAAGTCAGAGTCGATTCTTTGAAAGACTTAAATTTGAATCTATCGCTGAAGAAGCTCGTGTTGAAAAAGATTCTTGGATGGATCAGTTTAATAGACTAGATAATCTCTACACATATTCGGTTGATCAAATAGATAATCTCACTAATGAGAATAATCAATTATCATAGAGCCAACATTTATTAAATAACGAGGTTACTCGCCTCTCATACTTGTTAATCAAAGCTAATTTGGCGACGGAATCTTTATCAGATGAAAATAGAACTTTATCTCAAGAAAAACATAAATTTTCAAGCTTGATGGCGATTTCCTTACAACAATTGAGTAATATCCAAAGAATATGTGATAATCAAGAGCAATCACTTCGTTTTCTTAAGGATGAACTCAAGGAAATAACTGAATCATCTGCCGCTGAGAAGGATAAACTCATCAAGGGTATGTTAACTCTTAGTTTAAAGGCCAGCAAGCTTCAATATCAATACTCCCAATTAAAAGAATCTTATTCTTTATTGGCAAAAGAAAATTCATATCTCCATTCCAAAGAAGAAAACATAAAATCTCGCCTGAAGGGTATAGTTGGGGATAAGTTTGACGATGCCATGAATCAATGGGAGAATTGTTGCTTATTAAATCAAAATTTAATTTATCAAAAAGAAGGTAGTCATTTGACTGCCTCACTTGCTGATTTTTTTTGTCAAATTTTATGTTACATTTCTTACGAGATCCTTGTCTGAGTAATCTTTTGCCATTTCTGTTGCTCGCAGAATCTGAAAGAAGCCTTCACTCTACTATCTCTGATTTGACTAATAAACTGGACAAAGTTCGCAAAGAAAACAGGGTTCTCACTTCTGATCTTGTAAAATGTCGCGATGTGGCAGAAAGAAGACTTGATTATCTCGAATACTTCAAAAATATAGAGATTAGAAATCGTGATAGAGGTTTCCTTCGCAAGGTCCACCTTAGTGCTGAAGTTCTCGTGAACAAGATTCTAATTTCTCAATCTCTCCCTACTGTATCTGTCCCTCCTCTAGAAGTTGATGATGATGAAGTTCCTCTTCCCATGGATAAAAAATTAGAATATGCCAACGCTGAAGAAGATAGTGAAGAAAAATTTTCTCAGGAAGACCCAAAAGAAAAAAGTCCTCCTAGAAAAGTAACTACAGGTGGTGAAGTAACTGTAAATAATGAAGGACAGACTCGCAAAGATAGGAATGTTGATGAGGCTGATCACACTGGCAAAAATAATGAATCTGGCAAGACCAACGCTGAAGTTTAAATTTTATTTTTGCTTTTCTTTTCCTTCTTCTTCCTTGCGAGCAATGTAACCTTTTGCAACGTTTAGAATATAACTTTTACTTTTTCTATAATGAATGTTTCAAGAAAGATAATGAGATTTTTGTTTATCCACTCCTCTACTTGCTATTCATTACCTTTCTTGCGATGGTGAATTATTTCCTGTATCTTCGATTATATAAATAGATCTGCGATGTAAGGAATATTTGTTGCGATATCTTCCGCTAAAAATCCTGATCTGTAAATAATGTTTCTGTAAAATCTTGAAGGAATCTTCTTTCTCATATACTCTCCTGGGAGAAACAAATAAAATAGTTAATGTTTGAGATTATTCTGTTGGTCTTATTTTTGCCTTCCTAGTTAAAGGTCTTATTTTGCCAAACTTTTCTTTCTGCGACAAAATCGCAGGACGTCTTTACATTTTTATGTAAAAACCCATTGATCTTGCCTTATCTTTGCTTCTTCGAATTTTCTGCGACAATATGACAGGTCTATATTCTCTTGCGAGAATGAAGTCCTATGACATTGCCGTCTTGCGATAAAATCGCAGGTGGTCTTTGCACTTTCATGTAAAAACCCATTGATCTCATCTTAAATTTTCTCTTTTGGCTTGTTGCCTTTATATAATTTTCGTCACGCAACAATATGACATGCCTAAATTTTCTTGCGATCATAAATCCCCATGACATTGCCGTCTTAAGACACTTATCAGCTCCCTAATGGAGGGTGACGCCCTTATCTTCCCCCTGGTTGTCCCTTCAAGGAGGGAACATCGGCCATACAAGACTAGCTCCTCCCATCCAGATTTTCCAACAACCAGTTGTTTTCGCAGCCTCTTGTCCTTTATGCCTATATGGATTATAGTTACAAGACTGCACCCTAAGTGGGGTTTTCTTCGGGCAGAGTAAATCATAGCCGAGACTTGCCAAGGATGGCCATGGTAGTTTCGTACGCCCCGGGCACCCTTGACTCAACCATGTACCTCGGTGCCTTGGTCATATTCTGCACTCCTTAGAAGAGGTTCTTAGTCGTCCAACCAGGGTATAACCTTATATAGTTGGAAATCCAAGATCCCTCTCCTGGATAGGTTTTCTTTAACCCCAACATCTTCATGACTCAGGTTCCAGCAGCGGTATAACTTTATCCCTGAGTCATGTAAAGAGATACCCCCTTATATGATGCACTATTAGGTCTTACATTTGCCTCTTGCGAAATTTTATTCGCGAACTAGGGTGCACGCCATAAAGGTTCATCCCATTCTATTAATCTCAGCGAAATTTTTATTCGCCTTTCTTGCGATTATACTCGCAGCTCTTATTTTGCTTTGTTATCAGAAGAACCTCTCAGTTGTAGCAGAGAAAGAAGAATTTATTAGTTGTTTCATCATACAACGTACCAGTATCTCTTATCTCGCAAAAGTTGTCATTGATAATACCTTTTCAGAAATAGTCTATTCCATGGTCTATCAAGTCTTTGACCAACATCTCTCCCTTCAGGGTCCATTAGTTTGTATGCCCCGGTTCCAACTATCTCTTTAATGATGTACGGTCCATCCCATTTTATCGCCAACTTTCCACCATTCTCTCGCTGATAACTTGGTGTTTCTCGCAGCACTAAATCGCCAGGTTGAAACTCAAGTTTCTTAACACGTTTGTTGTACTCGCGAACTAATCTTCGCTGGTAATTTTCCATATGTTGTAAAGTCTTTTCTCTTTTTTCTTCTAATTCATCCAATTTATTTAAAATCATTCCAGCACTTAGATTTCTTTCCCAAGCCTCTCTTTTTGTTGTAGGAATAGCTACTTCTGTTGGTAACACAGCTTCAACTCCATACGTCAAAAAAAAGGTGACATTCCAGTAACTTCTCGTCTAGTTGTATTGTAAGCCCATATTGCATTATGCACCTGTTCGCACCATGCTCTGTGGTATCCTTCTAGCTTATTTTTTAAGATGTCTGCGATTGTCTTATTAGTTGCTTCAGCTTGACCATTTGCTTGTGGGTATAAAGGAGTAGATTTTCCACACTTTATCTTAAATGCATTGAGTAGCAATTCTATATTCTGCCCTTCAAATTGCTTTCCATTATCAGACACCAACTGTGCTGGAATCCCAAATATGCAAATTATATTCTGCAATATGAATGTAAAAATATATTTATCGCGGATATGTTGTACTGCCTTTACTTCTCCCCATTTTGTGAAATAATATGTTGCGACAATTAGATATCTTCTTTGTCCAGAACCAGGCACAAATGGTCCCACAATATCTAATCTCCATTTCCCAAAAGTCCATACACTTGTTGAAGATGATAATAGTGCTCCTGGTGCATGTATCTTCTTTCCATATCGTTGGAAATCTTCGCAACGCCTTGAGAGTTGTTTTGCATCTTCATGCATATATGGCCAATAATAGACTTGCATTTTTGTTCTATATGCCAAAGATCTTCCTCCACTATGATTACCAGCATCACCACTATGCAACATCTTCAATATTTTTTGTCCTTCCTCCCTCGTCAAACATCTTAGCGATGGTCCACTAAAAGATCTGCGATATAATACTCCATCTCTTAACTCATAATTGGTTGCTCTACTTTTTAATTTATGTGCCTCTAATCGATTTCTTGGGATTTCTCCTCTTGCCAAGTATGCATGAAGATCTGCTCGCCAATCTGTAATGTTGCTCTTTAATTCTTCTTCGCCAACTTCTACCATCATCACATCTTCCTCTTCTTCTTCCTTGTTTATCGCTGGTAATAAAAGTGTTTGAATTTTTATGCATCTCGCAGCTGGATTTGTCATCATACTGGATATGAAAGCAAAAGCATTTGCGAGCCTATTATCTTTTCTTGATATGTGTCTCCATTTTATTTTTGGAATTCTCGCAGATAATTCTTCGACTAATCTTTTATACTTTCTCAAAGATGGTTCATTTTTTGTGTATTCTCCTTTTATCTTGCGAATAACCAACTGTGAATCGCTGGTGATTCTAGCATTTTCCAACTTCATATCTACCGCAAATTTTAAAGCATGAATCACGGCCTCATATTCTGTCTCATTATTAGTGGATATAAATTCTAATCTAAATGAAAAAGCTATTTTTTCTCCTTCTGGTGAAATAAAAACAACTCCAATCCCATTTCCTTCTCCATTTGATGATCCATCCACCAATATCTCCCATATGTCAGTTTCTATTAATAGCTCATTTGGATCTCCATGTTCCTCTTCTATATCCATCATCTCTTCCATAGCTTCATCATCTTATAAAGGAAATTCAGCTAAAAAGTCTGCGATAACTTGTGACTTTGGCGAGGATAAAACTTCATATTGGATATCAAAGTGTCCTACTTGTGCATTCCATCTCTCAACTTTGCCTGATCTTTTTGAATTTTTCATTACTGATTCAATTGGCACTTTTGTTAACACTTTGACCTTATGTGCTTGAAAGTAGATGCGAAGCTTAAAAGTTGCATGCACCAACGCTATAATTAGTTTCTGAATCTTTGAATAATTTCTCTCTGCAGAATTGAACGTTTTGTTGATGTAATAAATTGGTTTTTCTACCCCTGCATCTACTCGCAGCAACTAAACACTTAGCGCATATGTGGTTGTTGCGAGATAAATCAATAGTTCTTCTCCCGGTTCAGCTTTCTGTAAGATAGTTATGTTCATTAAATGTTCTTTTATTCCTTGAAAAGACTTTTCACATTCATCTGTCCATTTGAATTTTGTTCCCTTCTTGAGTATATCGAAAAAATGTTTGCACTTATCTGAAGATCGCGAGATGAATCTTCCTAGTGAAGCTAAGAGTCCATTCAATTTTTGCACATCTTTTACCGTCGCAGGCGTTGGCATATCGCGAATTGCTTCCACTTTTTCTGGATCAACTTGTATTCCTTCTTTTGATACAATATACCCCATAAATTTTCCTGAAGTTACTCCAAAAGTACACTTATCGGGATTCACTTTAATATTAAATTGTCGCATTTGATCAAAAATCTCTTTCAAATCTTGCACATGATTCTCAGCTTCTTTTCTTTTGATCAGTATATCATCTACATACACTTCTAATGTTTTATGGATCCACTTTGCAAACACCTTCTCCACCATTCTTTGATACGTTGCACTAGCATTTCGTAAGCCAAAGGGCATCTTTGTATAACAATATAATCCTCTTGGAGCAAAAAATGCGGTACGTTCTTGATCTTCTTCAGCGAGAGGGATTTGATTATATCCTTTATATCCATCCAACGAAGATATTCTGGCATTTCCCGCTGTGGATTCAACCGTCTGTGGGATATCTGGTAACAGAAAACTATCTTTAGGACAAGCTTTGTTTAAATCAGTGAAATCTATGCAAATTCTTATCCCCTTGTTCTTCTTTGGGACCACCACCATATTTGCAATCCACTCTGGATATTTTGCTTGCCTTATAATTTCTGCGTCGAGCATCTTCTGTAATTCTTCTTCTATTTGAGAATGGTATGTTGTTGCGATTTTCCTTATTCTTTGCTTAAATGGTCTTATATTTTTGTTGATTTCTAATTTATGGCATGCTATTGATGGATCTATCCCTGGAATCTCATCCATGCTCCATGCGAAGATATCTTTATATTCTCGCAAGAGATTTATAGTTCTTTCTTCCTCATCTGCCTCCATTCTAGTCCCAATTTTCAGCATTTTAGGCTCTTCTTCACTCCCTATATTTATTTCCTTTGTTGGTTCTGCTGCAGTATAACTGGCTTCAGGTTCTCCCATTGGTGTTGGTGTTTTCATAACTCTCGCGAGTTCATCCCCTTCTCGCGATATTTCGCTGGGTATTCCTTTTCCTTCTTTTTCTCTTATCATGTAAACTTTAAATTCTTCTTCCTTCTTTGTTTATCTCGGCAACTTTCTGCGATCCTTTCGCAGCTTTGGACGTTCTTCACAATTTCTTACTTCTTGGTAACACAATTTCGCAAAATCTGTGTCTCCTCTAATTTCTCCAATTCCACTGGGTATAGGAAATTTGATGCATTGATGCAATGTTGATGCTATAGCCTTGATTGCGTGTATCCACGGTCTTCCTAATATCATGTTATATGGCGATTCCACGTCTACCACACATAATGTTACTTGTGTTTCAATATCTCCTAGTGGAATTCGTACCACTATCCCGCCTTTAGGTTTTGTTAAATATTTTCCAAAGCCATGAATATGATATGTTGAACAAGATATTTCTTCATCCTTATATCCCATTTTCTTAAAAGTATGATAAAATATTATATCCACAGAACTTCCTGCATCCACCAAAGTTCTATTCATAGCCCATTCTTATACAGATTTTATTAATTCTTCCTTTCTCATTGGTATAGTGGATATCGTGATTACCAAAGGAAATGTATGACTTAGATTTATTTTTTTGGTATTTCTGTTGCTGTAAATGTGATCTCCTTCTTTTCCCAATCTTTCAATGATGATATTTTTTCCACCGTCATAATTTTCCTTCCTTCAAAATCTCGTTTGTGTATCTTCCCTTTAATATTTTCATGAAATCTATCAATCATTGTTCTTGTTACCATACCACACTCCAAGTTTCTACAATCTTCTTTGATTCTGACCATTCTTCCTTCAAATATCTCACCGATTTGTTTTATGATTTTCTTAATCTTGAACAATTCTTATCTTCTTCTTCACTTTTTTCTATGATTTCACTAATTCAATCCCTGTTTCGGGCGCCAAAATGTAGTTGCAGGAAATCCTACACTACACCCTTGTTAAGAATTTGTAATAACTAACTCAAATTTGAAGATTAAGAACGACACTTTATCATTTGATTTTCAGAAATGTTTATAGGAAATGTAAGAATTCAAGAGTACAGCTTTTCTCTTGAAGTTTCTCTCTCCTCAAGACTTTCTCAACTCTCAAAAATACATCATCCCTTTCTGGACATATTGGGTCTCTATTTATAGGGTAGTTACATAATGGATGACAGCTAAGTTTTCCTCTTATTTCGGATTTTTTCTGCGATTGTACCGCGATAGTTACAATGTTCATTCTCGCAAGCTTTGTAACCATCGCGGGACAAACATGCTTTTCTCATGTTTTCTTCAATCGTCATCTATTACGTCACTCTTTTGACTGCTTTTGTGACATTCGCAAAGTGTTGTTAAAAAGCTTGCAGTGATGCTCGCTAGGAAGTGTTGTTAATCTCGCAGAGAAGTGTTGTAGCGATATTCTGGTCCTACAGTGGCGAAATAGGACCTTTAACTAGGAAGGCAAAATAAGACCACATAAGAGAGTACGAAAATAAAATTGCGAAGATGATTATATGTAAGCAAACAAGCTTGTGAACATGTATAAAGAAATGAAATTGAGATAGTGAAAATGATACACCGCTGATATTTTGATTATATTATATTATGCGATACTAATATAGCATGAATAAACAGTGGAGATAGTAAAACAATGAGATTCAATGAGCGAAAGATGCACAGAGAATAAAAAGCAAGAATAAAATGAAGCACACGCAAATGAACTTGCGAGAACAACAAATATGCAAAGAGGAATGCATATACTAGAGACAAAGCCAGAGAAGTGGAGAATGGAGGAAATTTAAAGCTACATCAATTTTAGTGCGGAAAAATAAGCTAAGTAACACAAACATTAATTATACATTGCAATAGATAAGCATTCTCATCATACAAGCATACTCGTATCATGAAAGCATTACATAAGCATTTCATGGCATAAACATCGCATACACATTTCATAACATAATCATTACATGAGCATCAGATTTGCATAAGTATTTTACTAAACTTTAAGGAATAATATCGCAGAATTTCGCGATAATATCGTAGAATTTAGCAGGATTATTCAGAATTTCGCAGACTTATTCAGAATTTCGCAGGGTCATTCAGAAATCCGCAGGGTCATTCAGAATTTCGCAGATTTATTCAGAATTTCGCAGACTTATTCAGAATTTCGCAGGGTCATTCAGAATTTCGCAGACTCATTCAGAATTTCGCAGGAAATGTGATTATTTCGCAGAATGTGATTATTTCGCACAATAATAAGCAACTTGAAGAGATTATACTATCGCATGAGGCAGAGGCAAGATAAGAATGAAGAAACAACTCGCTCATTCAACACTTTCTCAAGGATTCTACCTTTAGATAAAGAACAGAGGCGACTATGGATTACCAAGAAAACATTTTATGTTCTTTATCTTCTCAACAAGAATCTCCCCCAAAAATGGAGTAGTTATTTCGCATGAATAGAGGCAATACTTCTTATTCTCATTGTAGGAACAGAATATCGCTACGATACCTCTCTGCGAGATTAACAACGCTTCCCAGCGAGCAATACCGCAATCTTTTAACAACACTTGGAGAATGTCACAAAAGCAGTCAAAAGAGTGACGTAATAACTGATGATTGAAGAAAACATGAGAAGAGAATGTTTGTCCCACGATGGTTACAAAAATTGCGAGAATGAACATTGTAACTATCGCGGTACAATCGCAGAAAAAATCCGAAATAAGAGGAAAACTTAGTTGTCATCCATTATGTAACTACCCTATAAATAGAGACCCAATATGTCCAGAAAAGGATGATGTATTTTTGAGAGTTAATAAAGTCTTGAGGAGAGAGAAACTTCAAGAGAATAGTTGTAATCTTGAATTCTTCCATTTCTGTAAACATTTCTGAGAACAAAATAATAAAGTGTCGTTTCTAATCTTCAATTGTGAGTTGATTATAGCGAAATCTTAACAAGGGTGTAGTGTGGGATTTCCTGCAACTATATTTTGGCGCCCGAAACAGGGAGAATCAAGCTAAAAAATCTCTAATTACAACTTGAAGATTGGAAGAAATTGTTAGAGTTGAAGAAATGGATAGAAGAAGAAGAAATACATCAGAGCCACCAACAACTGTGAGGAGGAGTAAAAGACTTGCAGGTGGATAAACAAATGAATTAGGAGAGTCTTCAAGGATAAGAACAGGAATAAATAGAACAAGGATTGAAGGAGAAAGTCAAATTCCACAACCGAATCAACAAACACCGATGCAAGATAGAAATGTGGATTATGATAGAGTGAGTGTGCATACTTGGAGATCGGATTCGATGGAAGATATAGAAGATCAACAATTAAGAGACGAAAGAAGAGGAGAAATAAATCAAGGAGTGGTTGAAGGATTAATTCATGAAGAAGGTGAAAATGAAACAGCAGATGAGCTAAGACAAAGAATACAAGAAGAAAGAAGATTAGAGGCGGAAGAGCGTGAAAATTTAACAAGACAAAATCACGAGTTGAGAATGGAGAATTTGAGATTACAAAGTAGAAGATCAAGAAGTGCTGTTAGATCAAATTCAAGATCATTAAGAGAAGAATTAAGGTGAAATTCCCCAATAAGAAATGCTAGAGGAAATATCCAAGAGGAAATGCAAAATCCAAATGAAGAACAACGTCATGTAGAAGGAGAGGTAATAGAAGATCACCATGATCCGCGTGGCGAAACTTTGGATAATAGACTTAACAACAGAAATCAGGAGGGAAGAAATAACCAAAATGATGAAGAAAATCCAGAAGAAGGTAGGAGGATATTACATGGGCGAGAGATTCAGAGAAATCGAAGAATAATTGAGGAAGAAATTGAGAGACATTATGCTGAACAAGCACGCCTAGCTTGCGAGAGAGAAATATTAAGAGCAGAGGTAGAAGAACAAGAATTCCAAGAAGCAATACGGCAAAATAACCATGAAAATCGAGAAAGGAGACGGACTCAAAATTGCCATAATAATAATATTCAGGAAGAGTACGATAGAATACAAAGGAGAATAGAAAGACAGCGAAGAGAAATGAAGAAATTCGCATATAACAAAATAGAAAATATAATCAGCTGTGATGGCAAGAAGAAGGTGAAGCAGAAGATCGCAGAAGAAGGAATGTGGATGTAGATGAAGATACACAAGATCTCGCAGGACAAGAAGTACATGAACACAGGAGAAGGGAAGAAGCATTGAAAATACCAAGGGAACCAAATTCAGCTGCGAATAAGCAAATTTTAAAAGAATTAGCAGAGATGAGAAGGAGGTAGAAGGAAACTTGATGAAGCTATTGAAGAAGCTGCGAGAACTCCATTCACTCAAGAAGTACAGTTAAGAGGAATACCTCCAAAGTGCAACATACCAGCATTAACCAGCATTTTTGATGGAACTACCTATGATGTACAACATGTTAAGGCTTATGTTAGGTGTATGCTACAATGGGAGAATCATGATGATGTATTGTGCAAGTATTTTGCATCTAGCTTAACTGGCGAGGCACTAAAATGGTTTGAGGGATTTCCAAAAAATACTATAACTTCATTTGATCATTTGCAAGCTACATTTTTGGGAGCATATATAAGCAACAATTCATCGCGGCCAGGTATTGAAGATGTGTTTGGGTTAAAGCAGAGGGTTGGCGAGACTCTGAAACATTTAACCATAAGATGGAAGACAATGTACAGTGAGATGGCATGAAGAGTAGACAAGAGATATCTTATCTTGTCTTTTATCAATGCAATGTTCGCGGCCAATCTGCTGTACATACAAATTTTCAGAGTCAAGAATACAATCACTATGACTGAACTATGAGAACTATAAGAAGAATACATTGCTTTGGAGGAGAAACAAAATGAGATGGAATCATATCCAATCGCGAATACCAATTCAGTAGTAGCAAATGGGAGTTTACTTCCTAAAATGATTAACAATGTGGCGAGCAGCTCGCAAGCACAACAAGAGAAAGTGGAAATTGATAATCAACAGAAGTTGGTAGCTATGGGCAGTCGAGATCAAGAATAATATGAAAGGGAGAAGAATTATTACAATCGCGGTGAGAATAATAAGATTCAAAGGCTTGATCAGCCGCAAGAAACTTATGGTGGACATAGGAAAAACAATTTCAGAAGCCAAGGTAACCCAGAAGATAATATGGGAAGAAATTAAGATGCCACCTCTAAATGCTAGTATAGAAAAAATCTGGGAAGCTATCATTTCGATGGAAAATATACCATCACCATGGAATATGGGAAAAAAACCACATCCTAATAATCGTAGTCAAGAATTTTGTCCTTACCATCACTTTCATGGTCACACAGTAAATGATTGCAGGAATGTAAAGAGAATAATTTTAAGGATGATTGACCAAGGAAAGTTAAACCACTTTTTAGTAAGACATCCACAATCTCAGCGATTGCCTCCAGCACCAGAAACTCGCAGGGTAAATACTGTAAAAGAAGCAGAATCATTCGTAATAGAAGTTGGGGATAAAGCAAAGAATTTTTTTTGCAATTTCATTGTACATTCATCCAGAACAATTGAGGATTTCCATGATAATGTTCTAAGCAAAGTCTTCGCGAAAGACATAGATGGAAAAGAGATAATGAATATTGCGAGAGTCTCGCCATTAAAAGAATGAAAAAAACAAACTATATCTTTCATTGCAGAAGAAGTACCAGAGACTGGTGAGAAGCATGATAACCCATTAGTAGTAAGGTTAGAGATAAACCCCAATCAAGTAGAAGAAGATGAAGAAATGATAACGAAAATGAAGATTCTTGGGCCATTAATAGAGTTCTAATAGACACAGGCGGCTCAGTTGACATATTATTTTATCATACCTACAAGACCATGGGTGAAAGAGACGAAGATCTAATACCATCAACATATAAAATCTATGGTTTAAATGGTACTGCCAATAAACCCAAAGGGAAAATTGAAATGCGGATTCCATTAAAGGGGATAACTTCCAAGATCTTGTTCTATGTTGTTGACATTGAATCACCTTACAATGCCCTGATTGGTCGACCTTGGCTACATGGGATATTAGGTGTAACATCTACTTTCCACCAGTGTGTTAAATTTCCTCATCCTAATGGTGTTGGAGTTATTAATGGAGATTGGGGAGAAAGCAAGAAATGTTATGAGATTGATATAAAATCTTGCGAGGAAAGAGCTGAGAAGAAGAGCAATTGGAAGTACAACATCAAGCAACAACAAAGATGTGAAAGATTGATTATTGATTCAATAGAGCAGTGAGAGGAAGATGATGACGAGCGGCTCGCAGATAAGGAAAAAACAGCAAAACGTAACAGAAAAGCAGAACCAGAAAATAGTAAGTAGAAAGGTAAAATGATGAAATTTAAAGAAGCTTACGCAGAATTTGTTTGAAGAAAATGCAATTGAAAAGAGTACTCTGTTTGAAAGAATTGCAAAATTTTACAAGAAGATCAAAGAAATGAAATTTTATCAGAGTTACAATACTCACGAGAAGCGCGAATAAAATTTCGCAGAGATTAATAGAATGGGACGAACCTTTATGGCGTGCACCTTAGTTCGCGGATACAATTTCGCAAGAGGCAAATGTAAGACCTAATAGTGCGTCATATAAGGGGGTATCTCTTTACATGACTCAGAGATAAGGTTATACCGCTGCTGGAACCTGAGTCATGCAGATGTTGGGGTTAAAGAAAACCTATCCAGGAGAGAGATCTTGGACTTCCAACTATATAAGGTTATACCCTGGTTGGACGACTGAGAATCTCTTCTAAAAAGTGCAGAATATGACTAAGGCTCCGAGGTACACGGTTGAGCCAAGGGTGCCCGGGACGGATGAACCTACCCTGGCCATTCTTGGTAAGTCTTGGCTATGATGCACTTGACCTGAAGAAAACCCCACTTAGGGTGCAGTCTTGTAACTATAATCCATATAGGCATAAAGGACAAGAGGTTGCGAAAAAAACTGGTTGTTGGCAAATCTGGATGGGAGGAGCTAGTCTTGTATGGCCGATGTGCCCTCCTTGAAGGGGAAACCAGGGGGAAGATAAGGCCGGCACCCTCCATTAGGGAGCTGATAAGTGTCTAAAGACAGCAATGTCATGGGGATTTATGATCGCAAGAATATTTAGGCATGTCATACTGTCGCGTGACGAAAATTATACAGAGGCAACAAGCCAAAAAAGAAAAGTTAAGATGAGATAAATGGGTTTTTACATGAAAGTGTAAAGACGTCCCTCGATTTCATCGCAAGACGGTAATGTCATAAGGTTTAATTCTTGCAAGAGAGTTTATACTTATCATATTGTCGCAGAGATGTTGAAAAAATATTGATAAGACAAGATCAATGGGTCAATACATGCAAATGTAAAGACATCCTGCGATTTTGTCGCAGAAAGAAAAAATGTGGCAAAATAAGACCTTTAATTAGGAAGGCATAATAAGACCATAAGATTATTGTGATAATGCTCTTAGAATTTATGAGATTTGCGATTCTACGCATAGATCATAAAGTTATGCAATTGTTGCTAGCGATAACATCTCCGATATTGAGGCAAATTTTATTTGATTCACAACTAATATCTAATCTCTAATCAATTTTTTCATATTGCAGATGAATAATAGAGGCAAGTATGGGAATGCATAGAACGATGAAATTATTATTCATCCATCATATGACAAAATTGCATAGATGATACATTTATACAAATAATTAAAGGATAATAATTATGATTGATTGATTATGTTGCAGAAAAAGAATTATTTTCTAATTCGTACAGATAAAAGCAAAAGAAGTTTACACATCAAGTTGGAGAAACTCGCAGCAATGTTACGAGAAGCAAAAAATAAATGTACAAAACTTAAAGGAAGAAAAAGAGAAGAAACAGGATTAAAAAGATTCATCACCACCTCCATCAGAGCTCTTTTCTTTTTCAGATTTCTCCTCATTACCAGATTTCTCTTCTTCATCATTATCATTATTATCTATCTCTACATCATATTTCTCTTCCTCTCCAGATAGTTCTTTATCATTATCATCTTCGCGAGATTCCTCAGGTTCGCTATCAGAGATAACTAGATTTGGGGAATCAGCTGGAATTTCCTTTGCGAGATCGGGATATGTAGAGTGAGGAATACCATGATCATCATAGACTAGTTTAACAGCGTTATTACGAACACGGATAAGGGCGTTACTAAAATTCGAAGATGAGATTTTTAATTTTTCCTTCAATCTAGAATACTTTTCATTGCGAGAAGATAGATTTCCAGCGAGTTGGATTTTCTCTTCTTCCAACTCATCAAATATTTTACGATAGTTCTCTTCGGATATTGCGAGCAAATGATAACAAAGTTAATACATATAAGAATGATTCAATTAAGAAATAATTTAGTGAAATCATAAGAGTGATAACCTTCTCTTTCAGAAACCATTTCTTTAATTAAAGCCGCTTGTTCAGCATGAAGACTAACATCTACACCTAAATTAGTTCTGGCGTTGTCAAGAACTTTCGCAGCCCAAGCAAATTCGACGTCATTATTTATAAGAAGACGGGAACGAATTTGGTTTTATCTTTCAATAAAACCTTCCTTCTCGCGGATAAGCCCATCCCTTTCAATTTAAACTTCAAGAATGGTGTTATGGAAATTTTCTAAGGTTTCAGCTCCTTGTCTAGATATACGGTCTTTGTCTTTTGAGAGATCTTTGTTTTTGGCCTTTAAAGTTTTAATCTCATTTTTTTTGGTAAGTCAAATTTTTTTATTATAAATAGGCTTTGATACAATAAACGTTTTAGAAGTAGCTAGGGGAACAACCCCTTAAAAAACAAAAAGACATTACTTAAATCTAAAGTATCTCACAGATGGATTTTCAACTGTCTTCAGAAAATGTGGTTTACCACTAAATTGCATCCCCTTCTCCTTACGAAGATCACACCCCAACTTTGCCACGGAGTCCGCATAGAAATTCACTTCACGAAAAGTGTGATCAAAATGAATATTTTCAAAACACCGCTCAATCGCCAGCCATCTTGGAGTTGCGAACCAGGGAAGGTTGTTTTCCTTGAAGGCCTTAACAATGAATTCTGAGTCTGACCTAATGGAGATACGACAGAAACTCCATTTTGTGGCCCATTCCAGGCCCACCAGGATGCTATAGATTTCTGCTAAGTAATTAGTCGTAACGCCCAGCCCAATGGCCAAAGCCCCAACAACATTACAACTAGCATATCTAGCCACAATCCCTGCCCCAGCCACCCCCGGATTACCCCTAGCTGCACCATCACAGCACAGCTTCAGCTCACCACAGCTTGGAGGTTGCCAAAAACATTCGACCGGAGTAACCATCTTTACCCTCCTATGCTTCACCCGGAAGTACTCAAGAAGCAATAGGTCTTCACTGCAATTCCTCATATCACCTTTTAAACGAATCGAGAATTCTTGTATGCTCAACAAAAATTTCCTGAAGAATAAATTCCAGCAGGGTTTTTTATTTTCGAATACAGACTTGTTTCTTACTTCCCACAGCTCCGACCTGATGACCAAATTTGCTAGAAGCCAAAGGTCTCTTGTCATACGACTTCTTCCCACTGCCGCTTTGCAAGAGGTCACCAGGTTAGCATTAGCCCTCACCTGAAAAACCGCAGAAATACAATCCCAGGCTTTTACCGCAAAAGAACAATCATAAAGAACGTGATCAAGAGTCTCCCGAGTCTCCACAAAGCGAACAATTGTTTGCTAGGTGGATTTTGAATCTCGATTTGATTATGTCGTTGGTAGCACATGCTTTCCGCAGGAACTTCCAATTCTGGGCCGCCAACTTTGGGTGGATTTCCTTTCTCCATAACAGTGTCGCTCCCTCCAGCCCCCCATAGGTCTGTCTAATCAAGCCCTTTGCTGAGCTCACCGTGAACTTACCTTTGTAATTTGGCATCCAGATGTACTTGTCCGGTCCTACTCCTAGCTGCGGCAGATGATCAACATCTATGTTTGCAGCCCTCATATTGTTTAGATGAACTTCAAGGATAATCCACCTGCTGCCGTCTATGATATGACTTACCATAATAGTTTTGCTGAGAGAGACATCATTTAAAATATCTGCAATACAAGAATTACCATGCCACGCATCATAGTAAGGCGAGGTAGATCTTCCATCGCCAATCTGCACCTTCATGTTGGAGTGGACCACTTTGTACACCTTGCGGATGCCCGAGATGATAGACGACTTCAAACTGTACAGCTTCAGCTTACCGTTTCTCCCAAAGAACTTGTTACGAAAGAAACCTTCCCACTTCTTATTTGAAGTACGAATATTCCACCACAGTTTCATGAGAAGCGCCGTGTTCAAAGTAGACATACGAGATAAGCCCAGGCCACCCTCCTCCACCGGGCATCAGACCTTGTCGTAGGATACTACCACAGCTCTGCTAACATTCGAATCTCCGGACCAGATGAAGTTCCTAATAGCTATCTCACACTGGATGATGAACTTTGTCGGCCATCGATAAATAGCCATGTTGTGAACGAAGTAACTGTTGAAAACAGATTACACTAACACTATTCTGTCATTAAAAGAAAGGTGTCTACCCTTCCACCCCGTCAGCTGGTCTTTTATTTTCTCCACCACATTAGTAATGTGCGGATACTTAATCGACCCTGGCATTAGTTGAACTCCTAAATAGCGGTCAGGAAAAGCAGTATAGCTCATACCCAAGTGCTGCAACAGGTGGTTCCTTCTAGACAGAGAACCCCCCCCCCCCCCAAAAAAATAAAAAAATAAACTCTCTTCTTCTGACGACAAACCGATTTCCCTGAGGCTTTTTGATAGGTACCCAGGAGGGCCAAAAGATTCTGCAGACTCCTAGTATTTCCCTTGCAGGAGATCATAATGTCGTCTGCAAAGAAAAGATGCGTAGGAGTAAAGATACCTCTTCTAACCATCAGGAGCATCTTCTTCTCAGAAAACAGCTTCTTAATGTTTCTACCCAACACATCTTCAATCAATACAAAAATCAGAGGAGATAAAGGGTCACCTTGGCGCAACCCCCTATTAGTCTCGAAATACCCTTCCGGATTTCCATTGAGCAGGATAGAGATTCTAGCTGATTTCAAGATTTCAAAAATCCACGCACACCAGTTGTTAGAGAACCCATACGCACGAAAAACCTCCAGCACAAACGACCAACTCACCGTGTCAAAAGCTTGCGAAATGTCCAGCTTTAGGCCAATGTTGCCCTCCTTACGCTTTTTCTGAAGTTCGTTCACCATCTCTGAAGCCAAGCTAATGTTTTCATGAATGTTTCTGCCCTTCATAAAAGCCACCTGCTCTTCCGAAACTAGCTTGTCCAGAACCGAAGCGAGTCTAGAATCCATGATCTTAGTAAAGATTTGAAGGAAAAAGTTACTAAGACCGATAGGGCGAAAATTGCGCAGATTATTTGCCCCCCTTACCTTTGGAAGAAGGATGATCAGGCTCGAGTTTGCTCCTTTCGGAATATGCCCCGAACTCCAACAATGTCTCACAGCCTTTACTAAATCTTCCTGAATAATATCCCAACAGTGCCGATAGAAGCAACCTGAGAATCCGTCAGGCCCTGGCGCACTGTCCGGCCCCAGATCAAACACCGCTTTTTTGATTTCCTCCTGGTCAGGGATACTATCCATTGAGGTACTTTCGTCGTAAGAAATAGTAGGATGGTTAAAATCCATTAATTCCCTGTCATAATCCATATCCAGACCATTAAATTTGTCGATGTAGAAATTCAACACATGATCTCGCAACCTGACAGGATCAGAAATCGTTTCCCCATTTCCGTCTTCTAACTCTGAAATAGTGTTAGTGCTTCTACGAATGCGAATGATGTTGTGAAAGAAGTTCGAGTTGGTTGAACCCTCAACTAGCCATATGTTTCTAGAATGCTGTCTCAACATAGTAGCGTGCTGCAATCTTGTTTCAGTTAGGGTTTGCATGGAGTTCTTCATAGCATTCAGCTTAACAATGTTAGTTGGATCCTCGTCTGAGATTCGCGTCGCAGTTTCGAAACGCAAGTTATCCTGTTTAAGGCGAGAATTAATATTTCCAAAAACTCTGAAGTTCCAATCCTTCATTACCCCTTTCAACCTCTTCAGCTTGAATGGAAAAATGAAATTCGCATAGCCATGAACTGGAAAGTCCCAGTTCTCCTGCACCATACTAAGGAAGTCTGAATGTAAGAACCACATTTTATGCACTCGAAAAGGAGCTCTCTTAGGGCGAGCCACGACAAAAGGATACCCCAGCAGCGTCGAGTGATCTGAGACTTCTCTTGGCATAGCTTTGCATCGCCAGTTTACAAACTTTTCCAACCAAGCAGAATTAATAAGTGCCCTATCTAGCGTACTTAAAATTCTATCAGTGCCTGATTGTCTATTAGTCCAAGTGAATTTGGTACCTAGAGCATCGGCTTCGAACAGGTTGTTAGCGTCCATCCAATCCGAAAACTCATTGATAGCGGAAGTCCTTGGCTCACGACCTCCCTTCTTCTCATCAAGGCGTAAAATAAAATTAAAGTCTCCCATTACCAACCATGGAGTGATTGTAGTACTCATAGACAACTGATTCCACAGACTTCTACGGGTAACTTGGATATAACTAGCATGAACGAAAGAGATGTGCACACCCTCAACATCAACAGTGATCTCCTGCCTATTCATATGAACTATCACATGGTTTATTTCATTCAAAAAATACACCCAGAGATTTTCAATACTAGAGGCAGTAGAGTTATGAATTATAGCTGGAGAATAACCTTCCATTTGAAGTCTTCGACCAAAATTTGCCGAGAAGGACACTTTTGGTTCAGCAAGACAAAAAATATCTGGTTTGAATTCCCTAATTAAACAAGAAATCTTATTTTGGGCCTCTATACGAGCCACCCCATTTATATTCCAAAACAACACCCTCATAATTAAACTTTGGGGGAGGGTTTCTTAATTAGCATAGGTTGTTTAACAGATTTGGAAGACGGAATGATACCTGGAGAGGTTCCCCTTCTAGCGCGAATACCCAACTGAGAGATATCCTCTGGATCCGACATAGAATTAAAATCCTTCATAGAATTCAGCATCCTAGTCATATTTGTATCCCGCAGAGTTCTTGCATTCCTCTTTGCTTCATCAATTTTACCCAGAACCCCATTTTTATTCCCACCGTTATCACTCCCATCTACTGTATGATCATTAGCTCTAGTGTTTTGAAGTTTTACCTGAATAATAGCTTTCTTATTCTTGACATACTCAGCTTCCAAAATGTTCAAGTCATCTTGGCATTTTTTTTTTAATTCATCGACGTAACTAGTGTCTCCCACTTCATCGAACTCATCAGATTGTGTTTCAATTGATGTAGATCCCTCATTCTTGTCTTTAACTTCCGGAACTACAGGAATTATGCGCGAGGTCTTCCCTTTCTTTCTGCTCCTCACCTCCTTCCAATCATTCACTTCAGTCTGCTGATGATCCTTACTGTTGTTAGCTGTATTTGGTATAACTTGAGCTTTGTTCTTTTTCTTCCTACATTCCAAAACAGTTGGAACAAAATTTGGGCCTTTTCTGAATCTCAAAAGTTTGCCAGAATTCCAACCCTCCTACTGAAACATGTATAGCCTCCGAATCCAGTTCCGCAAAATCTATATCAACGAGAACCGAAGCAAAATGCCCATACTCATGGGAAAGTGTTTTTTTTGTCTACAACAATCGGATTACCCAGAGCTTTCCCCATAGACAAAATAGTTTTTTCGAGCTAGAACTCCATTGGTAATCCCTGGAACTTAACCCACACTGTTGCTCGAGAAGTTCTCTGTCTATCTGGGTCGAAATTAGGATACCATTCCATCAGATTTAGTTCTTATTGAGCAATAACCCATTTTTCAGCTTCCAATATATTTGATTTCTCTTCCTCTGATTTCACCTCGATGATGAAGAAACCTCTATTCAGGGGAACAAACTGAACTCGCTCTTCACTTAGTTTTCATTGTTGCAAAAGGTTTTTCTTAACCTCCGAGAACAGAAGTTCCCTTAGATCCAGCCTACCTATTAAGCTGAACTTCCAAATTGCGCATCCTTCCAAGTATAGTTCTTCTGGGATTTCCACCGCTGGTTTTCCTTCTTTTTTTGTTGGATTTGGTAAAGTTTTCAGATCTATCACTGTTTTTGGCATTACCTTTTTACCCTTGAGACGATCTACATACGTTAAAACCTTGACGGGGATGGATGGATCAATAGGATCCTCCATCAGTAATCACTAGTAATCAATAGTAATCAACAATAAATGAACACGAATGAATCTGCAAAAAATTTGCCAAAAAATAAATTCGCCAGAAAAATTGCCCTTTTTAGGAGAGAGAAAATTTCAAAAATTAAAGAGCTGAGATTGAAAGATTGAAAGCCGAAGTTCTTTATGATAAAGTTTTAAAAATTAAGTTTTAATCTCAGCTTTGGAATTATGATAAAGTTGTTTGAATCCATGAGTTATATCTAAAGAAGATCTGTAGTCAATTTCTAAGAGGCGAAACTTAGATCTGAGTTCATCTATGGAAAGGGAATTAACATTGGAAGGGTTATTTAAAGAATTATTAAGAAGTTCTAGAAGAGTATCATTGTCTATTGGTTCAGGGAAAGAGCGAATGGTTAAAGCCTCATCAATGAGACCATAAATGTCTGCGAGAATGATAAATCAAGTAAGAAAGAGTAATAAAGTTACGAAGGAAAAGAAGAAGGTTATCATACCTAAGAGTTGTTTGTTAACAGTATCAAGATTGGATACTTTGGCTGATTGATGAGAAAGATTGTTCTCAAGTTCTTTATTCTTCTCGTGAAGACTAGCGAGTTCAGCTTCCATTTGTTCATTCTTCTCACGAAGATTAGAAGATTCAGATTTTAGTTCTTCATTCTTTTGGCGAAGAACAACATTCTTATGTTGAGAAAATTCACGCCTATTGTCTAAATCAGAAGCAACAGCAAAAGCAGCTATTCCAACCTGCGATAGAACTATATAAGTCAATAGATACATAAAAAGGATGAACAAGTAGAAACATACCAGGCTGCCAAGTGAATTTAAGAGACTTGGAGTCAGCGATCTTGAAACCCCGCGAAGGGAATCACTATCAGATAATATGGGAGCATCACAGACTTTGGCGAGGGACTGGGATATCTCATTAATAGCTTCATCTCCATACTCATTTGGGATACCAAATATATTCTTGCCAAAAATTTTGGATAGTTGAGCCATTGCAGACTCAGAAGAGGAAGAATCCTTCATGGAAGGAACGTTATTATAAACGCCAAAATTATCATTATCATTGTCCTTGTCGAAATCTACACTTAAATTTTCTGGGATAGATTGAGGAGTTGAAGAAGAAGAGAGTTGGGTTTTTCTTCTCTTTAAAGGAGGATCGTCAGATTCCTCACTGCGAGGAACAGTAGGTTTCCCTTTGGGAGGAGCAGTAGATTTCCCCTTGCGATCAACTGTGGACTTCACTTTGGTTCTCGCAGGTTTTATTGGTTCAAATTCTTCGATTTCCTGTGAACACAGATAAAGATAAGAAATAGGGGCTACAATATATTGTTAAAGCTAATGAAACGATATTTCTTACTTCATCTGTGAAGGATTTAAGAGCTAAGAAAGTGCTGGGTTTCCTAAAAGCCTGGTAGCAGAGTTTCATTCTGTCAATCTGGAAAAGATTGAAGTAATTAGCGAAAAATATAAAAACGTGGGGAAGATAGTAAATAATAAATAGATGACCGTTGCCGCGGTGGGGAGGGCCGACCGAAGAAAAAAGGAAACATTGCTGCAATTGGACTGTAAAAGAAAATTTGTGCCTAAAGTGAAAGTATCACTTTTCTTGAAACGGGAAGAGTACATCGTTTTATTATTTGCAAAGAAAATTTATTGATGAATAAACCAAAATATGGTTACATAAGGTATTATGTATCCTTTGTGTATAATAGATATACAATTATTTTCAAAATTGTGCCTAAAATGATAAATACCTCCGAATTTTTCATAAAAACTCTAAATTTGATATTGTTGTTTGTGCTCGTTGGATAAGTTTTTTTATTAGCTTTCAAACGAGATAAAATTGGTAAAATTCCAAGGCACGAATTTTTAGATATGTTATTTTAAAGTTTGGTTGTCAATTATACCCCTAAATAAATAGGATATATATAAGGAATTTTAATAAAATTTGACTCTTATATCTAGTTGCCCTCCTTCTTTGGTTTATTTACTAAAATGTCTAATATATTTTTTTTGTTAAGTCCTTATTGCCCTTCCTTGAATTTTAATAAAATGTCTAATACCTTACTGCCTTTACTCTTTGATTTATTTACAAAATGTCTAATACCTTATTGCCCTTCCTTTTGGGTTTATTTACGAAAATATCTAAAGAAAAAAAAGAATTTTTTTATTTAGAGGGGCAGTGAGGTCTTTTCATCTTTGAACCAAATTCAATCTTTTTTGTAAAATTGGAAAAAATTATCACCCTTCATATTGACATTAAGTCACCATATATAGAGTCCTCCCTCGCTTCGCTCGGTCGGCCTAATTAAAAAGTAATTTTCGTGCTGAACCGTGTTGTGTAATGTTATTTTACTTTTAATGGCATGCAAATATAACTTAATAATGGTTGTGCCACAACTTGTGGGAATACACACGTTTAAGATGGTCGGCGATGGGTGTCATTTGGTTCTATCACACAATTGCTCGTATTTTTTCCAGTTCAATCCACTGTTGCAAGTTGCAATAAGCCTGTACTTAATAGATACATATGGATCTCTGGATTAACTCACACGCTAATTTTTAGGTTGGTTTCTCTCTTTTACTCTTTGGACGCCACTTCTCTCTTCCTAGTTCCTAGTTCCCAATTCTCAGTCAATTACGTTTTTCTTCCCAGGTAAAAGATAAATTATCACAAAAAATTGTTTCTGTCCAATGGACATTGTTGAATGTCCCAAGTCCCAACTACTTTGCGTGTTCCACGTGTTGAAATAAAATCATGCATGATACACAAATGTTGTTAATAAAATTGAAAGGATAAGGATAATATAGTAATCTGGAAAGGAAAGAAAAAAAAGAATCACTCTTTTCACTTTATCCCCTTGTCCATGGCTTTTCTAACCATCTATCTTTCTCTCTTGTATATTCAGGGTAACTTACAACAACCGTGACCATGTTTAAAGAAGGAATACGTACTTTACAACACAAGGGAAAATTCAACTGGTGAGTACTATCTGTTGATTTTTTTTATTTTATTTTTCGTATTTGTATGGGTTTTGGGGAAATTTGATATGGGGATAAGAAGTTAATAATAGTGAG
Source organism: Papaver bracteatum (assembly GCA_023529315.1). Classification (NCBI taxonomy): domain Eukaryota; kingdom Viridiplantae; phylum Streptophyta; class Magnoliopsida; order Ranunculales; family Papaveraceae; genus Papaver; species Papaver bracteatum. The sequence goes on along the minus strand of JAJJWX010002670.1, from coordinate 74,937 downwards.
ATGCGTTTCCTTCTGTTGTGTTTTTGAATGAAATTGAATGAAGAAATCAATCTAATTTCAATAGCAATTGAAGTATACAGCTCAGTTTGATGGTTAATTGATTATGTTCAAAATTAAAAACTCAATTTTATGTTATGTTTTTATCTTTCCTGAAAGAAATTGGTGCACCAGTTTGTGAATGAGTCGGATCCGACCCGTATACCCGTCATCTTCTTGGCCCGATTCTCTGCTACTGCAACAATACAAAATGTTCACTGCTACTGATTTCAAGCTACTACAATTTTTATCTGATACCTGTTGTTATTTTATTTGGTTTGTTCTCCGCTGGTGGTAGTAGTGGTAGCAGAGGTGATGGTGGTGTTAGTGGTGGCGGTGGTCTAGCGATGGTGGTGGTGGAGGAGCTATCGGTAAAAGATGGTGGTGGATCTGTGGGTGGTTTGGTGACGGTGGGAAAAAAATGTAAGAAATGAAACAATAGATAAGAAGGAGGGGTATTTTCGGGAAGTGACAAAAAAGAAAGCTACGGAATTCCAATTTCACAAAAAAATTGAAGATTTAACAAAAAAAAAGTGGCCATAGAAGGGTCTCCCTCCCTACGGGCCCTCCGGTCGGTCGGCCCAATTATACCAAAGATCGGAGAGAACATACCTCTTTAGTTCTTTCAGGCCAGTTGAAAACCCAAGGTTGATATTCTGAAAGATTCGCGGGTAATGCGCAAGAACCAGAAATATAAGGACCCTCAAGACATAACGGAAAAATGAACCACTTTTCATCGCTAGAATGGCGAGGGCCTTGATTATTAGATTATGCCAATCAATGTCTATCATAAAAGCTTTATCATCAGTGATCTTTTTTTTCTTCAAGCGAACACACCAGCAAGTGCTATCCCTCTTCATAGAGACTATTTTATAGTTTTCAAAAAAATTGTCCACAGTATAATCTGCAGAGACAATGGGAACATCTTTAAATTGAGGATTCTTCGCAGCTTCAGGGTAGCGAGATCTTTTGTCAAAGACTGCGAGAAGCATATTCAATCAAGAATCGAATACAATCTCCACCCAATTAATATATCGCTCGCGAGAATCTCTCGTCGTAAATTATTTCATAGAATAGTGGAAGTTCGGATCATAGAGAGGAATGGGAAGACCAGCTTCAAGTTGACCTAGCGATATTATAATTTTCTCGCGAGAGCATTGATAATCAGTGAATAATCTGAGAGAAAGTTCGGATTTAGGGCTCTGATTTGGAATTGTAAACAAAGTAAAACCTTTGCTTTTGAGTTTTTCTTGCATCTCACCAAAAGCAATCAAATTTTTAGCACCAGCGGCAACCATTTTTAAGTATGGGAATGAAAGAGAAGGTTGGAAAATAAGAAAAGAATCACAATGATAACGACGCGCAATTGATCAAGAAACGAAGAACTTGCAGAGAAATTACGGAGAGAAAGAAGAAGAAAGTAAAAGAGGAAAAGAAAAGAATGAAAGAAGTATTTATAGAAGAAGAAATTTCCCGAAGAAGATGAATGCAATAAATGCTAAGAAAAGACATGAACGGTCAGATCGCAGCGGTTAGAGAGGACGTGTCGTAAATTCATTAGAAGAGAGAATACGTGAAAACAGTTGGCGAAGGATACAGAAACGTGTCAGAACAGAGATTAATGAAGAGATAAGTAGTTGCGGCATTTTAAAGTTCTCATGATCTTCTCTTCTTCGCAGAAAATACATGAGAAGAGGCAAGATGTAGGACCAGAATATCGCTACGATACCTCTCTGCGAGATTAACAACGCTTCCCAGCGAGCAATACCGCAAGCTTTTAACAACACTTGGCGAATGTCACAAAAGCAGTCAAAAGAGTGACGTAATAACTGACGACTGAAGAAAACATGAGAAGAGCATGTTTGTCCCGCGATGGTTACAAAACTTGTGAGAATGAACATTGTAACTATCGCGGTACAATTGCAGAACAAATCCGAAATAAGAGGAAGACTTAGCTGTCATCCATTATGTAACTACCCTATAAATAGAGACCCAATATGTCTAGAAAAGGATGATGTATTTTTGAGAGTTAAGAAAGTCTTGAGGAGAGAGAAACTTCAAGAGAATAGTTGTAATCTTGAATTCTTCCATTTCTGTAAACATTTCTGAGAACAAAATAATAAAGTGTCGTTTCTAATCTTCAATTGTGAGTTGAATATAGCAAGATCATAACAAGGGTGTAGTGTGGGATTTCCTGCAACTACACTCATTTAAGGACGGATACTTCTTATATTTCGAGTATTAAGTACTTCTTATATTTCTTCAAGGATGCTTCATACTTCATACTTAGTATACTTCAGGGTGATACTTTTTATTTACTTCGCAAATATCCAGAACTTCACAAAAGAATAGAGGCAAGTACGTACTTTTCAAGTACAGTATTCTTTCGCTCGTTCCTTCATCAACAAAGATCAAAGACTACTACAACAACGGATTTTTCCTTAAAGATCGCTCTTCAAGCAATATTCAAGGAAAAAGAGGCAAGATGTAGGATCAAAATATCGCAAGAAGTACATATTTACGAAGTTTGATCAACAACACATTGCGAATATCGCAGGATGATTTGAAGAATGACGCAACAGATGATGATGGCAGAAACATGAGAAAAGCGCGTGGATTCTGCGAAGCTAACATTAGAACTCTTGCGAGAATACCGCAAGTCAGATACGAAATTAAATGACACCTTAGCTGTCATCCACTATGTAAATACCTATATAAAGAGAAGAGCAGGAGAGAGAAAGGAGGACATATTTTTTGTAAGAGAGAGAGATTTATTTTCTTTATCATCTTCTTCCCTAAAACTAAATCTAGAGCTCCAAATACTCATTAATGGAGTCTCAATGTAACCCAAATGTAATTTCAATAATCATAGTGAAGAAACCTAACCCTGTGGATGTAGATCACATTGATCGAACCACGTAAATCCTTGTGTCCATTTTACAATTTTAGCATTTTTATCTTTATTTTGATTGTGAAATAGATTTAGATCTACAAAATATTATATGGGGTGTGTTGTGGGATTTCCTGCAACTACAACATGTGTATTAAGCAATTCAGTATATTTATATGAAATTTATCCAGAATGGTGCGTGTAGCAACAATCCCAAATATTCTGTAAATTTCGGAGTATTTATTCTATGCCATGTTCCCCAGTTGAACTCTTAACACTGACATGACATGATGACTAATGTTTGCTCCCAGCCAAGTAGCATGAATCTCCCGAAGTGTCAGGATTATGATGAATGTGGAAGTACTAAATCAGAGGCATGCAAAGTTATGCTTCCCATTGATATTAAATTAGTGATTTTTTGTATCAGTATGCAAAATTCACCAAAAATTAATTGATTATGGGGCAACCTGTAAAAATTAAGTTCTTTAACCTAATTTTATCAATTTGCAAAGATTAGGTTTTTTAGGCCATGCGCGATAGTTCGAACCCTATTGGTCGAAACTAAACCCAGGCAAACTAGGAAATTGATCCATCAGGTAGGAGCAAGATCCTACCAAAAATCAGAAAAAAAAGAAATAAAGAGGAACTGCGACAAGTAAGAGCAGCGGCAAAAGGAGGCGTGGACGCACCACTTGGCTGACCAATTGGCTTCAACATGCGCCACCTGTGGCCGGCTGGCCACGCTCCATGTTGCTGCTTGCGAACCCCCTTTCCCATCGACCAATCAGATTTCTTTGAAAGCGCCACATGCACTTTCAATTAAAAGTGGAAGTTGGTTGGTCGACATACTTAATTTCTTAAGGAATTGGACATAGGCTTCCCATGTCGGTCTCAAAACGATCACAACCGCACGTTTTGGCCGGCTGATTTATCAAGCTTGGCCGCTCCCTGACGTGAATGGACAATTGTCATCAGGCATACCGGTGGGCCCATTAATACTCCGGCCAATTGGAACCCTTCCAACTCTCCAACAGAGCCACTAAACGATTGCCCAAAGTTAGTTGGCCGTGCAACTTATAAAACCCTAATTTCTATTAAGCAGCATTACATTGCTGCCGCAAAACGATCTCGGCCATCTAGCTTCGCCAGCCGAATTGGATGGACTAGATTTAATTCTGATCGACGGATAAGGCGCGAATACGCTCACTAGTGGCCCTACTATAGTGCTGGTCGGTCGAATGGTCCACAACATGCCGCCAATATCAAAATCCGTTGGCCCAAAATGAGTTGGCTTCACGGCTTTTAAAACCTAAATTGAATCACCAGAAGCCATTAACGGCCGCAAATCATCTCGGCCGCCCAACTTCGCCAGTCAAATCGGCCGACCTTACTCCTATTTTAGGCAGCCAACAAGATATGGCCATGATCACCGTCCACCCACCTTCCATAAGATACAATCGGCCAATCCATGGCTTTCCTATATGGCCCCCAAACGGTCGCCCAAAAGTGGCTAGTCACGATGCATTTAGGAATTTTAATAAACTCAACAACATCCATTAACTATCGTAAATCATCTCGGCCGTCTAACTTGCTAGCCTAATTGACCGGCCTAGATATAATTTTAGGCGACCAATAAGATGTCGTCATGATCGCCCGCCGTCAATCTCCTATAAAGACCGACTGGCCTTCCTTTGGCGCGCGTGAATGGCTCTTGGAAGCTTCCCGAAAATGGCCGGTCACGCTCCTTTTAAGATATTAAGCTCCGCGACTAACTTAAACAAGCCTTACACGATTATTTTGAGATGTTTGCTTAAAAGCGATGCTTTATACGCATTGGTTACAAATGATGTTTTATAAATGTCGATTTCACAAATAATTTAATTATTTGACTTATAGGCATTACATGTTATTTCTTGCGGCAAGTCTCATGACTTGACTTGTAACATATGACCGCCCGCCGCCTGGCTTGCGCGCGATTGATCAAAATAACTTGGTCTTGCAAACAAGACCCACTCGGAAACCTGCTGCATATTTTCCACGAAAATACTCAAGACATAAAACATGTCACAAACTGGGGGATGTTCATCAAGGTATTGGCCTGACGGTTACAACGTACGGCGTGCAACACGCCCATTACGAGAAAGTGTCAGGAAAGGCGGACAATTAGTGGCAGCAGAGAATTAGTGGGTGTAAACTGACCCGTTTCCCTTCATAGTAAGACATGGTTTTCAACATTTTTCACATGATCCAACTTCTCCATCAATCAAATAATTCCACTTCCTATGAGATCAGGGTGCGTGCAACTATGACTATATAAATAGGTTTTCAACCTATTTCAACCAACAACGGTTATCTTATATAGTATCCAGAAAAACACCAAAGAACTCATAGCTTGCATCCCGCAGGAGAGTTCCACATTCTGATACAAGTCATAAAACAACCACACCTTCAGAGTTAACTATTCTGATCTCAACACCTTCTTCGCTTCCCTCCCTAAGATCAACCCTTCTCTTTTATTTTGTGACCGAAGCAAGACTGGAACTTTCATTTCTTGGTTTAGGCCAAAATTGTACAGATTGATCTCTCGAATCTAAAGTACTCCAGTGCAATGCATTTGTTTAGGGTTTAGATTCGTTTCTCGGCGGCACACCCAAATTTACCATTTCCAGCTGAATCAATTTTTACCCAAAAATAGTAAGTTATCCCTTGTTGTTTATATTTAGTTGTTTTCTTTATTAGGACCAGTGCGTAGTGATAATAATTTACTGAACCTTGTCAACATGTGTTTAACTAGCTACTACGAATGATGACCTTGGTCTTGCAAGTTACAAATAGTATACAAGAGAAGCTGGGAAGCACTGACACGGACACGAGGATTGGAAATTTCTCAAAATACTAGGACACGGACACGTATATAGATACACAAATTTTTGATAAATTATATTGATTATAACATGATAAAAGTGAATTACTATAATAGAAAAACATGTTAGCGGAATATAATTGAGTGCATGGTGGTATGTATAATATACACACACTAGTAATCACAAAAACATGCATGGCTCAATGGTAAGTAAGCATATTATGTATGATGTAGGTCCAAGCTTCAAATTCCTAGAGAAGTATTTTTGTGAAATCTTATTGAAAAATTTAAATAATGAAGTGCGAAATGAGGTTTGACCCGCGTCCTTGGTGCGTCGTGTGTGCGTCAGTTCCACATTCCGCACGCGTTAGATGCGGACATTGCTGGGGAAGTGTCGTGTCAGTCTTCCCAGAGGAGAAGTATTGAAATTTAGAAATTACATATATATATATAGAATCAACGAATTAGATATGATGAGTTTTAGCGTTTGAAAAGAAACAGGGAGAACTTCAAATTTTTCTTATCTAATCTGCCGAAAATAACTAAAACTAATAAAGCTATAAGAATTATACTAGTATTGCTCAGATATGTTCATATCCTTGAAGATCCAAGCAAATCTGAGCAGCTCGGAGCTTAACAAAAAAAGAATTGATAAGCTTTTAACTAGTATTCTCTCTTGAAAGGCTAAAACTATCTCTTTATTAAGAAAAAGTGGTCCTTGTGTCCGGGACAAAGGTGTCCGTTGGATTCGGCGATCGTGCAGGCATGATATATCGTCGGCGAGGGATATTTCAGTTCGCACGATCAGGACATATAATTCTAAAATGCAGAGATCTGGTCGTTTAAACCTATAGTTTTGGACTGCGTGGAGGAAGACATTTCCTAATAAAACTCTGGTTCTTAATAAGGACTACATAAAGACGTTTCCTTAATAAGTCGAATGATTCCTCTTCTTTCCTTTACGATTTAATATCAAAACAACTCCTATTCCATCTAATTCTCACGAACCCTAGAAAGTAACTCAATTTTTTTTAATCGAGAGCCTACTAATTGTCGAGCTGCTGCTGATGTTGCAGATTGTTCGAATCATAAAGGAAAGAAGAGGAGGATTCGTTTTCAGTTTTTTTCTGTAATTCGATTCAATCTAATAAGAGATGCTGTAAAATTCAATATCAGTTAACAGGTAAACAAGAAACAAAAAATCGATCTGATTCATTCTCATCCATGAAATTCCTTCTCCGATCTTCATCAACAAGTTCTAATCAAGGTAAAATCAAAATCTCTTCCTTCAATTTCTGATTTCAAATCCAATTTGATCGCCAGAAAAAGGTATAAATCAAGGTATCTAGGGTTATGTATGTTGTAGGGTTTTTGATTAGAATGTTTCGTATTTCGATCACTTAGCTCATCATTGTTTCTGATTCTCTTTGGTTGCCACTGAAACCCAATTTTCCGTATTATGAATTGTGTTGTAAATTAACTTTGTGTTCGTATTTCCGCCTTAAGCGATGTTTACTTTAGACCTAGGAATTTTTCTGTTGTTTTGGTCAATGATGTATCTAATAAACTCAAGCAGGTTTTCTTTTAATTGAGCCATATAAATAAAGATATAACCATGACCATCAATTGAAAGCCTGAACCATTACCAGTTTGGTTCCACTGGGTTGCTTCCATATATTCGAATGATGATTGTGCTGATAATATTTGGTTCAAATTGGTGTGGCAGTTGGAACTTAGGGTGATGGATGAATTAGGTTGAGTGTCAAGACATAAATGAAAGGGGTTTTGTGTTGTTAAAATGATGGTTTACCGTGAATTGAATTTGCAGGGAATTGGGTGAGTTTGGAAGCTGTAGAAGTCTAAAGACTGCATGGCCTAACGCTTTAAAGCTTGCTGAAGGTGAATTTTGTGTTTATATGGAAATTTATAGCTTTCTTTTTAGTTGTAACTCTGCTGACTTTAACTTTTTGTCTTCTTTGTGCGTGAATCCAGGGGACATGGATTAACAGTGGCTCCAAAGGGAAATATATTCTGAACATTGCTTCTTCCCATTTTGTGGAGGAATTTTTTTCCATTTAATCTCTTCGTTCTCCATCAGTTTTTTCACGGCTAAAAAACAGTCTAATTTTCCAGGAGATCCAAGAACTGTATAAGCATCAGAATTATCTAGGAGATCGAAGAACATAACAGCGGTTAAGGTAAACTTCTTTTTCAAATGTTTCTATTGTTTATTTTTTCTTTAAATTGATGTCGATTTCTAGGGTTTTGACTGTAAATTGAATTTTAGGGGTTTTGATTGAAAAGGTTTTAATACAGATAACGAATTGGGCCGTCGATTCTAGGGTTCTGACTGTAAATTGATTTCAGCTTTCCTTTTCTCTCTTTCGATCTCAACTGGTACACAAACAAGAACTCTTAACCAGGTATGAATTTGATTCTCTACTATCCTCTTTGCTTTCAATCTTGAGATTGTAGCTATAGATTTTGATGATTTGATTAGGGTTTAATCTCAGGATTTCTATTGTTGTGTAGAGAGACAATGAGACATAGTGAGAAAGAGCTAGCATCCATCACAGGTAAATTTTCTAAATAAACACTGGTACCCATCTTTGATTGTTCTGTTGTCGGATTTAAATGGCCTGTGCTTGCTGTATAGTGATGATATTGTTGTGGTGGATTTATTATCGATGGATTGTTGTTTAACACTTTGATGATGGTAGGACTTGGATAGGATTTTGACTTCAAGAGAATGTATTGGAAAATTTATGTTTCAATGATACATGTTAGATTTAGAGATTTGTGTATTTTACAACTTAGGTATCTTTAGTAGTATCATACTTTCGCCACGAGTTTTAGTTGCTTGATCTTATGTCTCAGACGTTGTAAAGGTCAAAAGAAAGAAGAAAGTACAACTTAAGTATAGATGGCATGAAATTCTGTTTTCTGTCTATGGGCCTGTCCGTCTTATAATGTAGATGCATATTAATTTATACTATTAAATTGATCAAAACATAAGCTTAATCTTGATCTGAAAATGGGTCGAATAGTGGGTGGCATTCGAACAACTGACATTAGAATGGAAAATTCCAGAGATTACTGGTTCAATCTTTGACCGTGATGGTCATCGACATACCTCAGCTAATTTTCTTGAATTTGCGAGCCCCAAAGCACTTACTGTTTTATCACATGCTATAGTTTTCGGGATCATGTTCAAGACTAGAGGTACGTATTAAGTTTACTAAAGCATTTTTTGGAATTTTCACGTCACTAGGAGTTTAGTTGTGCTCATTAACTGAACCAACGCGGTTGAGAAACGTCTGAGTGAATCTCAATGCAAGAAAAGAAAGATCAGTAGCCCATGGAGTGTTATTCATGGATACATCTGGCATAAAACACAAGGCCTACATGAAAATATCAATCAATGAGTGAGATCATAATCTCAGCAGGGGCCTTGGAAAGTCCTCAATTAGTCAATTGTTGTTGCTGAGTGGTATTTGACCAACAAATCATTTGCGATCCCTCAAACGAACCTGAAAGCTTATTTGGTTAAGAATAAAGTTTGTATCTTTGATAATCTGACTTTGTATTTTTGATAATATGAATTTCGTTTCTAAGATACTTTAACAAAATTTAAGTAAGCATATATTGTAGTCATTGATCCTTTTAGTTTTTGTTTGTTTGTTCGTTCCTTTGTGGTGTATCCGTTTTGTTTTCTTAGAGATTTGAGGTTTTATTATGGTTGTCTAACTAATATATGTCGAATTTTAGGTTGTTGATGACGTTGTTATGAGTTCTTATCATCTTCAAGTTTACTGACTCCGATTACTTGATATTAGATGGCAGCATTACTCTCTCCGTGAGCAGTGAACTTAATAAAACGTTTTGCATATTAGAGGTACCACCTAGGCTAAGGAAGAAGGCAGATTCAGGAAAAGGGCAAGGGAATAGCAGCGACACCATTACAGGTTGCTAATGGTTCATTTTTCTCCTGTCTTCTTTGTTTTGGCGTTCTTTAAGTAGTACTACATTTTAAAACTGAATTACTTGGCTAAATTGTATTATCGTATGTTTTCTGCTGTGCCAATTTTGCAGATGTATTTGTGGACATCAAATTTTTATAACATGACAATCAAAGAATTTTTTGGATTTCTTTCTTCTGCAGTTGGTTCTTTGAAAAATCTAGCCATAAGAATTTTCTTATTGATTATGCAGGTGTGAACCCTTATACTGGATGCATTGAATTCAAGTACTTCTGTTTCTAAATGTGTTCTTTGCGCTAATAACCATTTTCATATTTTCTGTCGAATTCGAGTTCCGTTACTTCAAGGTAAATATAGTTCAATATTTGGTTCTTTTGCTATAATTACTTTCAAGCTGGTTCAATTTTTTTAAGCAAGTAATCCAAAAGACATAAATCAATGCTTACCTTATCTGATTTCAGTCTATTATAGTTATTAGCTCTAAATCTTTGACAATGTATGTGAAACTGGGTTCCACTATCTGATTTCAGTCTATCTATATTTCATATACACCGAATGGGTTCAATGTTGAGGGGATGAAGATGGCAATTAACAACCACAAATCTGGGGCTATTCTGGGTTCGTTGTTGTGCTTAAACGTTTGTGAAGATTTGGAGCTTCTGTTGCGACGAAAATAAGGTAAACACTAAAGCAATTAAGTTTTGCAAGATCTTTTTAACTATTTTTTCTGTTAGCATTCCTTGCTGATAATCATATCTAAAAAAAAAATATAACATGATTCTAAATTCTCAGTACGATTGCAGGGACATCTAATCGTGGGTACAATACAGGGAATGAGTCTCATGTGCTTTAGGATGCAGAACGGTGTCTCTTCATTAGCAGCCGCATTTTTCTTTGTTGTGCTATTGTTGATCATAAGTATTTTGAATTGTTGTGAGATTGAAACTAATGCCAGGTAAGCTTTTATACTTCTTAATTCGAGTTTTTATTCTACTGGAGACTCTATCTTTTGTAGGGTATGATAATGAAAGACAAATAAAAAAAAGTGTATAAAGGGTATGAGAATGACCAGCAAGGTGATATTTGTGCATATTTTTTTTCCTTCCTGCTCCTTGCAACAATGCATGTTGTATATTTTGTATTGTTGATAAAACAAGCGTATTGGGTGATGATATAGGTAACATGAATGACCAGCAAGGTACACAAACATCTTAGAATGGCGTGGATTTACCCCTTCCAACGTTATACCAACTTCCAGCTAATATGCTGATGGAACTTGAGAGTTTTTTTATGTTGTTTTTGTATTGTGTTAATGAGACAGAAACATGTCCGAACCATGCAACAATTTAGGTCAATATAAGTTTTAGGAGAAGAGGCATGCATTGTATGATTCATCTTGAGTATTCATTCATATTTCCTATTCCTAGAAAAACATATGTTGATCAAGAGAAAACGAGGGCAGGTAGATCATTATTTTAATTGTGATGTTGATGGGAGATAAAAAGGAACATGATCATTGTTGGTGCAACGACTAACCTTAACGCCAAATTCAAGTTTCTAAAATAATTTAAGGCCAAATATTAATTTCTAAAAGAAATTTAGGGACTACGGACCTGTAAGCCTCATCTAATTTTCCCCAATGAACAATACACCGGGATCACAGGTCTCAACCAACTTAGAGGCCACGACTGAGGATGTAAACCCGACTAATTTGACACGACAAACAAAATACCGGGGTCATTGGGCCGACTAAATCTAGAGGCTAGCATATGGACCGTAGGTCCTGGCTTTCCGGCTACTATGATCCAACTAATTAAACACCCTACTGTGATGCGACTAACTAACACACTATAATATGATACGACTAACTAAATATTTGGGAACTATATCTGTTTTTAAATTTTCTCCACCGCCGGGGACATATGTCCCGGCTTTCCGGCTACTATGATCCAACTAATTAAACACTCTAATGTGAACCGACTAACTAACACACTATAATATGACACGACCAACTAAATATATGTGCACTATATCTGCTTTTAAATTTTCTCGACCACCGGGGCCGTAGGTCCCGGCTTTCCGGCTACTATGATCCAACTAATTAAACACTCTACCGTGAGCCGACTAACTAACACAATATAATATGATACGACCAACTAAATATTTGGGCACTATATCTGCATTTAAATTTTCTCGACCGCCGGGGCCGTAGGTCCCGGCTTTCCGGCTACTATGATCCAACTAATTAAACACTTTATTGTGACCCGACTAACTAACACAATATAATATGACACGATCAACTAAATATTTGGGCACTATATATGCTTTTAAATTTTCTCGACCGCCGGGGCCGTAGGTCCCGGCTTTTCGGCTACTATGATCCAACTAATTAAACACTCTACTGTGGGTCGACTAACTAACACAATATAATATGACATGACTAACTAAAATATTTGGGAACTATATCTGCTTTTAAAGTTTCTCGACCGCTGGGGCCGGAGGTCCCGTCTTTCCACCTACTATGATCCAACTAATTAAACATGCTACTGTGAGCCGACTAACTAACACAGTATATTATGATACGACCAACTAAAATATTTGGGCACTATATATGCTTTTAAACTTTCTCGACCGCCGGACCGTAAGTCCCGGCTTTCCGGCTACTATGATCCAACTAATTAAACACTCTACTGTGACCCGACTAACTAACACACTATAATATGACAGGACCAACTAAATATCTGTGCACTATATCTGCTTTTAAATTTTCTGCCCCGGCTTTCCGGCTACTATGATCCAACTAATTAAACACTCTACTGTGAGACGACTAACTAACACAGTATAATATGATACGACCAACTAAATATTTGGGCACTATATCTGCATTTAAATTTTCTCGACCGTTGGGGCCGTAGGTCCTGGCTTTCCGGATACTATGATGCAACTAATTAAACACTCTATTGTGACCCGACTGACTAACACAATATAATATGACACGACCAACTAAAATATTTGGGCACTATATATGCTTTTAAATTTTCTCGACCGCCGGGCCGTAGGTCCCGGATTTTCGGCTACTATGATCCAATTAATTAAACACTCTACTGTGGGTCGACTAACTAAAACACTATAATATGACACGACTAACTAAAATATTTGGGCACTATATCTGCTTTTAAAGTTTCTCGACCGCTGGGGCCGGAGGTCCCGTCTTTCCGGCTACTATGATCCAACTAATTAAACACTCTACTTTGAGACGACTAACTAACACAGTATATTATGATACGACCAACTAAAATATTTGGGCACTATATATGCTTTTAAACTTTCTCGACCGCCGGGCCGTAAGTCCCGGCTTTCCGGCTACTATGATCCAACAAATTGAACACTCTATTGTGAGCCGACTAAGTAACACACTATAATATGACACGACCAACTAAAATATTTGGGCACTATATCTTCTTTTAAAGTTTCCCGACCGCCGGGGCCGTAGGTCCCGTCTTTCTGGCTACTATGATCCAACTAATTAAACACTCTATTGTGACCCGACTAACTAACACAGTATAATATGATATGACCAACTAAAATATTTGGGCACTATATATGCTTTTAAATTTTCTCGACTGCTGGGGCTGTAGTGCCCGGCTTTCCGGCTACTATGATCCAACTAATTAAACACTCTACTGTGACCCGACTAACTAACACACTTATATGACATGACTAACTAAAATATTTGGGTACTATATCTGCTTTTAAAGTTTCTCAACCGCCGGGGCCTACGGCCCCGGCTTTTCGTCTACTATGATCCAACTAATTAAACACTCAACTGTGACCCGACTAACTAACACAGTATAATATGATACGACCAACTAAATATTTGGGCACTATACCTGCTGTTAAATTTTCTCCACCGCGGTCCAGTCTTTTCGGCTACTATGATTCGACTAATTAAACACTCTATTGTGAGCCGACTAACTAACACAATATAATATGACAGGACCAACTAAATATTTAGGCACTATATCCTGCTTTTAAATTTCTCCACCGCCGGGGCCGTAGGTCCCGGTTTTCCGGATACTAAGATCCAACTAATTAAACACTCTATTGTCAGCCGACTAACTAAAACAATATAATATGACACTGACCAATTAAATATTATTACGGTCATTGAACGGAAATTTAAAAGAAAAGGATAATATGACACGACCAACTAAATATTAAGACCATTCTGCTATGACCACAAACTTAAATTGCATGGGAAGATACTGATCGACCGATCAAACAAATGAACAATAAACAAAATTCTTAAAAGGTTGAGTCCCGGTCGAACATGGATAATCGATAAGAGGTTAGAACAACTTTTCGAAAATCGACGAGAGGTTGAGCGTCGACCGCAGGCCGGCGTGATACCTAGTCTCCCCCTTAAAAAAAAATGGTGGTTATGTCCGGGACAAAGACCACCGTAGGATTTGAGATCCTGCGGCCTAAAAAAAACTGCCGGGAAAGTCATTCGTGGACGCACAGATGGGATCCTGTGGTCGGGATCGGTCGGTTCTGTTTTACCTAATTTATCCCGTATATACATCGTATCGTTTTGCATGTATATTTTAACAAAATTAAAAAGATCGGCTTCTTCATCGTTTCTTTATGCAAACTACGAACCCTAAAAAGTAATCACTGAAAATTCTTTATCGAATGTTTGGATGGAAATTAATAGATGGCTGCTGAGAGTATGAATCCAAGGATCAGAGGCTGTTTATGGGTGAAAAGAGGAAGATTAAATGGGTTATGAAGGAATTATGATTATGCTGTTGATCAATTTTTTTGGTAAGTTTCGATCAAAATTAATCAGTACCTGGAGAAATTAATGATTATTACTGAATTAGGTATGAATCATTCTTATATTTCCTACTTCTGTTTTAGTTTTTTCATGAATTTTAGTTAAATTGAAAACTTAGGGTTTCATAAATTTGGTGATTTTAGAATTTGTGTTTAAATATAATAATTGATATCAGATATGAATTGGGTTTTCTTTCAAATCGAGTTTTTTCACTCTAATTTGTGTTTAATCAATTTTTTATTTTCCTTCTTTCATGTCAAAGAGAGGAATTCAGGTAAACAAGAAGTAATAGAAGATGGGTTCTGCTGATGGTTGTTATTGACAAAAAAAATAATCAATGGAGGGGTTTGAATCTGATGCCATATTCCCTACGTATCTCTCTGGCTCTCCGGGGTAGTGGTAGCTATGTGTTTTGGTTCCAGTATTTATGCGAAGGATTGGACAAATGCTTCGCTTCATAGAGATAAGTATCTCGCTTCCAATTAAAAGCTTGATTATGATCATGAAATTTCGCATCAATCCACTTCTTGACTTAATTAGCTAACATTTATTACCAAATCCTGATGCAAACGCGAATCCTATTCTATTCGTATTGAAGCACTAAATACCTTAGCACTAAATATTTTTTATTCTCCCCTTTTGGATTTTTGTAAGTTGTTGTAAGTTCTGATATTTTTTTATGATTTGATGATGAATTATAGCTTAAAGGATTAACGTTAGCTTGATCAATCAAATTATTAATTTTGGTGAAAGGCGGATTGAATCAGAAGGAAAATAAGAATTAAACATGCTAAAACCCTATAATTGTTATCTCTGTAAGGGTTTCTTAGGTCTGAATTCGATCTAAACTAATACAATACGGTTACCAATTATGATAATAATGATAATTGGGATTCAAATCTGAATTTTACGCCCAATTTGTGTTTCCAGGTAATGCAACTTATTGATGGAACCATAGGTATGCAGGCAGAGTTGGCCAATTAGTAAAAAATTGTTTGATGCAAGTGTATGGAGTGATTTTCACAGGTATGGCTATGGAGTTATTGTTTATGAAATGCTAAGGTAATACTACTTATCTTTTGGTATCAATGATTTTAGTCTTCATCTTAATAATTTCATCGTATTGTTTTTATCTCCATTGATTTCTGGAATTCAATTGTGGATGTATTCTAAGGTTTTTCTTGGTTCCGTGTGCTGATAATTGGGTAAATAATGGTTACCCAACTCAACTCAACTCTAATTTTATGCAGTTCATGAAGTATGGGTTTTGTCTTTGGATTGGTTTAGGCTAGGTTTTCCGGTTAAACAATTTTTCACTGTCAGAGACGACATTAGGGTTTAGAAATTTCAATTTTAAATAGAATGTTATGCGCAATCAAATTTCAAATTTCCGAATTGGGTCATCCTAACTGAAACAATCGAATATATTCTCCCAACCTCCTTCCCTATCCCTAATCTCCTTTTCTCTGTTTCAATTGCAGCATAATCCAATTATCTGTTTTGTATCTTCAAGAGTTCAATGTTGATTCCGGTAGTGATCTTTATCCCAAGAATTGGGCGTAAAATTAATAGCAGTAAATGGTGTTGCTGGTTTTCCATGGTGATGGTTGGTTGGATGGAATTAATGGTAGTAGATTGCTGGAGGTGGTTGAAGAAGATGACAGAGAAGTTGGGGTCTGTTGCTGTGTGATTCAAGGAATTAGAGATGCTGGTGTTGGATGCATCGGTGTAGTGGGTCTGAAATGGTTGCAGCAAGTGGTGATGAGACGGTGGTGGTCTGGGTTCGTGGCTATAATCGCAGTGATGGATGGAGCTGTACTGTTAACGACAAGCAGTTGCAGTCGTAGATGTTTATGGAATATGAGCTTGGTCTAGACGGAGAAACCCGATTTTGAATGGAAATCTTGCGTGTAGTGGAAGTGCAGGGAGACAGAAGTTGGTGCTGTAGCCTGCAGGTGATACAAATTGGAGGTGAAGTGCAGATAGTCTGGGCCTTGGTAAGGGCCTGCATTTATCAATTGGTTTCAGGTGAGAGTGTTGATGCGTGATGGAGGCATTTGAATTTCAAGCTAACCGATTTTTATGCATACTCTCATCCAGACTTCAACGTGATGATGAGATCGTTTGAATATTATATAAGTTCCTCTAAGATTTTGAAGGCCTTCTTGCTGACATTCAGCTAACAGAAATATAATGAGATGACATTAAATAAGTGAGATGAACAGAGTAAATTACTTTAAGGCCTTCATCTTGCATTGGCCGTTGGCCCATGGCGAATTCAAAATAAGTGAGATGAACATATAAAGTATTATCATTAATCAGTTTGCTGAGAGATACAGAAACATCACTGTAGCCGCAGGTAATACATCACTTACATTTACATTTGTCAGTTTTGTTCAAGTTTTCTAAGATTTTCTTGACATGCTTTTGAAGTTAAATACTTCAAGTTATGAATTTTTTCCTTTATATTCTTCTTGAGTGTGCCATTTACCAGCACGATATAAGCAAGAAGAAGTAGTTGGTATGGGTATGTACCAAAAAAAGATTATAAGAAATCCTGTATATTCCAGAATTTTGTAGCTCAATTTAAGGTTAATATTAGATATCCAAGAATTGGCTTGAGTTTTCTGCATTTGCTATTTCTCTTGGATTCAGCACTTGCACTGTTTCTGGCACAAAAACATGAGATTTGTTGTTCAAGTTACCATTTATCAAGCTATTCTTCTTCCAGATGATTGTAGCAGGGTATATTTATAAACCACATACCTTAACTATACATATACAATTTTCTAGCTTGATTAGTACAGACGAAATTGAACATGAAGAAACAAACAGGACTCTCCGTTTATTGCCTGATATAGCCGTGTTTCCTCATCAATATCTGATATAAATTTTGTTTCCTGTGTTTCTTTTCTTAATTAGGTCACAGAAGTGAATCAAGCTGCTCCCTATTCTCCTTCTCTCTATTTTAATATTATCTCATTAACTGTTTTTAGTTCCTGAGATTAATACTAATTCACTAATAGTCATCTTAATCCCGCGAAACCTGAGGCATCTTTTGTTAGGAAGGAAAAACTTGGTGTGGTGTTGTTATGGTTTGCGCGGAAGCCTTGGATCTAGAGCAGGTAATATATCAACGTATTTCTTTGTGGGATTTGATCTACTCCATGGAAATAATATTTAGTTAGGCATAAGTACTACAGGTCTTGATGGTGGAAATAAAGAAAAAGTGCTATTTAAAAAAGTGCAAGAGAAAACATTGCTTCCAGTGAGGTACGGTTTTCTGACTTTAAATAGTTTAGTGCTACTTTGTTTGAAACTAACTCGGGAATGCTATTGTATCTAATGTATAGCTTCCTTGCCTTACCAAATCATTACAAAACGTACATAAATTTTTTAGGAGAATACTGACCTTTTTTTTGTCATTGTTATTCACATTGCTTATTTGTATTGTTTTTAAGTTCGCATTACTAAGATACTGTCTCATGACCATATGCCATATGCCACCTGATAGGAGCAGCCGAACAGGGGATGGCTTGGTAATATTGAGTCAATAGGATCATCGAAATTTAGATGTAGTTTCGTTGACATAAGTATATTGATCTATATAGGCGACAAGTTTTTTATTATCATCGTTTGAGGGTTTTCACTGATTTTTGACAAGGTTAAAGTTGAGACTGGTAGGTTTTAGTAGTTGAAAATTTGGTTTTAATTATTACTTCCTTTGTATTGATTATTGGACTTACAAAAGATTCAGTCATCTCTGAAGGCTATATTAATTCCTATTAATTGTTTTAATTGATTTGAATATATTAGGTTTTGGAAAATTCCTATTCGGAAATGCATGATATAGTTTGTTGACATCACGAATTCTGCAGGTGATTCTGAAGTACACCTGCAATTGAAGCATGTAGGGTGTATGAGAACAAATTCAGCGAACTTACTGGAGGAGCGATAGCTTCTAGGGAACAAGTTGTGTTAACTTTAAAATTTGAATGACGGTGTGTTATAGTAAGATGAGGTATTAGGTTTTACTGTTGTATAAATCAGTGCGTAAACGTGAGAAGTTGAGCTAAATCAGTTAATAAACGATATTTGCTAAGTTTTACATGATTGTAGCTAATATCCCATCTTACTGTGGGTGATTCCCTGTTTTCACAGCAGATACATTTTGCTATAGGTAGACACCTCAAAGTAGTATGTAGCATTTATGATATTTGTGTACTGATGAACTTTTGTATGCTACTGAAGTTCAAAGTAATATGCTCAAAGTGTATTTTTTTTGTCTTTTCACAGGTAGTTCTATTCTGTATTTATCTGCACTCATCTCCATGATACAGGAATCTGATGGAATGCTTGACGCCAGTATCTCCATAATCAATGATGGGACAAGTCTTCGCTGGGTTTAGCTCTAGCACATTGATTGGTGACCAACTCTAAAATGGAATATTAATGTGCAAGTGGGTGAGTTTTGGGAATTTTTATGCTAAGTGATTTGCACCTTTAATAAGTTTTTTTTTTTTTTTTTTGATCTATGGATGTTGCTAACCTCAGATTTCTGCTCATGAGCATCATATAAAGCAATTAGTTAGTTCTCAGTAAATATAGTTCATAATCCGTAGTTCTATACCTTGCTATTACTGCATCGATTTTTTTTCTTTCTTGTTATCTATTTGCGTAATTCGTAACGCAAACAAACTGTGTTTTAGATTTTATTTTTGGCTCGAAGTAATTCTTTTTTCTGCTTGATACCAAAACATAAACGATTTTTTATAGAAGGAAAAGGAGTTCTATTACAAATCTATTTCCTAAATCATACCGAAAATAGGTTTCTTGATATCGTTCTATGAAAAATCTATTTCCTGACTTTTTTCTAAACTTTAGATTAAAAAGATCAAAACTGGAAATTAAAGAAGCATTAGAAGTTGGCCAGTTTATGCTATAAATCTGTTTCTGAGTATTGTTTTGATTCTGCCGCAGTTGAATGATTGCTCAGTGATTGAGTTTGACTGGCAGAGATTATGATGGGCATCGATGGAGGATTGGTGATTAATGGTGCTGAACAATAAACACATACAATGGGTTTGGAGCTGAGGACTCAATCTTGGCAGTGAGGATGGTGATGATGAGCATATGGAGTTCGTGCTATGGTGTTGAGCTGTTAATATTGGACTTTTAAGAATGGACGACTGGTGATGAGAAGATATGGAAGAGAATCAGCGATATTTTGATGATCGTGGTCAGTGGTAATGGTTTCCGTTCTCGGGGATTGAAAGGACTATGTTTCCAGTGAAGAGAAAACATGGAATAATGTCGGAGATCAGTGATGGTGTTAAGACTTCCGAGGTAGGAGGAGATAAAAAATATTTTTTTTATGTTAATGATTATCGAAGATGGAGGGTTGAAGTCGTGGTGTCGCTGCAGTTGTGATTGGAGGAAAGCGAGAATGATATATGTTGACATTAATGTGTCGGTGATGCAGCAGAGCAATTGCTGTCATTGGTTGATCATCTCGCTGGTGGGTAATTCGAGTAGGAAATCATCTCTGCGAAGGAATCATGCTCAGATCAAGTATCTTGAATCTTTATAAACACAGTGTCTACAATCACATTGAATAAATCTAAGATATATTTTTAATTTCTCAAATTTTATTGATTTGCTATTACAAATAATCAAGGTTAGTTCAATTTACTTTCTTTTAATTATGGCTTTCGAGCTTCTGATTACTTCACACAAATTACAGGCATACAACGGGATCTTCTCTATTCCACGATTTAGCAACTCCTCTGTAAAACAAACTCTTACCGTAGCCAAGATTCACACCGCTAAACAAGTTTCCAAACTTCCAATGGGTATTATAGTCCCACTGGATGTTTACAAGAGTTTAATTCCAATGGGTCTTATAGGTCCCGCTTTCCGCCTATTATGATCCAACTAATTAAACACTCTATTATGCCGACTAATACTTTCCGGATACTATATCCAACTAATTAAACACTCTATTGTGAGCCGACTAATGAACACAATATAATGACACGACCAACTAAATATTTGAGCACTATATCTGCTTTTAAATTTTCTCGACCGTCAGGGCCGCGGGTCCCGGCTTTCCGGCTACTATGATCCAACTAATTAAACACTCTACTGTGAGCCGACTAACTAACACACTATAATATGATACGACCAACTAAATATTTGGGCACTATATCCGCTTTTAAATTTTCTCGACCGCCGGGGCCGTAGGTCTCAGCTTTCCAGCTACTATGATACAACTAATTAAATACTCTATTGTGAGCCGACTAACTAACACACTATAATATGACACGACCAACTAAATATTTGGGATTATATATACTTTTAAATTTATCGACCGCCGAAGCCGTAGGTCCCGGCTTTCCAACTACTATGATCCAACTAATTAAACACTCTACTGTGACCCAACAAACTAACATACTATAATATGACACGATCAACTAAATATTTAGGCACTATATCTGCTTTTAAATTTTCTCGACCGCGGGGGCCATATGTGGCGTCTTTCCGGCTATTATGATCCAACTAATTAAATATTTTACTATGATCCAACTAATTAAATATTTTACTGTGATATGATACGACCAACTAAATATTTGGGCACTATGTCCAAATTTTCTCGACCGCCGGGGCCGTAGGTCCCGACTTTCATGGGCATGAAAGCACAAGCCTACGGTCTTGGGAATTTCAAAATTGATCATATGTATGTCAAATTTAAACTTGGGCATGTCAAATTGAATTTTGGGCATGGGAATGGAAGCAAAATCCTATGGTCTTGGGCATCTCAAAAATGGTCCTTGGTATGTCAAATTTAAATTTGGGCATGTCAAATTGAATCTTGGGCATGGGCATAAAAGCACAATCCTACGGTCTTGGGCACTTCAAAATTGATCATATGTATGTCAAATTTAAACTTGGGCATGTCAAATTGAATCTTGTTCATGGGCATGAAAGCACAAGCCTACGGTCTTGGGAATATCAAAATTGATCCTAGACATTTCAAATTTAAACTTGGGCATGTCAAATTGAATCTTGGGCATGGGAATGAATGCACAAACCTACAGTCTTGGACATATCAAAAATGAACCTAGAAATGTCAAATTTAAACTTGGGCATGTAAAATTGAATCTTGGGCATGGGCATGGAAGCAAAATCCTAAGGTCTTGGACATATCAAAAATGAACCTAAACATGTCAACTTTAAACTTGGGCATGTCAAATTGAATATTGGGCATGGGCATGAAAGCACAATCCTACGGTCTTGGGCACTTCAAAATTGATCATATGTATGTCAAATTTAAACTTGGGCATGTCAAATTGAATATTGGGCATGGGCATGGAAGCAAAAGCCTCTGGTCTTGGGCATCTCAAAAATGATCCTAGCCATGTCAGATTTAAACTAGGGCATGTCAAATTGAATCTTGGACATGGGCATGAAAGCACAATCCTATGGTCTTGGGCACTTCAAAATTGATCATATGCATGAAAAATTTAAACTTGGGCATGTCAAATTGAATCTTAGTCATGGGTATGAAAGCACAAGCCTACGGTCTTGGAATCTCAAAATTGATCCTAGACATGTCAAATTTAAACTTGGGCATGTCAAATTAAATCTTGGGCATGGGCATGGAAGCAAAATCCTATGGTCTTGGGCATCTCAAAAATGATCCTATCCATGTCAAATTTAAACTTGGGCATGTCAAATTGAATCTTGGGCATGGGCATGAAAGCACAATCCTACGGTCTTGGGCACTTCAAAAGGGATCATATACATGTCAAATTTAAACTTGGGCATGTCAAATTGAATCTTGTGCATGGGCATGAAATCAAAAGCCTAGGGTCTTGGGAAATTCAAAATTGATCCTAGACATGTCAATTTTAAACTTGGGTATGTCAAATTGAATCTTGGGCATAGGCATGGAAGCAAAAGCCTAAGGTCTTGGGTACTTCAAAATTGATCATATACATGTCAAATTTAAACTTGGGCATGTCAAATTAAATCTTGGGCATGGGCATGAAAGCACAATCCTACGGTCTTGGGCACTTCAAAATTGATCATATGTATGTCAAATTTAAACTTGGGCATGTCAAATTGAATCTTGGGCATGGGCATGAAAGCACAAGTTTACGGTCTTGGGAAACTCAAAATTGATCCTAGACATGTCAAATTTAAACTTGGGCATGGAAAATTGAATCTTGGGCATGGGCATGGAAGCAAAAGCCTAAGGTCTTGGACATCTCAAAAATGAACCTAGAAATGTCAAATTTAAACTTGGGCATGTCAAATTGAATCTTGGGCATGGGCATGAAAGCACAATCCTACGGTCTTGGGCACTTCAAAATTGATCATATGTATGTCAAATTTAAACTTGGGCATGTCAAATTGAATCTTGTTTATGGGCATGAAAGCACAAGCCTACGGTCTTGGAAATTTCAAAATTGATCATATTTATGTCAAATTTAAACTTGGGCATGTCAAATTGAATCTTGTTCATGGGCATGAAAGCACAAGCCTACGGTCTTGGGAATTTCAAAATTGATCATATGTTTGTCAAATTTAAACTTGGGCATTTCAAATTGAATCTTGTTCATGGGCATGAAAGCACAAGCCTACGGTCTTGGGAATCTCAAAATTGATCCTAGACATTTCAAATTTAAACTTGGGCATGTCAAATTGAATCTTGGGCATGGGCATGAATGCACAAGCCTACGGTCTTGGGCACTTCAAAATAGATCATATGCATGTCAAATTTAAACTTGGGCATGTCAAATTGAATATTGGGCATGGGCATGAAAGCACAATCCTACGGTCTTGGGAACTTCAAAATTGATCATAGACATGTCAAATTTAAACTTGGGCATGTCAAATTGAATCTTGGGCATGGGCATGAATGCACAAGCCTACGGTCTTGAGAATCTCAAAATTGATCCTAGACATGTCAAATTTAAACTTGGGCATGTCAAATTGAATCTTGGGCATGGGCATGGAAGCAAAATCCTATGGTCTTGGGCATCTCAAAAATGATCCTAGACATGTCAAATTTAAACTTGGGCATGTCAAATTGAATCTTGGGGATGGGCATGAAAGCACAAGCCTACGGTCTTGGGAATCTCAAAATTGATCCTAGACATTTCAAATTTTGAACTTGGGCATGTCAAATTGAATCTTGGGCATGGGCATGAAAGCACAAGCCTACGGTCTTGGACATATCAAAAATGAACCTAGACATGTCAAATTTAAACTTGGGCATGTCAAATTTAATATTGGGCATGGGCATGAAAGCACAATCTTACGGTCTTGGACACTTTAAAATTGATCATATGTATGTCATATTTAAACTTAGGAATGTCAAATTGAATCTTGTTTATGGGCATGAAAGCACAAGCCTACGGTCTTGGGAATTTCAAAATTGATCATATGTATGTCAAATTTAAACTTGGGCATGTCAAATTGAATTTTGGGCATGGGCATGGAAGCAAAATCCTATGGTCTTGGGCATCTCAAAAATGGTCCTAGACATGTCAATTTTAAACTTGGGCATGTCAAATTGAATCTTGGGCATGGGCATGAAAGCACAATCCTATGGTCTTGGGCACTTCAAAATTGATCCTATGTATGTCAAATTTAAACTTGGGCATGTCAAATTGAATCTTTTTCATGGGCATGAAAGCACAAGCCTACGGTCTTGGGAATCTCAAAATTGATCCTAGACATTTCAAATTTAAACTTGGGCATGTCAAATTGAATCTTGGGCATGGGAATGAATGCACAAGCCTACGGTCTTGGGCATCTCAAAAATGATCCTAGACATGTCAAATTTAAACTTGGGCATGTCAAATTGAATCTTGGGCATGGGCATGGAAGAAAAATCCTAAGGTCTTGGGAATCTCAAAAATGATCCTAGACATGTCAAATTTAAACTTGGGCATGTCAAATTGAATCTTGGGCATGGGCATGAAAGCACAATCCTACGGTCTAGGGCACTTCAAAATTGATCATATGTATGTCAAATTTAAACTTGGGCATGTCAAATTGAATCTTGTTCATGGGCATGAAAGCACAAGCCTACAGTCTTGGGAATTTCCAAAAAGTGATCATATGTATGTCAAATTTAAACTTGGGCATGTCAAATTGAATCTTGGGCATGGGCATGAAAGCACAAGCCTCCAGTCTTGGGAATCTCAAAATTGATCCTAGACATGTCAAATTTAAACTTGGGCATGTCAAATTGAATCTTGGGCATGGGCATGAAAGAAAAAGCCTAAGGTCTTGGACATATCAAAAATGAACCTAGACATGTCAAATTTAAACTTGGGCATGTCAAATTGAATCTTGGGCATGGGCATCAAAGCACAATCTTACGGTCTTGGACACTTCAAAATTGATCATATGTATGTCAAATTTAAACTTGGGCATTTCAAATTGAATCTTGGGCATGGGCATGAAATCACAAGCCTACGGTCTTGGAAATTTCAAAATTGATCATATGTATGTCAAATTTAAACTTGGGCATGTCAAATTGAATCTTGTTCATGGGCATGAAAGCACAAGCCTACGGTCTTGGGAATATTAAAATTGATCATATGTATGCCAAATTTAAACTTGGGAATGTCAAATTGAATCTTGTTCATGGGCATGAAAGCACAAGCCTACGGTCTTGGGAATTTCAAAAATGATCCTAGACATGTCAAATTTAAACTTGGGCATGTCAAATTGAATTTTGGGCATGGGCATGGAAGCAAAATCCTATGGTCTTGGGCATCTCAAAAATGATCCTTGACATGTCAAATTTAAATTTGGGCATGTCAAATTGAATCTTGGGCATGGGCATGAAAGCACAATCCTACGGTCTTGGGCACTTCAAAATTGATCATATACATGTCAAATTTAAACTTGGGCATGTCAAATTGAATCTTGGTCATGGGAATGAAAGCACAATCCTACGGTCTTGGGAATCTCAAAATTGATCCTAGACATGTCAAATTTAAACTTGGGCATGTCAAATTGAATCTTGGGCATGGGCATGGAAGCAAAATCCTATGGTCTTGGGCATCTCAAAAATGATCCTTGACATGTCAAATTTAAACTTGGGCATGTCAAATTGAATCTTGGGCATGGGCATGAAAGCATAGGCCTACGGTCTTGGGCACTTCAAAATTGATCATATGTATGTCAAATTTAAGCTTGGGCATGTCAAATTGAATCTTTTTCATGGGCATGAAAGCACAAGCCTACAGTCTTGGGAATTTCCAAAAAGTGATCATATGACATGTCAAATTTAAACTTGGGCATGTCAAATTGAATCTTGGGCATGGGCATGAAAGCACAAGCCTACGGTCTTGGGAATCTCAAAATTGATCCTAGACATGTCAAATTTAAACTTGGGCATATCAAATTGAATCTTGGGCATGGGCATGAAAGCAAAAGCCTAAGGTCTTGGACATATCAAAAATGATCCTAGACATGTCAAATTTAAACTTGGGCATGTCAAATTTAATCTTGGGCATGGGCATCAAAGCACAATCTTACGGTCTTGGACACTTCAAAATTGATCATATGTATGTCAAATTTAAACTTGGGCATTTCAAATTGAATCTTGGGCATGGGCATGAAAGCACAAGCCTACGGTCTTGGGAATTTCAAAATTGATCATAGACATGTCAAATTTTAACTTGGGCATGTCAAATTGAATCTTGTTCATGGGCATGAAAGCACAAGCCTACGGTCTTGGGAATCTCAAAATTGATCCTAGACATGTCAAATTTAAACTTAGGCATGTCAAATTGAATCTTGTTCATGGCATGAAAGCACAAGCCTACGGTCTTGGGAATCTCAAAATTGATCATATGTATGTCAAATTTAAACTTGGGCATGTCAAATTGAATTTTGGGCATGGGCATGGAAGCAAAATCCTATGGTCTTGGGCATCTCAAAAATGATCCTAGGTATGTCAAATTTAAATTTGGGCATGTTAAATTGAATCTTGGGCATGGGCATGAAAGCACAATCCTACGGTCTTGGGCACTTCAAAATTGATCATATACATGTCAAATTTAAACTTGGGCATGTCAAATTGAATCTTGGGCATGGGCATGAAAGCACAAGCCTAGGGTCTTGGGAATCTCAAAATTGATCCTAGACATGTCAAATTTAAACTTGGGTATGTCAAATTGAATCTTGGGCATGGGCATGGAAGCAAAATCCTATGGTCTTGGGAATCTCAAAAATGATCCTAGACATGTCAAATTTAAACTTGGGCATGTCAAATTGAATCTTGGGCATGGGCATGAAAGCATAAGCCTACGGTCTTGGGAATCTCAAAATTGATCCTAGACATGTCAAATTTAAACTTGGGCATGTCAAATTGAATCTTGGGCATGGGAATGAAAGCACAAGCCTACGGTCTTGGGAATCTCAAAAATGATCCTAGACATGTCAAATTTAAACTTAGGCATGTCAAATTGAATCTTGGGCATGGGCATGGAAGCAAAAGCCTAAGGTCTTGGACATCTCAAAAATGAACCTAGACATGTCAAATTTAAACTTGGGCATGTCAAATTGAATATTGGGCATGTCAAATTGAATCTTGTTCATGGGCATGAAAGCACAAGCCTACGGTCTTGGGAATCTCAAAATTGATCCTAGACATGTCAAATTTAAACTTGGGCATGTCAAATTGAATCTTGGGCATGGGAATGAAAGCACAAGCCTACGGTCTAGGGCACTTCAAAATTGATCATATGTATGTCAAATTTAAACTTGGGCATGTCAAATTGAATCTTGTTCATGGGCATGAAAGCACAAGCCTATAGTCTTGGGAATTTCCAAAAAGTGATCATATGTATGTCAAATTTAAAATTGGGCATGTCAAATTGAATCTTGTTCATGGGCATTAAAACACAAGCCTACGGTCTTGGGAATCTCAAAATTGATCCTAGACATGTCAAATTTAAACTTGGGCATATCAAATTGAATCTTGGGCATGGGCATGAAAGCAAAAGCCTAAGGTCTTGGACATATCAAAAATGAACCTAGACATGTCAAATTTAAACTTGGGCATGTCAAATTTAATATTGGGCATGGGCATCAAAGCACAATATTACGGTCTTGGACACTTCAAAATTGATCATATGTATGTCAAATTTAAACTTGGGCA
Source organism: Papaver bracteatum (assembly GCA_023529315.1). Taxonomy (NCBI): domain Eukaryota; kingdom Viridiplantae; phylum Streptophyta; class Magnoliopsida; order Ranunculales; family Papaveraceae; genus Papaver; species Papaver bracteatum. Next base: position 47,139 of record JAJJWX010002670.1, on the reverse strand, counting down.
TGTCAAATTGAATCTTGTTGATGGGCATGAAAGCACAAGCCTACGGTCTTGGAAATTTCAAAATTGATCATATGTATGTCAAATTTAAACTTGGGCATGTCAAATTGAATCTTGTTCATGGGCATGAAAGCACAAGCCTACGGTCTTGGGAATTTCAAAATTGATCATATGTATGCCAAATTTAAACTTGGGCATGTCAAATTGAATATTGTTCATGGGCATGAAAGATCAAGCCTACGGTCTTGGGAATTTCAAAATTGATCATATGTATGTCAAATTTAAACTTGGGCATGTCAAATTGAATCTTGTTCATGGGCATGAAAGCACAAGCCTATGGTCTTGGGAATCTCAAAATTGATCCTAGACATGTCAAATTTAAACTTGGGCATGTCAAATTGAATCTTGGGCATGGGCATGGAAACAAAAGCCTAAGGTCTTGGGAATCTCAAAAATGAACCTAGACATGTCAAATTTAAACTTGGGAATGTCAAATTGAATCTTGGGCATGGGCATGAAAGCACAAGCCTATGGTCTTGGGCACTTGAAAATTGATCATATGCATGTAAATTTTAAACTTTGAATCTTGGGCATGGGCATGAAAGCACAAGCCTACGGTCTTGGGAATTTCAAAATTGATCATATGTATGTCAAATTTAAACTTGGGCATGTCAAATTGAATCTTGGGCATGGGCATGGAAGCAAAATCCTATGGTCTTGGGCATCTCAAAAATGATCCTAGACATGTCAAATTTAAACTTGGGCATGTCAAATTGAATCTTGGGCATGGGCATGAAAGCACAATCCTACGGTCTTGGGCACTTCAAAATTGATCATATACATGTCAAATTTAAACTTGGGCATGTCAAATTGAATCTTGGGCATGGGGAAGAAAGCAGAAGCCTACGGTCTTGGGAAACTCAAAATTGATCCTAGACATGTCAAATTTAAACTTGGGCATGTCAAATTGAATCTTGGGCATGGGCATGGAAGCAAAATCCTATGGTCTTGGGCATCTCAAAAATGATCCTAGACATGTCAAATTTAAACTTGGGCATGTCAAATTGAATCTTGGGCATGGGCATGAAAGCACAATCCTACGGTCTTGGGCACTTCAAAATTGATCATATACATGTCAAATTTAAACTTGGGCATGTCAAATTGAATCTTGGGCATGGGGAAGAAAGCACAAGCCTACGATCTTGGGAAACTCAAAATTGATCCTAGACATGTCAAATTTAAACTTGGGCATGTCAAATTGAATCTTGGGCATGGGCATGGAAGCAAAATCCTATGGTCTTGGGCATCTCAAAAATGATCATGGATATGTCAAATTTAAACTTGGGCATGTCAAATTGAATCTTTGGCATGTGCATGAAAGCACAATCCTACGGTCTTGGGCACTTCAAAATTGATCATATACATGTCAAATTTAAACTTGGGCATGTCAAATTGAATCTTGGGCATGGGCATGAAACCACAAGCCTACGGTCTTGGGAATCTCAAAATTGATCCTAGACATGTCAAATTTAATCTTGGGCATGTCAAATTGAATCTTGGGCATGGGCATGGAAGCAAAATCCTATGGTCTTGGGCATCTCAAAAATGATCATGGGCGATTTAAAAAAGCCTAGAAACTATCTGAAGATTTCTCTCTCTCTCTCTCTCTCCAAAAAGGGCGATTTTGCGGGCGATTTTACTTTTTAAAAAAAATATTTTCGATCTAAAATTTTTTCAGCAGAAAATTGCTTGATCTACTAAATTGGTTAACCGATTGGTGATTCAAGATGGTGGATGTTTCTCTCCTGAGAAACCCAACCTACGCTGATCAACTTAAAGGAAAAAAGCAACTTCCATCAACATCTGTTGATCTAAGTACTCTACCCAAGCCGACTGTTAAAAATGGAAAACCAGCCATTGTTCTTCCTGATGTTCTATACCTGGAAGGTTGTGATATCTGGAAACACAACTTAATAGGGCGTTTGGATCTAAAAGGGATAAAATTTGAGGAAGTGAAGCTCGAGCTGGAAAAGCAATGGAAGATGGGGAAGGATTCTGTTCAATTTATTCCGATGAGTCGAGGGTTCTTCACAATCAAACTGCAATCTCAAGAATCAAAAGATAAACTGCTAAACGCTGAGGCGTGGTTTTTTTGTCAACAAAAGCTAAATCTCATCGAGTGGTTTCCAGGATTTGACGCGGAAAAGCAAAGAACTTCTCACGCTTCGGTATGGGTATCTTTTCCTGCTCTTCCTCTTGAATTTTGGTCTGAAAATTCACTACTTGCTATAGCAAATTCGTTAGGAACTCCAATTGTAGTTGATAGGCGTACGTTAGCTCATGAATATGGCCATTTTGCTGCGGTTCTGGTAGACATTGATTTTGCAGAAACTGCCACTGATGAAATCAACATCACGGTGGGTGGTAGAGATTTCTGGCAGCAAGTAGAGATATCAAAGATGCCCAAATTTTGTTCTCACTGCAAGTTAATTGGTCATTCCAACCAGGAATGCAGGAAAAAACCAAAACAGAATTCTGAGAAAACAGTTGTAGTTAACAATGGCACACAGAAACAAACTGAAGTGATTCAGGTAGTAGATCAGAATGGGGGAGAATGGAACATTGCCCAGCGTAGGAAGAGGGGAAACAAGAAAACAAATTCAATGGAGGTCAATCAGGTGCAAAATAACGAAAAAAATGTTTATTTGGAGCAGGCTTTGGCAAAAAAAATGCTAATCGCAAGGCAGATGGAAATACAGAATGCTCGGTCAAATGAACAGTTGAATGCTGAACTAGAATCATTTTTACATGGTATGAAGCAAGATAAGCTTCAGATAGAGTCAATGTCCGCAATTACGAAACTTGGTCCGGTGGGAGAAGCAGCTCCAAGCAAGGCAACCAGGATTCCTATTGTGAGGAAAATGGCAACAGCTACTCCTTTATGTGACAGGTTCATGGCAGGAAAGTTTATCCCAAACACCAACCCGTTTGCTCCTCTCAATTACTTAGCGGAAGCAAGTGAGAGCCCGGCTGATGCTAAGTTCAGGGCAGACCAAGAAGCAAATAGAGAACGTATTGCAAGAGTGCAGAAAGTTGTTTCTTCAGCAGTAGAAAGATGCTCAAACCTGGAACCTATCTCGGAATCCGAGTCGGAATCAGGCTTGGAAGTAACAAGCCTAAGACAAAGAGTTGAGAGAGGTTTCTCTCCAAGAATAAGTACTGGGGATACTACTCAGTCAGCTGACAAAAACTCGAAAATGGGTTTTTAATGCGTGTTCTATTCTGGAACATAAATGGCATTGCACGCCATGCTGCAAGGTGCAAGGTGCAAGTTACAGGAGCTTCTCAAGGACAATAAGCCGAATATTTTCTGCATAGCGGAGCCTAAAGTGCACGGTACTTTTAGATTTATGCAACGCTTAATTGTTGACGGTTACAATAAAGATATCATTCATAATGCTGTAGGTTTATCTAAAGCAAACATTTGGATTTTTTGGGGTAATGACCTTTCGAAGCCGACAGTTATTAATTCTAGCAAGCAGGCCGTGACGATTGAAACTCAAGGAGTGATGGTCTCGTTCGTTCACGCGAGCTGCTTCCAGGTAACTAGAAGGCAGTTATGGAACCAACTTATCTCTGGAAATAGTAATACGCCTTGGTTGGTGTTGGGGGACTTTAATTGCGTGCTTCGAAATGAGGAGAAAAATGTGGGTCGGGTGCCGAGAACTTCAGCCATTGAGGACTTTAGTGATTGGATGGACAACAATGATCTCTTTGAGGCTGATTTTTTAGGATCAAAGTTCACTTGGGCAAATGGCCAGTCGGGGTTGAGTAGAATTCTATGCAAGCTAGACAGGGCAATCATTAATGAGGCGTGGCTAAACAAGTTTGAAAACTGGAGGTGCAAAGCTCTTCCTCGAGAAGTTTCTGATCATTCTCCCTTAAATGGCTGTTCAGCGGAACATTTAAGACCTAAAAGAGCCCCTTTTAGAGTCCAAAAAATGTGGTTTGACCACCCGGATTTCATGAACATGGTCGCTCAAAGTTGGAATCAACCAGTGGTGGGGTCTCCGGCTTTCATCTTTCCGTTCAAGCTTAAGAGATTGAAGGAGGCTATGAAAGTTTGGAACTTCAGAATCTTTGGTAATGTTTATGCTAAACTGAAGCAAGCTAATCTTACTATGGAGTGCGTTATTCAGACTTCTGATGAAGACCAAGAAAGCACCTCTAAGTTAAACTTCGTCAAGGAAGCTTCGGAAACTCTTCAGCAGATTCGGAAGGAGCATGCTACTATGATGAGGCAGAAGTCGAGAAATAAATGGCTAACAGAAGGGGCTAGTAATACGGCTTTTTTCCATAGCAACATAAGGATGCGCAGGAGCAGAAACATGATCTCTGAACTGGTGGATGAGAATGGGAATACCCTGACGGATTACAACCAAATTAGAGACCATGTACTCTCCTATTTTGGTTCAAAATTTAACGGGGAGGAAATGCAAATTGCTGGAGAGCTCTTTAACTATGACCACAAAATTATCTCTTCGGAAGAGAGTCGGAAAATGGATGAAATCCCTGATATGGAGGACATAAGGAGGGCTGCTTATGATCTGGACCCTGACAGTGCGCCTGGTCCGGACGGCTTCTCAGGTTGTTTCTTTAGGAAATGCTGGGATTTGATTAGTCAAGATCTTTGCAATGCAATCTCTTTCTGCTGGAGAGAAGGACTTATCCCCCAAGGTACAAACTCTAGCCTTCTGATTTTACTCCCAAAAGTCAGAGGAGCTAACACGCTACGAAACTTTAGGCCAATTGGCCTGAGTAACTTCTTCCTGAAAATTGTTACAAAAATATTAGCTTCTAGACTCAAAGATCTTGTGTTGGATAGTCTTATTTCGGAGGAGCAGGTGGCTTTCATGAAGGGGAGAAACATCCATGAAAATATTACAGTGGCTTCGGAGATGATAAATGAGCTGAAAACTAGGCGTAAAGATGGTAATTTAGCCTTAAAGCTAGACATCACTCAAGCTTTCGACACGGTGAGTTGGTCCTTTGTCTTGGAAGTTTTCGGGAGGTATGGATTCTCTCACAGCTGGTGCACCTGGATTTTTACGATCCTCAACTCGGCTCGCATTTCGATTCTCCTAAATGGCAATCCGGAGGGCTTCTTCAAAATTAACAGGGGGCTTAGGCAGGGAGACCCGCTTTCGCCTCTCATTTTCGTTTTGATAGAAGACGTTCTTAGCAGAAACCTGTTGAAGCTGTTTCAAGATAAGAAGATGACGCCTATGCTTTCAAAAAATAAAAAAGGTACTTCTCCTACCCATCTTTTCTTTGCGGACGACATAATGATTTTTTGTAAGGCAAACTTGAAGAGTGTGTATAACCTTCTTGAGCTACTTGATACTTACCAAACTGCTTCTGGCCAAACTGTCTGTCGTCGGAAGAGTAAGATTTTCTTTGGGGGAGGGTCGTTGTCGAGGGAAAGGACTATAACTTCTATTTTGGGTATGGAAGTGTCTACTTTTCCTGACCGTTATCTAGGTGTTCTAATCATGCCCGGGGCAGTTAGATACCGTCACATTAGCAATGTTATCGACAAGATTAAGACTCAGCTGTCTGTTTGGAAGGGTAAGATGCTGTCGTTTCAGGACAGAATCGTTCTCATCAATGCAGTCATAGCAAGCTATTCAGTCCACAACATGGCGGTGTACAAATGGCCGAGTAAGTTCATAATCCAGGCTGAAAGGGTAATTCGCAACTTCCTTTGGTCGGGAGACGCTGAGGTGCCTAGAAAGTGCGTGGTGGGTTTCCCTAAGGTATGCTGTCCGTTGAAGGAGGGGGGTTTGGGAATCTCTAGCATGGCGGTGAAGAACAAGGCTCTTCTTATGAGGCTGTGGTGGAACATTCGTTCTTCCAAAAAGAAATGGGCAAGGTTCCTATGGGCCAAGTAAACTAACCGCAGGGGTAGAATTAAGAAGCATGGAGTGAAGTCTTCGATTCTGCTGGGCATCAGATTAATTCAGTCGACTGTGGAGAAGAACACAAAAGTTATTTTAGGCGATGGAAGGGATACTTCGCTGTACTTTGATACATGGTACGAAAATGATATGTGTATTGCGGACAAGCTGGGAAATCAAGGGCTGGATGGAACCGTCATGGTAAATGATATTATTGTCAACAATTCGTGGAAGCTACAGGGAGAACACTATCAAAACTTGATGATAGCAGGGGTAAACTTCAACAACCTTCCTATTCTGCGAGGGGGCAAGATTGCAGGGTGTGGAAACCAGACATGAAGGGTAATTTTTCTGTAAATTCAGCAAAGAGCCTGTTGCGTAAAAAGTTTGCTACGGAGGAGGTCTATGGTCTGTTATGGAGGAGAGCAATTCATCCAAAGCTGGCAGCTCAGAACTGGAAGCTTGTAAGAGATACTTGTGCAACGCAAGACAAGTTGAAGAACAGATTCAAAAGGGAAATGCCAAACAGATGTTACCTTTGCAAGAATGAAGAAGAAAATTTGGAACACATTCTCTGGAAATGCAGTATTGCTTCTCAAATGTGGTTGTGGGCTTCGGGTTTGTTCAATCTTCAGCTGAACTATGATCTGGTTGCTTGTTATAAAGCTGCAAAAGGTAGGAGTAGAATGGTTAAAGACTTATGGCTTCTAACCATACTAGTTATTCGCTCGGAATTGTGGAATACAAGAAACTTGGCCTGCTTCAACAACGTCGCAGTCAGTCCACATTTCATGAAATGTAGAATCTTTCGGTTGATTAATGAATACGCTGTTCTGTTGAAAAGATTTATGCACAATACTACAGCTGACCTGATGATTTTGAACTGCTTCCGGGTAGGTCATCGTCAAGTTAAATCAGTGCGTCCAGTCCTATGCACGTGGGAGCCACCTAACAGGGGAAACTTCTTCTCTGTTGCGACGGTGCGGCGAAGGGAAATCCGGGAATTGCGGGAGCAGGAGTGGTTATTCGAGATCATGAAAGCAACTTTGTGACAGCTATGAGCATTGGTCTGGGCACAACAAATAACTTTCTGGCAGAGGTGTATGCAGTTATAGTGGGCCTGGAATGGGCTTTAAACAGGAATGTAAGTAAGGTGGTGATCCGCTCAGACTCTTTGAGTACAATTTGGGCTTTTCAAAACAGTAACATTCCTTGGTTTGCCAGGGAAAGATGGAGGAAGATTTCTAATGAGTATGAAATGATTTTTGTGCACACCTATCGGGAAGCTAATTTCTCGGCAGACAAGATGGCTAAGAGAGGTTGCCTCCTTCGGAATGGGAGGGGTTTGACTTATGACGAAAGACCTTACTTCTTAAGAACGTTGGAATATAATAATGTATCTTATTTTAGATTAAAATAGTGTTTTATTTTAGTGTGTTTTTTCTTTAGGGGTCTATCCCCTAATCTTTTTTTGTTGCTACCTTTTGTTATTCATCAATATATTTACGGACTTAACAAAAAAAACAAAAATGATCATGGCTATGTCAAATTTAAACTTGGGGATGTCAAATTGAATCTTGGGCATGGGCATGAAAGCACAATCCTACGGTCTTGGGCACTTCAAAATTGATCATTTACATGTCAAATTTAAACTTGGGCATGTCAAATTTAATCTTGGCCATGGGCATGAAAGTACAAGCCTACTGTCTTGGGAAACTCAAAATTGATCCTAGACATGTCATATTTAAACTTGGGCATGTCTAATTGAATCTTGGGCATGAGCATGGAAGCAAAAGCCTAAGATCCTGGGCATCTCAAAAATGAACCTAGACATGTCAAATTTAAACTTGGGCATGTCAAATTGAATATTATTCATGGGCATGAAAGATCAAGCCTACTGATAGGTGTAGAATACACCTAATTTACTATCTAGTAGTTTATGCTTTCTTTGCTATTTTTCTTGTAAATTATGTGTTTTATGTGTGTTTTTGAGTTATTAGGTACTCTGGAGTCGCACGGAGGAAAAGGAGAAGAAATCGTCTAATTTGAGCAAAAAGGGCAAAATTGTCATTTCATCAGGAGGCAAATACTATCTGGAGCCCAGTCAAGGTTAAGAGACAAATCAATTGGAGAGCACTAAAGACAGTCTAGTTAACTGTTAAGGGGCAGCCCAACTGGGTAGCCCTTATCCAGAAGAAGGAGGTGGTTAGAAGACATCCAAATGGGTGGTTTATTCCATGGCCCGTAACCAGACCCAAACCCGGATCCGAACCCCATTCCTACACCTAAATCTAAATCGAGAATTTGTCTCTCATTCATCATTCCCAAAATTGAGAAAGAAAAGGCAGCCATGGCTGCTGTTCGAGAGCAGAATCGAGAGAAAAGATGAACGACGAGAAGAATTAAAAGAGGGTTTCTTTCAGTTCTTCCCCAAAAATGGAATTAGGTTTCAATAGCGATAGATGTAAATTGGGGTTTTCTTCTAAATATGAGCCGATGAAGATGAGAAATTGGAGTTCGTAATGGGTTAAATCGATGGACTCTTACTGCTGCTGAAACCAAGAGAAGAAAGTTAAATCAATGCTGTAGAGATCGAGAAATTGAGATAGAAGAAGGAGAAGCAGCTGGGTTCGATTTAGTGTTGAATTTCAAGAGTTTGGTGTTGTTGTAAAGCCTGGGTTTGATTCGAATTGCTGGAGTGAGATGTTGTTAACTGTGCTGCCGTGATGTTGAGGAGATGGAAATAGAGATGGAATTGAAGCAGCTGGTATTGAGAATTGAGGTTCGATATTGGAGTGATTATGGGTTTGTCATTCTACTGCTGAACATTGGGTTCTGGTGATGAAGATGCCGATGTTGAGCAAGACATGGAGATAAAGAAATCAAATGGGTTGCGACTTGTGAGTGAAAATGCTTAGATGTATGCTAGGTTCTTAACAGGTATGAAGACAAGAAATAAAGGCCTGAATTCGGCCGGGAAAGTCCTATAACTAAACGGAACTCTGTCGGATTTTCTTACCGACGAGTTAACTCAGTGACCCGGCGACTTGACCCAGTTGATTAAGACTGACTCAGATGACTCAGTTCTGAGTTAGACGGCTGACTCGAAGCTGACTAACCCTCTTCTTTGACCCAGTTGACTGACGGTTGACCAACAGAATATACCTTGACCGGAGAGGATTTTTCAGGTGCCCGGCGGCGACGGATTCCGGCCTATTTCCGGCCAAAAACCCAGTTTTCCGGCGAGCAAAAGTTGCAGAATTTTGTGTGGATTTCTCTCATGGGATGTGAAGAGTTTGACTTGGAATTGAATGAAGAATTCGGCTTGGATTTGGAAAGAGGAGATGAAAGATTTGAGAAAGGCTTGGATTTGGAAATTGAGCTACAAAAGGAAAGGGATTCTATTCCTTAGAAGATATGGAGAACATTGAAGCCTATAAATAGAGAAGAACTTCTACACTTCCATACATATAGATGCACTTAGATACACACATCTTTTACAACACATTGACACATTGATACACACACAATACTTTTCTCTTTGTGTGAACTCTTTAATATGAGTAACTAATTTGATTGAGGATGAATTCCTAGTTCTTAACATATGGTTTGAGTTTTGTTTCAATTCTACTTTGAAGTTTTTCACATAATTATCGTTTGTTTTTACTAATAGGAATGTGTATGCATTCATGATTGATTGATAGGTCGTTTAGAGTGCACGCTAAATTGATTTGTTAATTATTCTATAGCTAGTGAAAGTTGGGGGATAAGTAATCGTTTCTTGACTCTTTACACAGGTAGCAAACACAAGACCTTGCGGTGGGATTCCGTGGAGCAATTGTGTGTAAAAACAACGTTAGCAAGTGGACCTTGATCTAAGAGTTTAACTACTAATATCAACCTAATAAATTCATAAATCTTAATGTGTTTAACTAAATTACATCTTGAGTGATCTACTACTAGGTGGTTTGGTGAATAGAATCCGGTAGTCGAGAACTTCCGTATCCGGTGATATAAGGGATTTTGGGGTTAGCACTGATCTAGCTGCTATACCCACGGTTGGTGATAATTTGTAACTAATAAGAAGTGGAAAAGAACATAACTTTAATCATTGTTTTGCAGCGAAGAAGGATTCCTTGATCTATTCTCTCTTATCGATTTCTTTTTAATTACTTTGTTTATTTTTTTTTGCTTTATAAATTTTACAACCAATACCCCCTTTTTGTGACAATTTCACAACTAGAATCTCGTGCTTCTCGTGGGATCGACCTTGACTACCCTATATTACTTGTTAATTAGGTAGTAAAGTATTAATTAATTTGTTGTGGTTACGACACGCATACACCTACGGTCTTGGGAATTTCAAAATTGATCATATGTATGTCAAATTTAAACTTGGGCATGTCAAATTGAATCTTTTTCATGGGCATGAAAGCACAAGCCTACGGTCTTGGGAATCTCAAAATTGATCCTAGACATGTCAAATTTAAACTTGGGAATGTCAAATAGAATCTTGGGCATGGGCATGGAAACAAAAGCCTAAGGTCTTGGGCATCTCAAAAATGAACCTAGACATGTCAAATTTAAACTTGGGAATGTCAAATTGAATCTTGGGCAAGGGCATGAAAGCACAATCCTACGGTCTTGGGCACTTCAAAATTGATCATATGCATGTCAAATTTAAACTTGGGCATGTCAAATTGAATCTTGGGCATGGGCATGAAAGCACAAGCCTACGGTCTTGGGAAACTCAAAATTGATCCTAGACATGTCATATTTAAACTTGGGCATGTCAAATTGAATCTTGGGCATGGGCATGGAAGCAAAATCCTAAGGTCTTGGGCATCTCAAAAATGAACCTAGACATGTCAAATTTAAACTTGGGCATGTCAAATTGAATCTTGTTCATGGGCATGAAAGATCAAGCCTACGGTCTTGGGAATTTCAAAATTGATCATATGTATGTCAAATTTAAACTTGGCATGTCAAATTGAATCTTGTTCATGGGCATGAAAGCACAAGCCTACGGTCTTGGGAATCTCAAAATTGATCCTAGACATGTCAAATTTAAACTTGGGCATGTCAAATTGAATCTTGGGCATGGGCATGGAAACAAAAGCCTAAGGTCTTGGGCATCTCAAAAATGAACCTAGACATGTCAAATTTAAACTTGGGCATGTCAAATTGAATCTTGGGCATGGGCATGAAAGCACAACCCTACGGTCTTGGAAATCTCAAAATTGATCCAATACATGTCAAATTTAAACTTGGGAATGTCAAATTCAATCTTGGGCATGGAATGGGCATGGAAGCAAAAGCCTATGGTCTTGGGCATCTCAAAAATGAACCTAGACATGTCAAATTTAAACTTGGGCATGTCAAATTGAATCTTGGGCATGGGCATGAAAGCACAAGTCTACGGTCTTGGAAATCTCAAAATTGATCCAATACATGTCAAATTTAAACTTGGGCATGGACATGGGCATGGAAGCAAAAGCCTATGGTCTTGGGAATCTCAAAAATGATCCTAGCCATGTCAAATTTAAACTTGGGCATGTCAAATTGAATCTTGGGCATGGGCATGGGCATGGAAGCAAAATTCTATGGACTTGGGCATCTCAAAAATGATCCTAGCTATGTCAAATTTAAACTTGGGCATGGGCATGAAAGCACAACCCTACGGTCTTGGGCACTTCAAAATTGATCATATACATGTCAAATTTAAACTTGGGCATGTCAAATTGAATCTTGTTCATGGGCATGAAAGCACAAGCCTACGGTCTTGGGAATTTCAAAATTGATCATATGTATGTCAAATTTAAACTTGGGCATGTCAAATTGAATATTGTTCATGGGCATGAAATCACAAGCCTACGGTCTTGGGAATCTCAAAATTGATCCTAGACATTTCAAATTTAAACTTGGGCATGTCAAATTGAATCTTGGGCATGGGCACGAATGCACAAGCCTACGGTCTTGGGCACTTCAAAATAGATCATATGCATGTCAAATTTAAAGTTGGGCATGTCATATTGAATATTGGGCATGGGAATGAAAGCACAAGCCTACGGTCTTGGGCACTTCAAAATTGTTCATATACATGTCAAATTTAAACTTGGGCATGTCAAATTGAATCTTGGGCATGGGCATGAATGCACAAGCATACGGTCTTGAGAATCTCAAAATTGATCCTAGACATGTCAAATTTAAACTTGGGCATGTCAAATTGAATCTTGGCATGGGCATGGGCATGGAAGCAAAATCTTATGGTCTTGGGAATCTCAAAAATGATCCTGGATATGTCAAATTTAAACTTGGGCATGTCAAATTGAATCTTGGGCATGGGCATGGAAGCAAAATCCTATGGTCTTGGGCATCTCAAAAATGATCCTAGCCATATCAAATTTAAACTTGGGCATGCCAAATTGAATCTTGGGCATGGGCATGAAAGCACAAGCCTACGGTCTTGGGAATCTCAAAATAGATCCTCGACATATCAAATTATAACTTGGGCATTTCAAATTGAATATTTGGCATGGGCATGAAAGCACAAGCCTACGGTCTTGGGAATCACAAAATTGATCCAAGACATGTCAAATTTAAACTTGGGCATGTCAAATTGAATCTTGGGCATGGGCATGAAAGCACAATCCTACGATCTTGGGCACTTCAAAATTGATCATATACATGTCAAATTTAAACTTGGGCATATCAAATTGAATCTTGGGCATGGGCATGAAAGCATAAGCCTACGGTCTTGGGAAATTCAAAATTGATCCTAGCTATGTCAAATTTAAACTTGGGCATGTCAAATTGAATCTTGGGCATGGGCATGAAGGCACAATCCTACGGTCTTGGGCACTTCAAAATTGATCATATACATGTCAAATTTAAACTTGGGCATGTCAAATTAAATCTTGGGCATGGGCATGAAAGCACAAGCCTACGGTCTTGGGAAACTCAAAATTGATCCTAGACATGTCAAATTTAAACTTGGGCATGTCAAATTGAATCTTTGGCATGGGAATGAAGGCACAAGCCTACGATCTTGGGCACTTCAAAATTGATCATATGTATGTCAAATTTAAACTAGGGCATGTCAAATTGAATCTTGTTCATGGGCATGGAAGCACAAGCCTACGGTCTAGGGACTTTCCAAATTGATCATATGTATGTCAAATTTAAACTTTGGCATGTCAAATTGAATCTTGTTCATGGGCATTAAAGCACAAGCCTACGGACTTGGGAATCTCAAAATTGATCCTAGACATGTCAAATTTAAACTTGGGCATGTCAAATTGAATCTTGGGCATGTCAAATTGAATCTTGGGCATGTCAAATTGATTTCACAATCCTACGGTCTTGGGCACTTCAAAATTGATCATATACATGTCAAATTTAATATTGGGCATGGGCATGAAAGCACAAACCTACGGTCTTGGAAAACTCAAAATTGATCCTAGACATGTCAAATTTAAACTTGAGCATATCAAATTGAATCTTGGGCATGGGCATGGAATCAAAAGCCTAAGGTCTTGGGAAACTCAAAATTGAACCTAGACATGTCAAATTTAAACTTGGGTATGTCAAATTGAGTATTGGGAATGGGAATGAAAGCACAAGCCTACGGTCTTGGTCACTTCAAAATTGATCATATGTATGTCAAATTTAAACTTGGGCATGTCAAATTGAATCTTGGGCATGGGCATGGAAGCAAAATCCTATGGTCTTGGGCATCTCAAAAATGATCATAGACATGTCAAATTTAAACTTGGGCATGTCAAATTGAATCTTGGGCATGGGCATGAAAGCACAATCCTACGTTCTTGGGCACATCAAAATTGATCATATACATGTCAAATTCAAACTTGGGCATGTCAATTTGAATCTTGGGCATGGGCATGAAAGCACAAGCCTACGGTCTTGGGAAACTCAAAATTGATCCTAGACAAGTCAAATTTAAACTTGGGCATTTCAAATTAAATCTTGGGCATGGGCATGAAAGCACAAGCCTACGGTCTTGGGCACTTCAAAATTAATCATATGTATGTCAAATTTAAACTTGGGCATGTCAAATTGAATCTTGGGCATGGGCATGGAAGCAAATCCTATGGTCTTAGGCATCTCAAAAATGATCATGGCTATGTCAAATTTAAACTTGGGCATGTCAAATTGAATCTTGGGCATGGGCATGAAAGCATAATCCTACGGTCTTGGGCACTTAGAAATTGATCATATACATGTCAAATTTAAACTTGGGCATGTCAAATTGAATCATTGGCATGGGCATGAAAGCACAAGCCTACGGTCTTGGAAATCTCAAAATTGATCATAGACATGTCAAATTTAAACTTGGGCATTTCAAATTAAATCTTGGGCATGGGCATGAAAGCACAAGACTACGGTCTTGGGAATCTCAAAATAGATCCTAGACATGTCAAATTTAAACTTGGGCATGTCAAATTGAATCTTGGGCATGGGCATGAAAGTACAATCCTACGGTCTTGGGCACTTCAAAATTGATCATATACATGTCAAATTTAAACTTGGGCATGTCAAATTGAATCTTGGGCATGGGCATGTGCATGAAAGCACAAGCCTACGGTCTTGGGAATTTCAAAATTGATCATATGACATGTCAAATTTAAACTTGGGCATGTCAAATTGAATCTTGTTCATGGGCATGAAAGCACAAGCCTACGGACTTGGGAATCTCAAAATTGATCCTAGACATGTCAAATTTAAACTTGGGCATGTCAAATTGAATCTTGGGCATGGGAATGAAAGAACAATCCTACGGTCTTGGGCACTTCAAAATTCATCATATACATGTCAAATTTAAACTTGGGCTTGTCAAATTTAATATTGGGCATGGGCATGAAAGCACAAGCCTACGGTCTTGGAAAACTCAACATTGATCCAAGACATGTCAAATTTGAACTTGGGCATGTCAAATTGAATCTTGGGCATGGGCATGAAAGTACAATCCTACGGTCTTTGGCACTTCAAAATTGATCATATACATGTCAAATTTAAACTTGGGCATGTTAAATTGAATCTTGGGCATGGGCATGGGCATGAAGGTACAATCCTACGGTCTTTTGCACTTCAAAATTGATCATATACATGTCAAATTTAAACTTGGGCATGTCAAATTCAATCTTGGGCATGGGCATGAAAGCACAAGCCTACGGTCTTGGGAAACTCAAAATTGATCCTAGACATGTCAAATTTAAACTTGGGCATGTCAAATTGAATCTTTGGCATGGGAATGAAAGCACAAGCCTACGATCTTGGGCACTTAAAAATTGATCATATGTATGTCAAATTTAAACTAGGGCATGTCAAATTGAATCTTGTTCATGGGCATGAAAGCACAAGCCTACGGTCTAGGGACTTTCCAAATTGATCATATGTATGTCAAATTTAAACTTTGGCATGTCAAATTGAATCTTGTTCATGGGCATTAAAGCACAAGCCTACGGACTTGGGAATCTCAAAATTGATCCTAGACATGTCAAATTTAAACTTGGGCATGTCAAATTGAATCTTGGGCATGTCAAATTGAATCTTGGGAATGGGAATGAAATCACAATCCTACGGTCTTGGGCACTTCAAAATTGATCATATACATGTCAAATTTAATATTGGGCATGGGCATGAAAGCACAAACCTACGGTCTTGGAAAACTCAAAATTGATCCTAGACATGTCAAATTTAAACTTGAGCATATCAAATTGAATCTTGGGCATGGGCATGGAATCAAAAGCCTAAGGTCTTGGGAAACTCAAAAATGAACCTAGACATGTCAAATTTAAACTTGGGCATGTCAAATTGAATCTTGGGAATGGGAATGAAAGCACAAGCCTACGGTCTTGGTCACTTCAAAATTGATCATATGTATGTCAAATTTAAACTTGGGCATGTCAAATTGAATCTTGGGCATGGGCATGGAAGCAAAATCCTATGGTCTTGGGCATCTCAAAAATGATCATAGCTATGTCAAATTTAAACTTGGGCATGTCAAATTAAATCTTGGGCATGGGCATGAAAGCACAATCCTACGGTCTTGGGCACAACAAAATTGATCATATACATGTCAAATTTAAACTTGGGCATGTCAAATTGAATCTTGGGCATGGGCATGAAAGCACAAGCCTACGGTCTTGGGAAACTCAAAATTGATCCTAGACAAGTCAAATTTAAACTTGGGCATTTCAAATTAAATCTTGGGCATGGGCATGAAAGCACAAGCCTACGGTCTTCGGCACTTCAAAATTAATCATATGTATGTCAAATTTAAACTTGGGCATGTCAAATTGAATCTTGGGCATGGGCATGGAAGCAAAATCCTATGGTCTTGGGCATCTCAAAAATGATCATGGCTATGTCAAATTTAAACTTGGGCATGTCAAATTGAATCTTGGGCATGGGCATGAAAGCATAATCCTACGTTCTTGGGCACTTAGAAATTGATCATATACATGTCAAATTTAAACTTGGGCATATCAAATTGAATCATTGGCATGGGCATGAAAGCACAAGCCTACGGTCTTGGGAATCTCAAAATTGATCATAGACATGTCAAATTTAAACTTGGGCATTTCAAATTAAATCTTGGGCATGGGCATGAAAGCACAAGCCTACGGTCTTGGGAATCTCAAAATAGATCCTAGACATGTCAAATTTAAACTTGGGCATGGGCATGAAAGTACAATCCTACGGTCTTGGGAACTTCAAAATTGATCATATACATGTCAAATTTAAACTTGGGCATGTTAAATTGAATCTTGGGCATGGGCATGTGCATGAAAGCACAAGCCTACGGTCTTGGGAATTTCAAAATTGATCATATGTATGTCAAATTTAAACTTGGGCATGTCAAATTCAATCTTGTTCATGGGCATGAAAGCACAAGCCTACGGACTTGGGAATCTCAAAATTGATCCTAGACATGTCAAATTTAAACTTGGGCATGTCAAATTGAATCTTGGGCATGGGAATGAAAGAACAATCCTACGGTCTTGGGCACTTCAAAATTAATGATATACATGTCAAATTTAAACTTGGGCATGTCAAATTTAATATTGGGCATGGGCATGAAAGCACAAGCCTACGGTCTTGGAAAACTCAAAATTGATCCAAGACATGTCAAATTTGAACTTGGGCATGTCAAATTGAATCTTGGGCATGGGCATGAAAGTACAATCCTACGGTCTTTGGCACTTCAAAATTGATCATATACATGTCAAATTTAAACTTGGGCATGTTAAATTGAATCTTGGGCATGGGCATGGGCATGAAAGCACAAGCCTACGGTCTTGGGAATTTCAAAATTGATCATATGTATGTCAAATTTATACTTGGGCATGTCAAATTCAATCTTGTTCATGGGCATGAAAGCACAAGCCTACGGACTTGGGAATCTCAAAATTGATCCTAGACATGTCAAATTTAAACTTGGGCATGTCAAATTGAATCTTGGGCATGGGAATGAAAGAACAATCCTACGGTCTTGGGCACTTCAAAATTAATCATATACATGTCAAATTTAAACTTGGGCATGTCAAATTGAATATTGGGCATGGGCATGAAAGCACAAGCCTACGGTCTTGGAAATCTCAAAATTGATCCAAGACATGTCAAATTTGAACTTGGGCATGTCAAATTGAATCTTGGGCATGGGCATGGAAGCAAAAGCCTAAGGTCTTGGGCAACTCAAAAATGAACCTAGACATGTCAAATTTAAAATTGGGCATGTCAAATTGAATATTAGGCATGGGAATGGAAGCACAAGCCTACGGTCTTGGGAAACTCAAAATTGATTCTAGACATGTCAAATTTAAACTTGGGCATGTCAAATTGAATCTTGGGCATGGGAATGAAAGCACAATCCTACGGTCTTGGGCACTTCAAAATTAATCATATACATGTCAAATTTAAACTTGGGCATGTCAACTTTAATATTGGGCATGGGCATGAAAGCACAAGCCTACGGTCTTGGAAAACTCAAAATTGATCCAAGACATGTCAAATTTAAACTTGGGCATGTCAAATTGAATCTTGGGCATGGGCATGGAAGCAAAATCCTAAGGTCTTTGGCAACTCAAAAATGAACCTAGACATGTCAAATTTAAAATTGGGCATGTCAAATTGAATATTGGGCATGGGAATGAAAGCACAAGCCTACAGTCTTGGGCACTTGAAAATTGATCATATGTATGTCAAATTTAAACTTGGGCATGTCAAATTGAATCTTGGGCATGGGCATGGAAGCAAAATCCTATGGTCTTGGGCATCTCAAAAATGGACCTTTCTATGTCAAATTTAAACTTGGGCATGTCAAATTGAATCTTGGGCATGGGCATGAAAGCACAATCCAACGTTCTTGGGCACTTCAAAATTGATCATAGACATGTCAAATTTAAACTTGGGCATGTCAAATTGAATCTTGGGCATGGGCATGAAAGCACAAGCCTACGGTCTTGGGAATCTCAAAATTGATCCTAGACATGTCAAATTTAAACTTGGGCATGTCAAATTGAATATTTAGCATGGGCATGAAAGCACAAGCCTACGGTCTTGGGCACTTCAAAATTGATCATATGTATGTCAAATTTAAACTTGGGCATGTCAAATTGAATCTTGGTCATGGGCATGAAAGCACAATCCTACTGTCTTGGGCACTTCAAAATTGATCATATACATGTCAAATTTAAACTTGGGCATGTCAAATTGAATCTTGGGCATGGGGTTGAAAGCACAAGCCTACGGTCTTGGGAAACTCAAAATTGATCCTAGACATGTCAAATTTAAACTTGGGAATGTCAAATTGAATCTTGGGCATGGGCATGGAAACAAAAGCCTAAGGTCTTGGGCATCTCAAAAATGAACCTAGACATGTCAAATTTAAACTTGGGCATGTCAAATTGAATCTTGGGCATGGGCATGAAAGCACAAGCCTACGGTCTTGGGAATCTCAAAATTGATCCAATACATGTCAAATTTAAACTTGGGCATGTCAAATTCAATCTTGGGCATGGAAGCAAAAGCCTATGGTCTTGGGCATCTCAAAAATGATCCTAGCCATGTCAAATTTAAACTTGGGCATGTCAAATTGAATCTTGGGCATGGGCATGGGCATGGAAGGAAAATCCTATGGACTTGGGCATCTCAAAAATGGTCCTAGCTTTGTCAAATTTAAACTTGGGCATGGGCATGAAAGCACAAGCCTACGGTCTTGGGCACTTCAAAATTGATCATATACATGTCAAATTTAAACTTGGGCATGTCAAATTGAATCTTGTTCATGGGCATGAAAGCACAAGCCTACGGTCTTGGGAATTTCAAAATTGATCATATGTATGTCAAATTTAAACTTGGGCATGTCAAATTGAATATTGTTCATGGGCATGAAAGCACAATCCTACGGTCTTGGGAATCTCAAAATTGATCCTAGACATTTCAAATTTAAACTTGGGCAAGTCAAATTAAATCTTGGGCATGGGCATGAAAGCACAAGCCTACGGTCTTGGGAATCTCAAAATAGATCCTATGCATGTCAAATTTAAACTTGGGCATGTCAAATTGAATCTTGGGCATGGGAATGAAAGCACAAGCCAACGGTCTTGGGCACTTCAAAATTGATCTTATGCATGTCAAATTTAAACTTGGGCATGTCAAATTGAATCTTGGGCATGGGCATGAATGCACAAGCATACGGTCTTGAGAATCTCAAAATTGATCCTAGACATGTCAAATTTAAACTTGGGCATGTCCAATTGAATCTCTGGCATGGGCATGGGCATGGAATCAAAATCTTATGGTCCTGGGAATATCAAAAATGATCCTAGACATGTCAAATTTAAACTTGGGCATGTCAAATTGAATCTTGGGCATGGGCATGGAAGCAAAATCCTATGGTCTTGGGCATCTCAAAATTGATCCTAGCCATGTCAAATTTAAACTTGGGCATGTCAAATTGAATCTTGGGCATGGGCATGAAAGCACAAGCCTACGGTCTTGGGAATCACAAAATTGATCCAAGACATGTCAAATTTAAACTTGGGCATGTCAAATTGAATCTTGGGCATGGGCATGAAAGCACAATCCTACGATCTTGGGCACTTCAAAATTGATCATATACATGTCAAATTTAAACTTGGGCATGTCAAATTGAATCTTGGGCATGGGCATGAAAGCACAAGCCTACGGTCTTGGGAAACTCAAAATTGATCCTAGACATGTCAAATTTAAACTTGGGCATGTCAAATTGAATCTTGGGCATGGGCATGAAAGCACAATCCTACGGTCTTGGGCACTTCAAAATTGATCATATACATGTCAAATTTAAACTTGGGCATGTCAAATTAAATCTTGGGCATGGGCATGAAAGCACAAGCCTATGGTCTTGGGAATCTCAAAATTGATCCTAGACATGTCAAATTTAAACTTGGGCATGTCAAATTGAATCTTTGGCATGGGAATGAAAGCACAAGCCTACGGTCTTGGGCATCTCAAAATTGATGATAGGCATGTCAAATTGAATCTTGGGCATGGGCATGAAAGCACAAGCCTACGGTCTTGGGAATCTCCAAATTGATCATAGACATGTCAAATTTAAACTTGGGCATGTCAAATTGAATCTTGTTCATGGGCATTAAAGCACAAGCCTACGGTCTTGGGAATCTCAAAATTGATCCTAGACATGTCAAATTTAAACTTGGGCATGTCAAATTGAATCTTGGGCATGGGAATGAAATCACAATCCTACGGTCTTGGGCACTTCAAAATTGATCGTATACATGTCAAATTTAAACTTGGGCATGTCAAATTGAATCTTGGGCATGGGCATGAAAGCAAAAGCCTACGGTCTTGGGAAACTCAAAATTGATCCTAGACATGTCAAATTTAAACTTGGGCATGTCAAATTGAATCTTGGGCATGGGCATGGAAGCAAAATCCTATGGTCTTGGGCATCTCAAAAATGATCCTGGCTATGTCAAATTTAAACTTGGGCATGTCAAATTGAATCTTGGGCATGGGCATGAAAGCACAATCCTACGGTCTTGGGCATCTCAAAATTGATCCTATACATGTCAAATTTAAACTTGGGCATGTCAAATTGAATCTTGGGCATGGGCATGAAAGCATAAGCCTACGGTCTTGGGAAACTCAAAATTGATCCTAGCTATGTCAAATTTAAACTTGGGCATGTCAAATTGAATCTTGGGCATGGGCATGAAAGCACAATCCTACGGTCTTGGGAATATCAAAATTGATCATATACATGTCAAATTTAAACTTGGGCATGTCAAATTAAATCTTGGGCATGGGCATGAAAGCACAAGCCTATGGTCTTGGGAATCTCAAAATTGATCCTAGACATGTCAAATTTAAACTTGGGCATGTCAAATTGAATCTTTGGCATGGGAATGAAGGCACAAGCCTACGGTCTTGGGAATCTCAAAATTGATCATATGTATGTCAAATTTAAACTTGGGCATGTCAAATTGAATCTTGTTCATGGGCATGAAAGCACAAGCCTACGGTCTTGGGACTCTCAAAATTGATCCTAGACATGTCAAATTTAAACTTGGGCATGTCAAATTGAATCTTGGGCATGGGCATGAAAGCACAAGCCTACGGTCTTGGGAATCTCAAAATTGATCCTAGACATGTCAAATTTAAACTTGGGCATGTCAAATTGAATCTTGGGCATGTCAAATTGAATATTGGGCATGGGAATGAAATCACAATCCTACGGTCTTGGGCACTTCAAAATTGATCATATACATGTCAAATTTAAACTTGGGCATGTCAAATTGAATCTTGGGCATGGGCATGAAAGCACAATCCTATGGTCTTGGGCACTTCAAAATTGATCCTATACATGTCAAATTTAAACTTGGGCATGTCAAATTGAATCTTGGGCATGGGCATGAAAGCACAAGCCTACGGTCTTGGGAATCTCAAAAATAATCTTGGCTATGTCAAATTTAAACTTGGGCATTTCAAATTGAATCTTGGGTATGGGCATGGAAGCAAAATCCTATGGTCTTGGGCATCTCAAAAATGATCCTAGCTATGTCAAATTTAAACTTGGGCATGTCAAATTGAATCTTGGGCATGGGCATGAAAGCACAATCCTATGGTCTTGGGCACTTCAAAATTGATCATAGGCATGTCAAATTTAAACTTGGGCATGTCAAATTGAATCTTGGGCATGGGCATGAAAGCACAATCCTACGATCTTGGGCACTTCAAAATTGATCATATACATGTCAAATTTAAACTTGGGCATGTCAAATTGAATATTGGTCATGGGCATGAAAGCAAAAGCCTATGGTCTTGGGAATATCAAAATTGATCCTAGACATGTCAAATTTAAAACTTGGGCATGTCAAATTGAATCTTGGGGATGGGCATGGAAGAAAAAGCCTATGGTCTTGAGAATCTCAAAAATGAACCTAGACATGTAAAATTTAAACTTGGGCATGTCAAATTGAATCTTGGGCATGGGCATGAAAGCACAAGCCTACGGTCTTGGGCACTTGAAAATTGATCATAGACATGTCAAATTTAAACTTGGGGATGTCAAATTGAATCTTGGTCATGGGAATGAAAGCACAAGCCTACGGTCTTGGGAATCTCAAAATTGATCCTAGACATGTCAAATTTAAACTTGGGCATGTCAAATTGAATCTTGGGCATGGGCATGGAAGCAAAAGCCTATGGTCTTGGGAATCTCAAAATGATCCTAGCCATGTCAAATTTAAACTTGGGCATGTCAAATTGAATCTTGGGTATGGGCATGAAAGCACAAGCCTACGGTCTTGGGAATCTCAAAATTGATCCTAGACATGTCAAATTTAAACTTGGGCATTTCAAATTGAATCTTGGGCATGGGCATGAAAGCACAAGCCTACGGTCTTGGGAATCTCAAAATTGATCCTAGACATGTCAAATTTAAACTTGGGCATGTCAAATTGAATCTTGGGCATGGGCATGAAAGCAAAATCCTATGGTCTTGGGCATCTCAAAAATTATCTTGGCTATGTTAAATTTAAACTTGGGCATTTCAAATTGAATCTTGGGTATGGGCATGGAACCAAATCCTATGGTCTTGGGAATCTCAAAAATGATCCTAGCTATGTCAAATTTAAACTTGGGCATGTCAAATTTTATCTTGGGCATGGGCATGAAAGCACAAGCCTACGGTCTTGGGAATCTCAAAATTGATCCTAGACATGTCAAATTTAAACTTGGGCATTTCAAATTGAATCTTGGGCATGGGAATGAAAGCACAAGCCTACGGTCTTGGGAATCTCAAAATTGATCCTAGACATGTCAAATTTAAACTTGGGCATGTCAAATTGAATCTTGGGCATGGGCATGGAAGCAAAATTCTATGGTCTTGGGCATCTCAAAAATTATCTTGGCTATGTTAAATTTAAACTTGGGCATTTCAAATTGAATCTTGGGTATGGGCATGGAACCAAATCCTATGGTCTTGGGCATCTCAAAATTGATCCAAGACATGTCAAATTTAAACTTGGGCATGTCAAATTGAATCTTGGACATGGGCATTAAAGCACAATCCTACGGTCTTGGGCACTTCAAAATTGATCATAAGGATGTAAAATTAAAGTTGGGCATGTCAAATTGAATCTTGGGCATGGGCATGGAAGCAAAAGTCTAAGCACTTGGGCATCTCAAAAATGAACCTAGACATGTCAAATTTAAACTTGGGCATGTCAAATAGAATCTTGGGCATGGGCATGAAAGCACAAGCCTACAGTCTTGGGAATCTGAAAATTGATCATATACATGTCAAATTTAAACTTGGGCATGTCAAATTGAATCTTGGGCATGGGAATGAAAGCACAAGCCTACGGTCTTGGGAATCTCAAAATTTATCCTAGAAATGTCAAATTTAAACTTGGGCATGACAAATTGAATCTTGGGCATGGGCATGGAAGCAAAAGCCTATGGTCTTGGGAATCTCAAAAATGAACCTAGACATGTAAAATTTAAACTTAGGCATGTCAAATTGAATCTTGGGCATGGGCATGAAAGCACAAGCCTACGGTCTTGGGCATTTGAAAATTGATCATATGCATGTCAAATTTAAACTTGGGCATGTCAAATTGAATCTTGGGCATGGGAATGAAAGCACAAGCCTACGGTCTTGGGAAACTCAAAAATGATCCTAGACATGTCAAATTTAAACTTGGGCATGTCAAATTGAATCTTGGGCATGGGAATGGAACCAAATCCTATGGTCTTGGGCATCTCAAAAATGATCCTGGCTATGTCAAATTTAAACTTGGGCATGTCAAATTGAATCTTGGGCATGGGCATGAAAGCACAAGCCTACGGTCTTGGGAATTTCAAAATTGATCCTAGACATGTCAAATTTAAACTTGGGCATGTCAAATTGAATCTTGGGCATGGGCATGAAAGCACAAGCCTACGGTCTTGGGAATCTCAAAATTGATCCTATGCATGTCAAATTTAAACTTGGGCATGTCAAATTGAATCTTGGGCATGGGCATGAAAGCACAAGCCTACGGTCTTGGGAATCTCAAAATTGATCCTAGACATGTCAAATTTAAACTTGGGCATGTCAAATTGAATCTTGGGCATGGGCATGGAACCAAAAGCCTATGGTCTTGGGCATCTCAAAAATGATCCTGGCTATGTCAAATTTAAACTTGGGCATGTCAAATTGAATCTTGGGCATGGGAATGAAAGCACAAGCCTACGGTCTTGGGAATTTCAAAATTGATCCTAGACATGTCAAATTTAAACTTGGGCATGTCAAATTGAATCTTGGGCATGGGCATGAAAGCACAAGCCTATGGTCTTGGGAATCTCAAAATTGATCCTAGACATGTCAAATTTAAACTTGGGCATGTCAAATTGAATCTTGGGCATGGCTACGGAGTTTTTTTCAAGGAGTTTTTTCATGAGTTCATGAAAATAACAAAATAGGGCAAAATAATGAAAGCTAGAGGTGATTCTTTGTTCTTGGTTTGGTGAACTGTGGATGATCAACAATGAGCAAAACTATGGATCCAGGGTCTTGCAACACGAATCTGAAATCTACAACTTTTGCAGACATGGTTAGAGGTAAAAAATCGCTGAATACAATTGATATTGCCTCTTTACCTAACCCTATTTTTTTGGATGATAAACCAACCATGGAAATTCCGTTAGATTTATTCAATGAAGGGTGTGAGGCTTGGAAATACAGCCTTATTGGAAGATTGGTTTTTAAAGATCTTGTTTTTTCTGCTGTAAAGACATCTTTAGAAGATCAATGGAAGCTAGATCCGGGTAAAGTCAAGTTCACTCCTATGAACAAGGGTTTTTCATTATCAAGTTTACAACTGAAGAGGATATGATCAAGATCCGAGATGGAGGGACTTGGAAGGTTAATCAACATGAGCTTAGGCTTCAAAATTGGTTCCCATGGTTCGATCCAGATAAAGAAAATTCTTCTCATGCATCCGTGTCTGGTAAACTTCCCTGGTTTATATGTAGAGTTATGGACAGAAATGTTTTTGTTATCGCTTGGAAAAAACCTGGGCAAACCTATAACGGTGGATAAAAGAACTTTGAACCATGAATTTGGTTCTTTTGCAGCTATTTTGGTGGATATAGATTTTAGAAAAAAAAATCCAGATTGTATTAATTTAACGGTGGGAGGTAGGTCTTTTGATCAGTTTGTTGAGCTACAAAAAATTCCAAAATTTTGTTCTTATTGCAAAATTGTTGGTCATATTGATAACGATTGTAGAAAGAAGAGCAAGAAAAATTCAGTGAAGAATGTTCAAAAATGGAAGCCAAAAAGTGCAGATGGTGCAAAGGAAGGAAAAGATGATGATGAAAATAAGAGTGATACTATAAATGGGTTGGTTTTGAGGGTGATGGGAAGCATGTTGGTGAGGCTGACCAGTTGGAAATGGAGCTTGCAAAATCTTCGGCTGAGTTTCGTGAAGCTCAAATGAAGCTCATTAGGTGCAAAAATGCTATTGCTGCAAAAGAGGCGTTTGCTGTTCGAAATGGTGCTAATTCGTTGTCTAATTCTGATACGAAAATTGCTGCCGTGTCAGAATCAAACACATGTTCCGTGATGGACAAAAAATCTAATTTGCATTGTCAAAGCGCTGGAAAGAATTCAACATTTGCGGCTGCCACTTGTGATACAATTGGTTCCGTGTCTGAATTAATTACAACATCCGAGCAAAACTCTTATTTGAATGGTCAAAAAGCTAAAAAGAAGTCAGAATTAATGGTTGGCACTTCAAAGAGTGAAAGGATTGATAAAGCATGTGATGAGAAAGGTAAGCAAACTACTATTTTTTCTCCCACTAAACAGAATATTGAAGAATCCAAGGTTAAAAAAGCTAGTACAAAGAAAGGTGATGTGTCCAAGATACCCAACAAAGATGAGTGGAGGCATGTGAAGGGTAAGCCGTTTAAGTTGGATGCAATAATCAGTCCATCTGATTTAATTTGTATGAATTCGTTTGACTCTCTAAGTGAAAATGATTTATCGGAGGATGAAAATGAAGAGCTGTTGGCTGCTAATATGGCAGCAGAAGTTAAGAGTTCAAAAGAATGGGGTACAATTTCTGATGCTAAACCGGATTCCCATGTTGAAATGGATAAAAAGAAGGCTTTCCAAGAAAGAATAGAAGAATTAAAAAAGCAACGGGATAGGTTGGATGATGTTGTTTTTGATATGAAAAATATTTTGTCTAGTGAGGAACTAGACGAAGCGAGCACTATTGAAAATGATCAAGTGAGGGGTAATTTCATTAGAAATCCAGACTTTAGAAAACAATACTTCAAGGAAAAAAAGGAGTTAATGGATAGAATGTCAACTAAGAAAAAAGCTCAATCTCCTATTAAGCTTATTCCTGGTGGTAATTATGCTTCGGAGGAAGAAGAAGATGAATATGAAGATGAATACGAAGAGGATTTTGAAGATGAATACAACCAGCAACATGATGATTTTGATTTGACAAAAACAATTGCTAGCCTTAAGAAGAGGAATTTTAGAGTTGGACGCAAACGACATTAGTTTTGTTTTTCTCTTTTGTTATTTCTTGGTTTTGGAAAGCTTTTTTAACCTTTTTGTGTTTCTTTGTTGTTTTTAGTGTGCCCCTTTGGTTTATGGGGGTGGGGAGGCCTCGAGCCTCCCATTTTGTAATTCTTGTAATTACCTTTTTTTGGTTTCAATAAACTAAGACTTACCAAAAAAAAGAATCTTGGGCATGGGCATGGAAGCAAAATTCTATGGTCTTGGGCATCTCAAAAATTATCTTGGCTATGTTAAATTTAAACTTGGGCATTTCAAATTTAATCTTGGGTATGGGCATGGAACCAAATCCTATGGTCTTGGGCATCTCAAAAATGATCCTGGCTATGTCAAATTTAAATTTGGGCATGTCAAATTGAATCTTGGGCATGGGCATGAAAGCACAATCCTACGGTCTTGGGCACTTCAAAATTGATCATATACATGTCAAATTTAAACTTGGGCATGTCAAATTGAATCTTGGGCAGGGGCATGGAAGCAAAAGCCTAAGGTCTTGGGCCTCTCAAAAATGAACCTAGACATGTCAAATTTAAACTTAGGCATGTCAAATAGAATCTTGGGCATGGGCATGAAAGCACAAGCCTACGGTCTTGGGCACTTGAAAATTGATCATATACATGTCAAATTTTAACTTGGGCATGAAAGCACAAGCCTACGGTCTTGGGAATCTCAAAATTGATCCTAGACATTTCAAATTGAAACTTGGGCATGTCAAATTGAATCTTGGGCATGGGCATGTGATAGGTGTAGAATACACCTAATTTACTATCTAAGAGTTTATGCTTTCTTTGCTATTTTTCTAGTAAATTATGTATTTTACGCGTGTTTTTGAGTTATTAGGTACTTTGGAGTCGCACGGACGAAAAGAAGGAGAAATCACCAAAATTGAGCAAAAAGGGAAAATTTGTCATTTCATGGGGTAAACACTATCTGGAGCCCAGCTATTGTTAAGGGGCTCTCATTCAGGGTACCCCTTATCACTCAGCAGTGGATGTTACTATCACTGGATAGCCCTTATCCATAGGAAGGTGGGCTGTAGCACCCAAATCAGGAGTGGTCAATACCCGGACCCCGAACCCGTAACCCAGACCCGGATCCATCCCCAACTATTCCCTAACCCTACATCTCGAGAACCTCTCATTCACTTTCAATCATTTTTTTCGCCTGAACCTAAAAGAAAGCAGCAGTGGCTGCGTCAGAAATCGAGAGAGAAATCGAGAAGAAGTTTAATTATTGAGAGAGCAACAGAGCTGTGAATCCAAGAGGTCGATAATGATTTGACGGAGGAATTGATACAGAAGTGGAGCTGTTAAGCAGACAGAGTTGGTGGGAGCAGTTCAGATGAAGATATGGAGCTCAAAGAGAAATCGAAGTTCAAGAGCTGAAGTAGATCGATAAATTGAAGATAGATGTATGTTAGGAATTGTCGCAGGAAGAAGACCAAAGAAAGGCCTGAAAACGGCCGGAAATGCCCTGTAATCAGCCGAAACTCGGCCAAATCATCCCTTCGGCGAGTCAACTCGGTGACGGCGACGACCGTTCCAGACCGATCCAGAACGAGTCCGACGACCGGTCCAGATCAGCTAACTCAGACCACTTAGAAGCTGACTCCCCCTCTTTGACCTAGTCAACTAATGGGTTGACTGACGGTTTGACTGTTTGACCGTTAGTCCTAACGGTGGACTGACGGAATATTCTTTGACCGGGACAGAATTTTCAGGTGGCCGGCGGCGACAAATTCCGTCCAACTTCCGTCCAAAAACCCAGTTTTCCGGTGACCAAAAATGCAGAATTTTGTATGGACTTCTCTCATGTGTGTGAAGACTTAGAAGTGGGAATTGGATGAAAACTTGGAAGTTTTGGAGAATTGGACTAGAATTTGTAATATGGCTCAAATTGGGAAAGTGGTGTTCTTTTGGAATGAGGATTTTTTTCCTACAAAGATATGGAGAGTATTGAAGCCTATAAATAAAGGAGTTCTCTACAAATTTTTAACACACATCTACTTTGGAGAAGGAGTAAAAGTGCACAAGGATTGGAGGAAGGAGCAACCATCATCTTTTCAATAAGTTTTTCTTTCTTCCTTTATTATTATTATTGTGTGAACTCCAAATTATGAGTAGCTAATTTTCTTATTGATTGAGGATGAATTCCTAGTTCTTAACATATGGTTTGAGTTTTTGTTTCAATTCTACTTTGAAGTTTTTCATATGATTATCGATTGTTTTTACTAATATTAATGTTTATGATTGATTGATAGGTTGTTTGGAGTGCACGCTAAATTGACTTGTTAATTTAATCTAAAGCTATTGAAAGTTAGGGAATACATAATAGTTTCTTGACTCTTTACACAAGTAGAAAACACGAGACCTTGCGGAGGGATTCCGTGGAGCAATTGTGTGTGAAAACAACGCTAGAAAGTGGACCAAGCGAACCGAGTCTAACTACTAGTACTAAACCTAAGTTCACAAATATTAATGCGTTCGGGGAATTACATCTTGTAAGCGAACCTCAAGGTGGTTCTTTTGAATAGAATCTGATAACTAAGCGGACTTGTTACTCGGTGAAATAAGGAATTTTTGGGTTAGCTAAGCGAACCTGCTATCCTACGGTTGGTGATAATCTATGACTAATAACAAGTGGAAAAGAACATAACTTTAATCATTGTTTTGCAGCGAAGAAGGATTCCTTGATCTATTCTCTCTCATTGATTTCAACTCACACTTTTAATTACTTTGTTTATTTCTTTTGCTTTATAAATTTTACAACCAATACCCCCCTTTTGTGACAATTTTACAACTAATAATCTCTTGCTCCTCGTGGGATCGACCTTGACTACCCTATATTACTCTTTAATTAGGTAGTAAAGTATTAATTAATTTGTTGTGGTTACGACACACATACAAATTTTGGCGCCGTTGCCGGGGAGCAACGGGCAATTTTAGTTGTTCTTTTTGCTTTATTCTTGCTTTGTTAGATTCTATACCGTATCTAACTTAGTTTTGTGAACCTTGTTGTAGGTACTATATCTTTGGTGAATGCTTCAAGGGGGAAGACCGAGTCCAATTAGAATACGTCTTCGATCCGGCACTCAACTAAGGGACTTTATTCGAGCGGTTAACACTCCGCTTCCTCGTTCTACATCAAGTGAATTCGCAGATTCGGACATAGAAGAAGAAGCAATGGGTGAACGTACACTCAAGGACCTAGCTTCTCACAAGCTCGATACACAACAATGGTGTATCCAAACTAACTCAACTTTCGAGATCAAGCCGGGGTTGATTAGAGAATTACCAAAGTTCCATGGAATGGTGAATGAAGACCCAAACAAACATCTTATGGACTTCAACACCATAGTCACATCCATGCTTCCACCGAATACTAATGCGGATGGAGAAATGTTGAAAGCTTTTCCGTTCTATTTGGCGGGCAATGCTAAGGAATGGTTATACTATTTACCTTCCAGAAGTATCACAACATGGAATGGGATGAAGAAACTTTTCCTCGAGAGATATTTTCCCGCATCAAAGGCTACTCAAATTCGCAAAGAAATTTGTGTGATAAAGCAACATGTGGGAGAGTCATTATATGAATGTTGGGATCGATACAAGAGATTGGTGGCAAGTTGTCCACACCATCAATTTAGTGACGCCATGATAATCCAATACTTCTATGAAGGTCTCCAAACAAGTGATAGATATCTTCTTGACGCCGCCGGTGGTGGTGCACTAGTGAACAAGACGGTGGCCGAAGCTACCGAGTTGATTGAAAGTATGGCGTCAAACTCGCAACAATTCTATGCAAGAGGTGATTCAATGGTTAAGTTGGTGCATGAGGTTAGTGACTCGTCTTCACAATCCGATCAACGGTTAAACAACATAGAGAGGGTAGTGCAACGGTTGGCCGCGGTAATTATTCTGGATGATGACACCGAACAAGTAAATGCTTTATATCCAAATCCAAGGCCAAGGTACGATCCATATTCCAATACTTACAATCCCGGTTGGAAGGATCATCCCAACTTTAGCTATGCAAACAAGCAAGCGGCGGCTCCTAATCCATATGCGCAACAAGGTGGATTCCAACAATCACGTTTCCAACCTCAACAACAACAATTCCAACCACAACAAGTCAAGGAGCAAGATTCTTAGAATAATGACAAGTTGAATGTGAAAATGCAAAGCATGCAAGGTCTCACTTCTATGTTACAACAAACCCAACAAAAGACCGATTCGGCAATCAAGGATTTACAAACTCAAATGGGACAATTGGCGACCGATATGAACTTAATGAAAGCTCAAGCATCCACAAAGCTTCCTTCGCAACCCATTGTGAATCCAAGAGAGAATGTTAATGCGGTTACCTTAAGAAGTGGAAGAAAAGTGGAGAGTCCAACTCGTCATGAAGAAGCTAGTGAAGAGTTAGTCAAAGAGAAGGAGGATGCCAAACCAAGGGAGACATCAACACCAACCGCCCAATCCAAGGAACCGGTTCCTACTTTCACTACTCCACCTCCTTTTCCTAGTTGTTTTGCTAAGTCCAAGAAGGAATCTCAAGACAAGGCACTCATGGATATCTTCAAGAAGATAGAAATCAACATCCCCTTCATCGAGGCCATCAAGACAATGCCAAGGTATGCTAAGTTCATGAAGGAATTATGCACAAAGAAGGATAGGTTGCTTGATAATGAAATTACTAAAATTGGCGAGAGTGCGTCGGCTATGCTTTTGAAGAAGATGCCTACAAAGTGCACGGATCCAGGTGGTTTCACGGTGCCAATTACTATTGGTAAGAAAAGGTTTGAACATGCTTTACTTGACTTGGGAGCTTCCATTAGTGTGATGTCGGCCGATATTTATGACTCCTTGAATCTTGGACCATTGAAAGAGACAAGAGTTATTATCCAATTAGCAAACAAGTCTAACATCTATCCAAAGGGACTTGTAGAAGACGTTCTAGTGCAAGTGAATGAGTTAATTTTTCCGGTGGATTTCTTTGTGGTGGATATGGACAACAATGAGAATCGTTCGTCTACTTCTCTACTTCTTGGGAGGCCATTTATGAAGACCGCAAAGACGAAGATTGATGTTGACAAGGGTACACTCACTATGGAATTCGACAAGGAAGTAATACACTTCAACATATTTGAATCCATGCGCTACCCAAGTGATGTGCATTTCGCTTACTCCATTGATGTGGTTGGTTCATTAGCGCAAAAAATGGTAGAATTGAATCGAGAGGACGAACTTGATGTGGTGTTGCAAAAGAGCATTGAATTGGACGTCCATGGCTTACCTAACTTGGATGTTGAAATTTCCACGGAATTGGTGGAGACATGTGGTGCCTTGACGGCATTACAAGAAGATAAGGGTAATGTTTCCTATATTTCTTTACCCGTGAATGATGAATTACTTGTACCATCTATTGTGAAGGCGCCTAAATTAGAGTTGAACCCACTTCCAGACCATTTGAAGTATGAATTTTTGGGAGATGGAGATGAGCTTCTGGTAATTATTTCAAAGAACCTCACACCGGTACAAGAAGATCGTTTGCTTAGAGTCTTGAAAGAGCACAAAACGGCTATTGGTTGGACAATTGTGGATATCAAGGGCATTAGTCCATCCATATGCATGCATAGGATTCTAATGGAAGAGAACGTGAAGCCGGTACGTGATGCTCAACGTAGGCTTAATCCTCCCATGATGGAGGTTGTGAAGAAAGAGATACTCAAATTGCTAAGTGCGGGCGTGATTGATAGGTGTAGAATACACCTAATTTACTATCTAAGAGTTTATGCTTTCTTTGCTATTTTTCTAGTAAATTATGTATTTTATGTGTGTTTTTGAGCTATTAGGTACTCTGGAGTCACACGGACGAAAAGAAGGAGAAATCACCAAAATTAGGCAAAAAAGGGGCATAATTATCATTTTATAGGGCGAGCACTAGCTGGAGCCCAACCAATATTAAGGGGCGTCTCTGATTTGGAGGAGTACTAAGCAATGACCAGTTGTGGCTAAGGGGCATTTATCTGGATATCCCTTATAAATTATCAAAGGGTGTAATTAGCAGAGGGTGTACTTGTCATGGGGCGCAAATAGCCACCCCAAATATCTTCCAACCCTAAAATCGATATTCCCTCTTCTGTTTATTCGTTCTTACACAACAGCCATTGTCCGAGAACTTGAAATCTGTTTCAAGTGACTCGATCTGTAGAAAACCGAGAATCAGATCGAGAATATGAAAAAGAAGAATTGCTTTGTCCAAGAAATAAAGATCGAGAAGTGGGAGATGGTACTAACGTTACAGAGATAAAGAAGGTGGGTTTTATGTTTCTGATCGAGATTATTGCCGATGAAGTAAAAATTAGGAGTTCTTGTGATGATTTGACCAAATGAAGTAGAAATTGGGTTAGGGGTTTGAGCTGAAATTGGAGGATGATGATTGTGCTGCGATGAATCGAAGAGAGGTTGAAGTTGTTGTTGTCCGATTGAGAGAATGAGAGGAAGAAAATTCAGGCTACTGATGTTGAGATGGATCAAGGTGTTAAGCCTGGGTTCTTATCGTTGTGGTACAGAGAAGAGAAAATCAAATTGAAGCAATAGCCGAGACACTGGTGCTAGAATCTGTTGCCGGATAAAATTGGTGTTGTTGAAGATTGAACAGAGAATTGGTATGTTGTTAAGGGAAGAGATGGGGATGATGGAATTGCTTAAGGCTTGCTGCTGCTGCACAGTGAGTTGGAATTGAAACCATTTAGATGAATGTTAGGCTTGGCGCAGGGGAAGAACGGCCTGAAATCGGCCTGAGAAAGTCTCATAAACGAACTGAACTCTGTCGATTTAGCCATTACGACGGTTCAACTCAGTGAGCCCGATGAACGATCCAGTGATTTGACTCGGATGAGTTAGATCTAGTAAGAACAAGTAAGACCGCTGACTTGGCTGATCTGGGCCCCCGCTTGACCCAGATGACTAACGAAGACCGTTATCTTGACCGTTGACTTTGACGGTCATAGACGGAATATTCTTTGACCGGGACAGAATTGTCAGGTGGCCGGCGGCGACAAATTCCGGCCAAAAACACAGTTTTCCGGTGAGCAAAAATGCAGAATTTTGGGTGGACTTCTCTCATGTGTGTGAAGAATTAAAAGTGGGAATTGGATAAAAACTTGGAAGTATTGGAGAATTGGACTAGAAATTGGACTATGGCTCAAATTGGGAAAGTGGTGTTCTTATGGAATGTGGATTCTTTTCCTACAAATATATGGAGAGTATTGAAGCCTATAAATAGAGGAGTTCTCTACAACTTTTTACACACACATCTACTTTGGAGAAGGAGTTAAAGTGCACAAGGATTGGAGGAAGGGGCAACCATCATCTTTTCAATAAGTTTTTCTTTCTTCCTTTATTATTATTATTATTGTGTGAACTCCAAATTATGAGTAGCTAAATTTCTTATTGATTGAGGATGAATTCCTAGTTCTTAATATTTGATTTGAGTTTTGTTTCAATTCTACTTTGATGTTTTTCATATAATTATCGATTGTTTTTACTAATATTAATGTTTATGATTGATTGATAGGTTGTTTGGAGTGCACGCTAAATTGACTTGTTAATTTAATCTAAAGCTAGTGAAAGTTAGGGAATACGTAATAGTTTCTTGACTCTTTACACAAGTAGAAAACACGAGACCTTGCGGAGGGATTCCGTGGAGCAATTGTGTGGGAAAACAACGCTAGAAAGTGGACCAAGCGAACCGAGTCTAACTACTAGTACTAAACCTAAGTTCATAAATCTTAATGCGTTCGGGGAATTACATCTTGTAAGCGAACCTCAAGGTGGTTCTTTTGGATAGAATCTGATAACTAAGCGGACTTGTTACTCGGTGAAATAAGGAATTTTGGGGTTAGCTAAGCGAACCTGCTATCCTACGGTTGGTGATAATCTATGACTAATAACAAGTAGAAAAGAACATAACTTTAATCATTGTTTTGCAGCGAAGAAGGATTCCTTGATCTATTCTCTCTTATTGAATTCAACTTACACTTTTAATTACTTTGTTTATTTCTTTTGCTTTATAAATTTTACAACCAATACCCCCCTTTTGTGACAATTTTACAACTAATAATCTCTTGTTCCTCGTGGGATCGACCTTGACTACCCTATATTACTCTTTAATTAGGTAGTAAAGTATTAATTAATTTTTTGTGGTTACGACACGCATACAAATTTTGGCGCCGCTGCCGGGGAGCATCGGATGATTTTAGTTGTTTTCTTTTTACTTTTTGCTTTATTCTTGCTTTGTTGGATTCTTTATCGTATCTAACTTAGTTTTTGAGAATTGTTTTTCAGGTACCGGTTTTCCATGTATGGTGGACAAGAGCAAGCATATTACAACAATCAATACGATTTTCAACCTCAACATCATGACAACTTCCAACAATCCTTAGGATACAATCAAAACCAATATTTTGGCTATGATTAAAATCCTTCGGAGCCTTATGGATATTCTCATGCATATCAACAACCTTATGACGGGTATGTAAGTGGACAATTACAAGGATGGACGGATAATTATGCTTCTAATACATTGTTTTCTAGTAATGTGCAGACGGAGAGTTGGGAATATACTCCTCTTCATCGTGTTTTTCCTTCACTTTTTAAGGATATACAATCTAGAAACTCTATACACGGTGGTAAGCGTGTTAATGTCCGTAAACTTGCACAAAAGTTATACAAATTGGAAGATGATGGAGACTCGGAAGAGCTTGTCGCAGAAATTAGTAGGACCATTCATATGGAACTTAAACGATGTCGGGATAAAGGTTATGAAACCGATGAAGATTCTTATTATGGTGATTCCGATAATGAAGATGATTGTGTTGAAAAGGACCAACCTTTGGAAACTTTTGATGACGCTAGTGTAGTTTACTCAAGCCTTGATCTTAATAATGATCAATCACCTATTCAAAAGGTAGAGCTTGAGGAAGATGCATTTAGTGCTTGGAAAAAATTCCTTAGGGAAAGCTATGAGTCCGCGGAAGTGTATGAGCGTTGCAATAATGAGGAAGTTATTCCAACTCCGGATCATAATAACGATCCTTCACCTATTCAAAAGGAGGAGATTGGATGTGATTTTCCTATTGTTGTAAACGGTGTAACACCCTCACAAGAAGATCTTACAATTTACACCGAAGAAGATTTTATGAGAGAAGAATGGCCCGATTCCGATGATGAAGATGTTGAAGAGATGATGCTCGATAATGAAACCGAATTGATTGAATTTGGAAGACCCAATTGAACTTGCCAATGATTTTAATGATGCTGAGACTTTGGTTAAGGTATAAAATGATGAAGAATGGTTGCAAGGTTTGATAGAGGACCATGATATGCAAGAGGTAAGTAATTCACTAGAATTTTTTAAGAATGAGGAGGATACCGTAATACAAGAAATTGTGAAAAGTTTGTCTAACCCTTTGCATGTTAATTCTTCTCCTTTACCTCTTATTGGTTTGAATGTATGTGCTTCGAAGTACTTTTGAATGACTTTGTTTCTCGATATCCGCCATTGGAAACACTTGATGCTAACACTATGCAGGTTTTCCAAGAGGAAACCATGGAAGTTCCTAAATTCTATGTTCTTTATACACTTCCGAGTGTGGACAAGAATAAGTGTGGGGGAAATTTCTATCGAGCTATAACTTTACTATTATTTTCTTGTGCTAATATTTGTATGGAGTTATTGTATGCAAAACAGGTACCATGGGAGGATCCCCAAATTTTTCGATTGTTAGTATATGGGGAATGAATCTTACAAGGGCCATGTCGGGTCGTCGACTTTAAAACAAGCGCTAAGTGGGAGGCAACCCACCGGTTTTGTATTTCTTATCCTTTTATTTTTCTTTTTCTTTTGTTATTTATTTTTCTTGTTCCATATCATATTAGGATTTCCCACCTTGACTTTTCTAGGAGGATTCAATTACATTGAGGACAATGTAAGGTTTAAGTGTGGGGGAGTGGCTAAGCATATATTTTTGCATAAAAAAAAAAATTGCATAAAAACTTCAACTTTTAGAGATTTTAGAGTCATTAGCATGCTTCTAGGTATAATCACATAGAGAATTCTGAAAAAAAAATGAGGAGAGAGAAGGAGTGGCGATTTCACTAGCGATCGGATCTGAAAAAATTTCGTCACTAAATTTTCGTAAATTCTAGCTTTTTTCCAAAATTCACAAACTTATTCACGATGGTTGAGACTACTGAATTGGATCCAAACAAGGGCAAGACTTCTTTTGTCGAAAAATTAAGAGGTAAGCGAATTCTACAACCCTCAACTGTAGATCTTATCAGTTTACCAAATCCATCGCTCATAGATGGTGAACCGTCTCTGGTAATCCCTCAAGATTTCTATCAAGAGGGTTGCAAACCTTTTCAACATAGATTCATAGCCAGACTGAACTTCTCTGGTTTGAAATTTGCCGAGGTTAAGATGAACTTAGAAACTCAGTGGAAATTAAACACTAATTGTGTTAGGTTCATAACAATGAGTAAAGGGTTTTTCGTTATCATGTTGCAAGATGAAGAGACAAAGGTAAAGATTCGCAATTCAAAGTGGTATGTTAATCAGATTGAACTTCGTCTAATTGATTGGTACCCGGGCTTCGACTCGGAAATACAGAAGACTTCTCATGCTGCTATTTGGGTGCATTTCCCAGGTTTGCCCGTAGAATTATGGAATGAAAAAACTCTAATGGCTTTAGGAAAAGTTATTGGTAACCCTATTGTGGTTGATCAAAGAACGCTTAATCTGGAGTTTGGTTACTTTTCTTCCGTTCTGGTAGACATAGACTTTGGGAAGCATATTCCTTCAAGGATGAAGATTACGGCGGGGGGGCGTAGTTTCTGGCAATATATAGAAATTCCAAAACCACCGAAATTCTGCTTGCACTGCGGAATAATTGGTCACAACGACAATGAATGTAGAAGGGTTAAAAGTAATCATCAATAAGAAAAGAATACTGATAAGGGAGACACAAACCAAAACTGGAAGGAAGCTAAAACAAGGAGGCGTAATAAAAATAAAATTACTACAGAGAAGGGACTGGATACTGAGAATGAGAATGATAATGTAGCTTACGCAGAGGCAAGCAGAGCTGAAATGGTTGTGGCACCTGAGGTTGAGGTAATAATAGAGGAGAATGATGGAGATGGGAAGAAGATCTCTCAGCTGGAAGATGAAATTGCTCGTTCCAAAGCTACTATTCGCGCTGCTGAAGCTGAATTGGCAAGAAATAAGCTTGATGCAGCTGCGAAACTAGTTTTAGCGAAAAGGACTGTGTTAGAGATAACCAGCGCCTTAGTACCTAAGTCAAATGCTCCTGTTGCTGAACGGGATGCTAATGATAGGAATGAGGATTTCTCGTCTCCAACTCCTTTGTGTGATGATATAATGGCAAGTGAACAGGCTTTGAATTCAAATAGATACAATGTGTTGAATGCAGCCTTGGTTGAAGATGAGGATACAAGTGTTACGGAATCTTCTGATGCTTCTATAGACCTGGAACACTCTGCTGAGAAAATCAAGGATTGGGGTGGATACGACGCGGAAAAAAGAGCAGCTGCGGCCGCAAAAAAGAAAAAACGGGGTGCTAGAGGAGTGCGAGCAACAAGGAGTCTGAAGAACAACTCTGGCGAACCTAAGAGTTCTAACTCCGAGCCTCAGTCGGTGGAAAATTCTTTATATGACACAGAGCCTGAAGCAGGTTTAGGCTTCCGTGCTAGGAAAGGATTTTCTCCTAGGCCGAAAGCTAAGCACACAGATTCTCCGGACTCATCTGGTACTTCCAAAGGTGAGGTTAACTCAACTAAGATAGCAATAAAAAATTCAAAACGTTCTTAATGCGGGTTTTTTTTTTGGAATATAAATGGAGTTGCGAAACCTATAGCGCAAACTAGGTTAAGAGATTTAATTCGGGATTTCAAACCTGAGATTCTTTGTATAGCATAACCTAAGGTACGTAGTACAGATTACTTCATTTTTAGGCTGAATTTGAATGGTTTTAAAAAAAGGGTTATCCATAATACTTCTAATACCTCAATTGGAAATATTTGGATTTTCTGGTTGGAATCTTTTGATGATCCGTTAGTGGTTAACTTGAGTAGACAAGCAATAACGGTGGCTGTCAATGGAGTCCACTGTTCTTTTGTTCATGCAAGCTATCTCCAAATAACTAGAAGAAGGCTTTGGGAACAGCTTGAGAATACTGACGACAACATCCCGTGGTTAGTAATTGGCGATTTCAACTGTATTCTGCGTAATGAAGATAAAAAGGGAGGATTGGAAACTAGGAATTCAGTCATTAATGAATTTAGTGACTGGATGGAAAAAAATAATCTGTTTGAGGCGGACTCGTTGGGAAACAACTTCACCTGGTCTAATGGGCAGTCCGGTAATGACAGAATAATTAGTAAGCTTGATCGTGCAATAATCAATCCAGCTTGGTTAACAAAGTTCGAGAATTGGAGGTGTAAAGCTCTCACAAGAGATGCTTCAGATCATTCTCCCCTGATTGGATACCCTTTTATGGTGGCGAGGCCACAGTGTGCTCCCTTTCGAATCCAAAAAATGTGGTTCTTACATCAAGATTTTTTGAGAATGGTAACGGAAAATTGGAATCTTCCAGTTTTTGGTACTCCGGACTACATTTTTCCTTTCAAGTTGAAGAGGCTAAAAGTGGAGATGAAGGCTTGGAATCTAAGGGTTTTCGGCAACATTCATTCTCGTCTTAAGCAAACCAAACTCGGATTTGAAAGGGATGCTAGGCTTTCTGATGAGGACCCATCAAATATTTATAACTTGAATGCTATGAAAGATGCTATGTCTATCCTTCATGATACTAATCTTCAAAACTTGTCCATGCTAAAGCAGAAAGCGAGGAATAAATGGCTGGTGGAAGGATCGAGTAACACGGCTTACTTTCATAACTGCATTAGGACTCGCAGGAGTAATAATGTTATTTCTGAATTGGTGGACACTGCAGGTACGGTCATTAGTGATACATCGCTTTTACGTGATCATGTGGTTAGCTACTATGAGGATAAATTCAATGGGACTGGAGACTCAATTGATGAAGGCCTTTTTGACTACGAGCATGATTGCATTACTATGGAGGAAAGCAGGGAGATGGACTCGATTCCTTCAGCCGAAGAAATAAAAAGGGTTGTTTGGGATTTGGATGCCGACAGTGCGCCAGGTCTGGATGGTTACTCGGGGTGCTTTTATCGACACTGCTGGGATGTGATTCAAGAAGATCTTATTAAGGCAATTACCTACTGTTGGACTGTGAAGAATATTCCAAAGGGAGCTAATTCCAGTCTATTGATTCTTTTGGCGAAGGTGCGTGGGGCTAACACTCTTCGCAATTTTAGACCTATAGGTTTGAGTAACTTTTTCATTAAAATCGTTACCAAAATTCTGGCTACTCATTTTGGAAAAGTGTTGGATAAATTGGTCTCTCAGGAGTAGGTTGCTTTTATTAAGGGAAGATTCAAGAAAATATTGCTTTAGCTTCGGAGATGATAAATGAGCTGCACATCAAAAGAAAAGATGGTAACTTAGGTTTGAAGCTTGATATTTCTCAAGCTTTCGATACGGTAACTTGGTCTTTTATTTTGGAAGTTTTTAGACGATATGGTTTTTCAGACAGCTGGTGTTCTTGGATTCTGAATATTCTGCAATCTTCTCGGATTTCGGTTCTTTTGAATGGCAGTCCTGAAGGTTTCTTCGGTGTTAATAGGGGACTGCGCCAAGGAGACCCCATGTCTCCCCTTATTTTTGTGCTGATAGAAGATGTTTTGAGCAGGAATATCTTGAAGTTGTTCAATACAGGGAAGATGACTCATATGGTGACTCATAAGGGAATATCTCCTACTCATTTGTTCTTTGCAGAAGATATAATGATCTTTTGTAAGGGTAATTTGAAGAGTGTTCATAATCTGGTTGACTTGTTGGGTAGTTATCAAAAAGCTTCAAGCCAAACTGTTTGTAGGCAGAAAAGCAGAATCTATTATGGTGGTGGTTCTCTTAGAAGATGTAGATACCTTAATGTTTATTTGGGTATGTCTATTGCTACTTTCCCAGACCGTTATCTGGGAGTTCAAGTCATGCCAGGTACGGTCAGATATAGACATATTAGTAATATTGTTGACAAGATTAAGAGTCAGTTGACTGGTTGGAAGGGGAGTCTTCTTTCTTTTCAGGATAGAACTGTTCTGGTGAAGCATGTCATTGCTAGTTACTCTATACATAATATGGCAGTCTATAAGTGGCCACGTAAATTTGTGTTGCAAAGTGAAAGAGCTATCAGGAATTTCATTTGGACAGGTGATGCTAATTCAAAAAGGTCTTTTGTGGTTGGTTTTGAAAAATTCTGTACTTCGTATGAAGAGGGTGGGCTTGGGATTAATATTATGTTGATTATGAATAAAGCTTTATTGATGAAGCTTTGGTGGCAAATTCGTACGTCTCAGAAACTATGGGCTAATTATCTTCGGGCGAAATTTTTTGGAAGAAACGGAGCTTTGAAAAGGTATGGTTTTAAATCTTCGATAATGCCTGGGATTCGTTGGGTTTATGATCAGGTGGAGAAGAATACCAAAGTCTTAATCGGAGATGGCCGTAACATTCCTTGTACTTCGACGCTTGGTGTAACAATGAGAGTATTGCCTGTATTCTTAATACTCAAGACCTGGACAGAAATCTAAAAGTCAGTGGAACTTTTGGTGGATGTTAACTGGTCAATTGATGGCTATCCCTTACAAAAGTTTACAGATGCAGGAATCGACCTGAATAAGCTCCCGAAGCCGGTGGAAGTGAGAGATGTCAGATTCTGGAAAGCGGAGCAAAAAGGGAATTTTACTGT
Organism: Papaver bracteatum; assembly: GCA_023529315.1. Taxonomy (NCBI): domain Eukaryota; kingdom Viridiplantae; phylum Streptophyta; class Magnoliopsida; order Ranunculales; family Papaveraceae; genus Papaver; species Papaver bracteatum. The sequence goes on along the minus strand of JAJJWX010002670.1, from coordinate 5,153 downwards.
GCGTTCTGCGAGGAGTATTATTAGTCCTACAATTGGGGATTTTGAAGGTGCTTCTCTCATTTGGAAGTAGTGTATTCATCCAACTTTAGCGGCTCAGAACTGGAAGATCCTTCGTGGAGCTTGCGCTACGCAGGATAAGGTTCGTTCTCGTTTTAAAATCTAAATGCCTACTAAATGTGTTTTATGTTGTGCTACTGAGGAGTCGCTTGAGCACATATTGTGGGAATGTAATTTCGCTATGAAAGCTTGGACGTGGATAGATGAAGTGTTTGACCTCATGCCTCATTACCATCTTGGCACGTCTTACAAGGAAGCAAGGAGCAAAAGTGGAATGGTTAAAGAATTGTGGTTACTGTCAATCCTGGTTATTAGAGCAGAACTGTGGTACACAAGGAACAAGAAAGTTTTTGAGAATAGGAAGCCAAATTGGCCTCTGTTTTACAAAAGGGTGCTAAACCAAATACAACAGTACTCGGTCCGTCTTAAAGGGAACATGAAGAACAGCTGTGAAGAAGTAAGAATTCTTGATTATTTTAGAGTTCGTCATAGAAGGGTGAAGATGATGGATGCTATAGAAAGTTTCTGGGAACCTCCAATGCCGGGGGAACTTCAGATCTGTTGTGACGGCGCGGCTAGAGGGAATCCAGGGAGGGCAGGTGCGTGGGTGGTGGCTAGAGATGCTACTTGCGCTGTGCTGGGTGCTATCTCGATTGGGCTTGGTGTAACAACAAACTATCTGGCGGAGATCTTTGGGATACTTATTAGGCTGGAATGGGCCACCAAGTGGAGGATGAAGAGAATCACGGTTCGTACGGATTCGGAAGCGGCTAGGATTGCTTTCAAAAGCAACTCTATTCCCTGGGTAGCTGCTGAGCGATGGAGAAACATCAAAACACACTATGATTTTATTAATTTTGAACACACTTTTAGAGAAGCAAATTTCACGGCAGATAATTTGGCGAAGAGGGGTTGTTCTCAAGTTAATGAAGCGGGAATAGAATATGTAGGGCGCCCTTTGTTTCTTTTGAATATTGAACTTCCAAATGTTTCATATTACCGTTTTAAATAGTTTGTAAGTTTATGGGTCATTTGGTCCTATTTACTCACAACTGTTATGTAACCTTTTTTCTTTCTTAATATATTTTTTGACCAAACAAAAAAAAAGATTACATAGAGAATTCTGACCGACATAATTGAACTTGGAAGTGTTAGGGAACTACGTTCGGATTTCTTGTTTGTTAGAGTGTTAAATAATGGATTTAATCATGCCGGTGATGCAAATTTGGTGCAGGGAGAAGTGCGTTATTAGAGTTGCTGATCAATCATTAGTGGAGACTACCCGTTTTCATATCATGTGAGGCACCGACCAGAAATTCTTCCTTTACTAAAGAGCTTCTTTTGAGTGTGTGTCACCATACGTTAATTTCGGGTAGAATGGTGAGCTACCCAATTTCACACCAATTTCAGCACTATTTTGATCTCTTGAGTGCTAATTTTTGTCAATCATGAGGGTGACGTCTATAGATTAAAGCTTCCTTCTTGTAGTTCGATTTGCAGTTAACACCATTCACTCAACAACGGGTCCATAGAAACACCACATCAACAACAAGGGAGCGACATCAAAATCTACAAGGAAAGTTGAAAAGGTTCAAGGTTTGCAAGCAACAATGAAACAAGAGAAGAGCAAATTTCATATTCAAGTAAAGTAACATACATTGAGCAGATTTTACGAGAGAGAAGAAAATCAAAAGGTGAGAATTATTGAAGTTTATGATTTCGAGACAATACAAGTTGTGAAGAATCAAGCGGTAAAGTACTTTTCCACGGCCATGGTTTATTTTATTTTTCACTTTGTTTTGTATTTTGTTTCTCTTGTCTAAAAAAAAATGAAAAAAAAATAGAAAAAGAAAAGAAAAAAGAAAAGAAAAAGAAAAAAATAAAAATAGACAAGAGAAATATCTATTTCGTGTTTGTTTTCATAGAATAAGCCGTGGGGAAGGAAAATCTATAAGGAAGTTTCAAGCGACAAGGAGTTAAGGAAAAAGGTTACAAATTGTCAAGGATCTATGAAGCTAAAGTGTTTATCATCAATAGTTGAAGCCGAAGACCAAGAAGATGGAGACAAGGAGCGGAAGACGTTTCTTTTGGATTCTGTGAGAGTGGTGTTATCATAATTGGCAATCGGATGTGAAGGTAAGTAATCTCATCCTCGATATAAGTGGTTGATTTCCTTTCTTAGAGATCGTTAGAAAAATGGTTTTTCAAAATGTTAAAAGATGTGGGTTTTTCAAAATTTCGGAAGTTATCCTTCCTACCATTCAACGTGTTGCATGAATTCTCTCTTCATTCCTACCTGCGCACATGTGAGACCCATAAAAAAGCCTTCTTTTTGAGTGCAATTATCATAAAAACCCTTTTTGGTGAGGCAGAAGTCGAGGCGAAATGCTTATTGATCTTTTCTCAAACACGTGTTCTCTCATTATGGTGTGGTTATTTCTCACTCAACATTTAAGAATGAGAATATGTTCTTTAGTATTTCTAACTTCTTATTACTAGCATGCAGAAACTCTATGTCCTCATAGCTCTTTGGATGCTTGGGACGCTGGAACGCTTTGAAGTTGTAAGTTTTAGTTTGATTTGCTCGAGGACTAGCAAAGTCTAAGTGTGGGGGAATTTGATAGGTGTAGAATACACCTAATTTACTATCTAAGTGTTTATGCTTTCTTTGCTATTTTTCTAGTAAATTATGTATTTTATGTGTGTTTTTGAGCTATTAGGTACTCTGGAGTCACACGGACGAAAAGAAGGAGAAATCACCAAAATTGGGCAAAAAAGGGGCAGAATTGTCATTTTATAGGGCGAGCACTAGCTGGAGCCCAGCCAATATTAAGGGGCGTCTTTGATTTGGACGAGTACTAAGCAATGACCAGTTGTGGCTAAGGGGCATTTATCTGGATATCCCTTATAAATTATCAAAGGGTGTAATTAGCAGAGGGTGTACTTGTCATGGGGCGCAAATAGCCACCCCAAATATCTTCCAACCCTAAAATCGATATTCCCTCTTCTGTTTATTCGTTCTTACACAACAGCCATTGTCCGAGAACTTGAAATCTGTTTCAAGTGACTCGATCTGTAGAAAACCGAGAATCAGATCGAGAATATGAAAAAAAAGAATTGCTCTGTCCAAGAAATAAAGATCGAGAAGTGGGAGATGGTACTAACGTTACAGAGATAAAGAAGGTGGGTTTTGTGTTTCTGATCGAGATTATTGCCGATGAAGTAAAAATTAGGAGTTCTTGTGATGATTTGAGCAAATGAAGTAGAAATTGGGTTAGGGGTTTGAGCTGAAATTGGAGGATGATGATTGTGCTGCGATGAATCGAAGAGAGGTTGAAGTTGCTGCTGTCCGATTGAGAGAATGAGAGGAAGAAAATTCAGGCTACTGATGTTGAGATGGATCAAGGTGTTAAGCCTGGGTTCTTATCGCTGTGGTGCAGAGAAGAGAAAATCGAATTGAAGCAATAGCCGAGACACTAGTGCTAGAATCTGTTGCCGGATAAAATTGGTGTTGTTGAAGATTGAACAGAGAATTGGTATGCTGTTAAGGGAAGAGATGGGGATGATGGAATTGCTTAAGGCTTGCTGCTGATGCACAGTGAGTTGGAATTGAAACCATTTAGATGAATGTTAGGCTTGGCGCAGGGGAAGAACGGCCTGAAATCGGCCTGAGAAAGTCCCATAAACAAACTGAACTCTGCCGATTTTGCCATTCCGACGGTTCAACTCAGTGAGCCCGATGACCGATCCAGCGATTTGACTTGGATGAGTTAGATCCAGTAAGAACAAGTAAGACCGCTGACTTGGCTGATTCAGGCCCCCGCTTGACCCAGATGACTAACGAAGACCGTTATCTTGACCGTTGACTTTGACGGTCATAGACGGAATATGCTTTGACCGGGACATAATTTTCAGGTGGCCGCCGGCGACAAATTCTGGCCAACTTGCGGCCAAAAACACAGTTTTCTGGTGAGCAAAAATGCAGAATTTTGGGTGGACTTCTCTCATGTGTGTGAAGACTTAGAAGTGGGAATTGGATAAAAACTTGGAAGTATTGGAGAATTGTACTATGGCTCAAATTGGGAAAGTGGTGTTCTTATGGAATGTGGATTCTTTTCCTACAAAGATATGGAGAGTATTGAAGCCTATAAATAGAGGAGTTCTCTACAACTTTTTACACACACATCTACTTTGGAGAAGGAGTTGAAGTGCACAAGGATTGGAGGAAGGAGCAACCATCATCTTTTCAATAAGTTTTTCTTTCTTCCTTTATTATTATTATTATTGTGTGAACTCCAAATTATGAGTAGCTAAATTTCTTATTGATTGAGGATGAATTCCTAGTTCTTAATATTTGATTTGAGTTTTGTTTCAATTCTACTTTGAAGTTTTTCATATAATTATCGATTGTTTTTACTAATATTAATGTTTATGATTGATTGATATGTTGTTTGGAGTGCACGCTAAATTGACTTGTTAATTTAATCTAAAGCTAGTGAAAGTTAGGGAATATGTAATAGTTTCTTGACTCTTTACACAAGCAGAAAACACGAGACCTTGCGGAGGGATTCCGTGGAGCAATTGTGTGGGAAAACAACGCTAGAAAGTGGACCAAGCGAACCGAGTCTAACTACTAGTATTAAACCTAAGTTCGTAAATCTTAATGCGTTCGGGGAATTACATCTTGTAAGCGAACCTCAAGGTGGTTCTTTTGGATAGAATCTGATAACTAAGCGGACTTATTACTCGGTGAAATAAGGAATTTTGGGGTTAGCTAAGCGAACCTGCTATCCTACGATTGGTGATAATCTATGACTAATAACAAGTGGAAAAGAACATAACTTTAATCATTGTTTTGCAGCGAAGAAGGATTCCTTGATCTATTCTCCCTTATTGAATTCAACTTACACTTTTAATTATTGTTTATTTATTTTGATTTATAAATTTTACAACCAATACCCCCCTTTTGTGACAATTTTACAACTAATAATCTCTTGCTCCTCATGGGATCGACCTTGACTACCCTATATTACTCTTTAATTAGTAGTAAAGTATTAATTAATTTGTTGTGGTTACGACACGCATATAGTGATCTA